>CM065395.1:32142500-32555000 GCA_033060915.1 Euryodendron excelsum
ATGTGTATATATATAAATTAGCAGCTTCCAATCTCACTTTTTGGGGATTCAAGTCTAGGTTTCCCTAGCTCAAAAAACGAGTCTCCTGGAGAAGATGAGATGAGGTTGAGGCTCCTAAGCATTGGGCATTAAAAACATCCAAACGGAGATCTGAAAGGATCTCTAACCACCAAACCTAGAGCAGCAATGAGCTGTAGCTCCCGAGAAAGCTCCATCACAATTAATCTTAACCTTGAGGATCCATGATTGTGTTGGGTTTCCGTGAGCATTTTCAAATCCCATTTTTAAGCAAGCCTGAGACACCATTTACAACAATGAAACTGTACAAGCCCCTCATCTTTGAAAAGCATGATCACTCCTCTGCTTCCTTCTGTATAAACCAATTAGTTCTAATGAGTTCGATGATCGAAACTGACCTCATGGATTATTGAATGGAGACTCTCCGGATTAACCTTATGCAACGGACTTTTTCTGACAGTAACTGACAAGTCGAGCTGCAGATGAAAGTCGAGTGTCAATTCTTTCAGGCTCACCATTCTGGAAACTAGACACGAAAAGGCAATTTGACAAAATGCATCAAACAAGTGTTTCATCTATTGCTAGGGAATTGGTGCATATCAAACAACTGATTTTTTTGCGCGACATTTAATGACCATAATTTCTTCCAAAAACCTTTGGGGGCTTGAAATGAAGGGCCAGTTTTAGCTTCTTTCGATGCTCACATCAGATCAGGTCCAGTCCTAGAATGATGGCAAACGGCAAGAAATTCAAGCAATTGGGGTGCCATGACAGCTGCCACTTCATCCAGTGGAAAACAAGAGATTCTAGCTTTACCTAGCTCAAAAACAAGCTTCTTGCAGAGCCAACGCTTCACATAGAAGATGAGATTAGGCCCTTACCTTTCAAATATTAAACATCTCTGATCATCATACCTAGCGCAGCAACAGTAGCAGCTCCCAAGAAAGCTCCATCGCGATAAATATTAACCACTGAATAAGCTAGAGGACTCCATTGATGAGCTGGGCTCTGTAAGTCAGGTACAGAGTGATTACTGATAGGGGAACGTTTGGCATCTTCCAAACCCATTTCCAACCAAGCCTGAGGCAATCTTTACAATAATGAAACAGCACAAGACAAGACTTGGATCTTAACACGTGATTGCTCCTCTCCTTCCGCATAAACCATTCTGGCTGAACTGCCTTAGTCAGAACCCCCTTAGCAAGAACTGATAAGTCATGGAAACTGACTGCATGGAGACTGTCCAGATTAACCATATACAACAGACTATTATCTAACCATATTGAATGAGTCCAACTCCATCTGAATGTCAACTTTTCAATTGTTTCAGGCTCTATTCTGAAAACTGGAGACACAAAGGCAACTTGACAAAATGCCTCAAAAATAAGTTTTCATCTGTTGCTACGGAATTGATGCACACTTTCCACCAAAGGTAACTGACTTTTGGAGGGACATTTGATGACCATAATTTCTTCCAGAAACTTTTGGGGCTTGCAATGAAGGGCCACTCTTAGCTTTTTTCGATGCTCGCACCAAATCAGGCCCAATCCTAGAATAATGTCACACTTGAGAGCGCTGGCAAGAAAAAAGATACTGTAAACTGCTAGGATTCTGTCATCTTTGTCAATAGAAAGGCTCCGATTTGTTACTCAAATCAGCAATTTTCCTTATGGCTGTCCACTCTCCAATCTAGTTTCCCCAACTGCCTAGACCAGCAATTGTGCTTCATGGTGAATGTAAAATAAATAGCCCCATCTACACAGACCAGTTTCAAAGACCATTGATGATTTAGCTAATCTTTTCAGCTATGAGCTCACTTCTTCAGGGTTTCTACATCAGAAGTCTAATTGGTGCTTACCATGGTAGAGGTAACCTTCCTATTGAAGTTAGCACCAAAAGTGAAGCTAGAAGCTAGAAGCTGGAAGATCATCTTCATAAAGCTCTTATCCTTTTGCACGACAAATTCCAACCACCAAAGAGAACATAAGTCTTATAATGCTCATAATTACTCCTAGTTACTGTTGGTTTGGAATGATGGAAGTTAGATATCACTATGCTTATCAATATTAACAGAAACCTTCAGAAATTAAACAATAAAGATGTAAATTGGAGATTGAATTGAATATTAAACTCAAACAAATAATAAAGAAATTAAATACAAGAATAAAGAACAATAAAGAGGCCGATTTGAAATTGAATACTTACAAATTACACAATTGAATACTTAAGGTTTCTTTTTTCTCATAAATAAACAAATATTTACAAAGATTGAACTTGATACAAATTGAAAATTTCAATCTGAACTTGAAATTATCCAATGAATACCCAATGTAACGAGAGTAACTAATATAGCACATAAATTAGTTCCAGAAACTAAGTGTGTTGTCATATCATTTAATAGAAACATGATACAACAAACAACTAATATAGCACATAAAATGGCTCCACAAACTAACAGAATGCCTCTGCACCATTCCACAAATACTTGATGTAACAAACATCTAATATAGCACACAAACAGTAACAGACTGTCATTATATCCCTCAAAGGAATACATGACATTACAAACAACTGATATAGCACAAAAATTGGCTCCAGACACAAACAGAATGCCCTTATAAATTGGACAAATACATGATGAAACAATAACCTTCTTGTGATACATATGCCCACACTGAAGGATCATGGGTTTGGACCACCGTAATATGCTCACTTTATCAACTAAAGTTTATGTAGAATAATTCAAAAAGACCTGCCAAACAAATACGACTTACTCAGTGAGAGGACACAGAATAAGATATGAAGACAAGTAAGAAGGACAATACTTTGCTTACCTTGTTCGTAATTGTGTTTGCAGGTCGACTTTAATTCTTCAGCAGTCGCATAGGAGGAAGGCAGCTGAGGAATTCCATCATGGATGGTAGATCACCAGCTTAAACTGCTCCTTTCCTCTGGACATTTCTATTTCTCTTGCTTCTTTCATCAGTGAAACATTAGGCCACCAAAGCTCCAGCTTTCGAAAAGCAGGCACGCTTGGCAGAGCAGGAGGGAGACCATGTAATTGTCCACATCTGTTAATAACAACACTTTTGAGGCTCAGCATTGATCCTTCAGAAATAGTCCAAGACCGAACGGCCAAGTTTACAAGTTTCAAGACCTGGAGCTTGGGAAACCCATTGACAGGGCAATTCAAGTCACTGCCACTATAAGCAGAATTCTTCAAATTGAGAACTTGGAGGTTGGGCAGCTGACCCAGTACGTCCATTGGATCTTCCAATAGTTGAGTCTCCAATAAAGTGAGCTTGGTGAGGTTTGGGGGAAATTTGACTCCATTTCTTAGACTGGTCAGCTCTTTGCAACGACGATCTCTTTCCAACTTCAAAGTTAGCAGGCAATTCAGTCTGGGAAGATACTTGAATGCTAGATTCATGTGCGCTTCCAAGTCTCCGCGTATCCCCAACTTAATAAGATTCGGGAGATTGGAGAACACACTTTCGCTGCAACTAGTTGGGCATATGCAAGAAAGTGTCAAGAGGTTGCTTAAAACATTATTAAGCTTCTCTTCTTTAGGCGGCTCTGGAAGAACTGCTTGCCCATGAAAATTTAGGTGCCTCAGTTTTTTCATTTTCCATATGTCTATCTGAGGACGATCGATGCAGGGGGCAGCCACTTCAAGAGTCTCCAAACTCCAAAGGTCGCATATGGAAGCAGGAAGAGTTCTGGCTGTCAGACTTTTCAACCTAAGGAACCTTAGATGAATTAATTTGCCTATTTCATTTGGGATTATCTCAACACCAACAACCCATAAATCCAACACCCTAAGCAATGGGAACCCCTTCCAGAGCGATTTCCATTCTTGGGACGTGAGCTGTCGTTCATCAAGGCTAAAGAACAATACGGAATGGAGTTTCGAAGCAGATGGATTTGAACAAATGTGCTTCAGCACGTTGGAATGGAGGCCTAGTCGGCGGGAATTATACAGGAATGAGGAGGAGGAGGAGGAGCGCCCATCTCCGAGGACCTCTAGAAACTTCTCTTTCTTCGCCTTGGAGAGGCAGAAATGTTGTAGAAGATCATGGATGTCGATGCAACAAGTTTTGACGGTACCATCAAACCGCCTCTTGGAAATTTGTACCAGATTTCTGGCAATAAGCTCCTCTAGATAGCCCTCTCCAACCTCTTCCATAGTTTCTCTGTCTTTCTCCTCCTGCAGAAACCCCTCAGCAATCCACAAACACACCAATCGCTTTGCAGGGATCTCGAAATGTTTAGGGAAAAGGCCGAAATAGAGGAAGCATGGCTTCAGGTGGTGAGGTAAACACATATAACTCAATTCCAATATTTTCGAGCAGTGGTCTGTGTGTTCAGTAAGGAATGAACTCACGCCCGATGACACTTCGGACCAGCACCGGCCAGTCTTCTCTTTCTTCTTCAAAAACCCAGCTAACACCACAATTGCCAGCGGGAGTCCACCACATTTGTATACCATCTGTTTCCCGAGCTCTTCCAAGTCGGAAGGGCATTTCCCTTCCGGGAAGACCTTCCTAGAGAAGAGATCCCAACTCTCATCTTCATTAAGAAAACGTAGTCTGTGTGGAGGAGAACTCGGACTTACCCTTCGAGCCACCATGTCTTGCCGAGTAGTGAGAATGATTCTGCTTCCATACTTGTTATTCGGGAAGACAGGAGCCAGTTCTCCCCACAAATCTGAGCTCCAAACATCATCCAAGACGATAAGATAGCGGGTAGAACTCAAATACTTGCGAAGCTCAAAACCCAGCTCGTCAACGCTCATCTCTTCCATATCCTTCGAGGTTAATCTCATCGCACGGTTCATAATGGCTTGCAAAAGGTCTCTCACTATAAAATCTGGAGAGACGCAAGCCCATGCCCGGAAATCGAAATATTCAGCAACAACGGCATCGTTGTAGACTTTTCCGGCAAGAGTGGTCTTACCTATTCCGCCCATCCCAACTATTGGGATCACATCTCGCCGAGCTTCTCCTTTGGTTAGCCGCTCCACGATCATCTTTGCGTCTGTATCAAAACCCACCAAGTCAATTTCTTCAACGAGTAGCCTTCTTCTTCTTCTTCTTCTTCGCAGTGAGAAATCATCTCCTTCCATCATCGGAAGATCTCCCTGTTGGGTAATCTCGATGCCAATTCTTTCTTGCCTCTTGTATATTTCCTGGAGTCTCGTTCTTAACCCCTTGATCTCCTCCTCCACACTACGGCGAGCTAATAACTGGGAAATTTTGTCTTTCGCTCTGTCCCATATGCTTTTTCCTCTTCGCTGAGCTACAATTGCAAGGTATTTGTCGATGATGTCTTCGGCTTCAAAAGCTGTATCTCTAATTTGGTGGATAAGTCCTTCTTCTACCATTCTGGCTTGCCAGTTGCGGTTCTGGCTGAAGCTTCCGTTGAAGGATTGATGAATACGTTCGAGATCGTCCCGAAGCGACCTGACCTCGTCCGCTAACCCACAAAGCAGATCTTCTCCTTCTTCTCGGGGGAGTAACCTCTTCAGTTTGATCAAGAATATTGCAACCGCAGTCGCAGTCGCAGTCGCAGTCGCAGTCGCATCCGCATCCGCATCATCAGCCATTTCTCCTCTCTCTCGCTCTCACTCTCACAGGGTTCCTGTTGAAGAGCCGAGGGCAATTGTGAATTTCCCAATTCTAGATCGAAGGCACTACTCAAATTACCAATATGACCCATACAATCGAAAGCACTACTCAAATTACCAATAAGCACTACTCAAATTACCAATATGACCCATACAACCTTTTCGTCAAAAACAAGTAAGAAACAGCAGGTAACTTCTTGTTCCCTGCGCTGCAATGTTTGAAAATTAAACTATTAAACGAATCGAAAAAGAGGTGAGGTCGTAGGTTACTGGTTGAATCGTTTGATCAATAATTATTGACCTGTGATGTTATAATTATGTAATTAATTTATTTATTAATAATAATAAAATGTAATTTATTTTTTTACACTAGTTTTAATATTTAAAATTTAAAATTTTATCTTAAAAGTTGAACCGGCCGGTTCAATTACTGATTTTAATGATCAGATCACCGTTCAACTGTGAATTTGATAGAATTTGATTGAATTTTGACTAAAACAAGTTTACAGGTTAACTGGACCGTTACTTAACCTGGTTTCCTTTTTTCAGTTCAACCAACTGTTTCGGTCCGATTTTTAAAACAATGCTACGCCGTTCCTTCCTTTTAAAACATTTCAATTCTTTTCGCATAATCTTTAATTTTTTTTTTTTTTTGGTTAAAAAAAAAGTTTAGGGAGAGAGAGTAAGTTACCCAATTTTAAGGCAGGGCATTTTGCCGACCAAATGTGACAGGGCATTCCGTCAGCCTTAATAAAAACTTACAGTGATACTTATAAATTGCATATTAAAGAAGACTGTTGATAGCAAGAGTTAAATCTAAGCATTTTAAATGAAGTGTCATATCCTTACTAACTCAACCAAGTCTCATTAGCACAATCTTCCTTTATTTGAAAGTAATCATACCTTTAATCCTATTTCCCAACGAGCAAAGTTGGAGAACTCACATTAATAAAAAAAAAAATTTATCAAACTAAAGCCGACAACTTAATTATTAAGCTCAAATTATTTTAAACTTAATTATCAAACCTAAGTTATCAATGAAATCGTGGACTTGAAGTCGTATTTTGATCCCATAACTTTAAAGTCCTGATGGGAGAGAGAGAGAGAGAAAATAGCTATTCACTGATATCATGCTAAAGATGTATCATTCCAAAGCCCTATTGTTCCCTCTGCACTTGAGTTAACTTGAATCATAGAGTTTCTATAAAAACATTGGTGGCAAAGATGGGTGTAGCTCAAATTCAATTCTTGCTGAGCAGAGCTCTTTACGATTAATTTAACATTGTATTAGAACTCCAATAGAGAAAACGTGTTGAGCTAAGGATTCAGTCATGATTTGGGTATGCGCTTTAGCGCAGCTAGCTCTTGATTTGGGTCGCTGATGGTCCGCGCTTTAGACAGTTCTAAATGGTTTTGGATTTTAAGGTCTCTTCCATGGGTGTTTTATGAACGGCATATTAGGTGTGCGATGATATGCTAAAGAGAGCAGTTTAGCATATTCTTAGAAAAGGCACCCAAATGATTTTTTTTTTTTTTTTTTGACTCCTTTCCTAACAGGCCATTCATGAGAGAAGAGAAGAAGACGAACTAGAGACAAAACGGGAGGCTCATGAGAACAATAAAAAACCAGATTTGTCATAGGATACCACACTACCACAGTGAATATTAAACGAGACGTGGATTTGGGAGATTACAAAACTGAAATCGTGTAATGGTGACGCGACTTGAGTGAAGTCGTCTTATCCTCCGCCTGGAAGAAGTGAAGCTGTCTGCATGCAAAGGCTTGCCCACAGTACTAGCCACATGACTAAGCCCCTCACTGGTCCATTACACGATTTCATCAAATACCTATTTCTTATAAAATTCAGTAGTTGCAAAGCTGTGTTTTCATCCCACAATTTTTGGACCAACCCGGAGAAATAAATTCAAAATGACCTAAATGTGATAAATAAATTAAAAAAATTCTTGTACAACCTGGTTTAAGTAAAGAAAAAACTCTAATATTAGTTCATATAGACCTAAGGTATGCTTGGATGCAACTTTTTTAACAGCTTATTATTTTTTAAAACTATATTTAGCTCCTCGCTTAAAAAGTTACTTTTAGAGTTGACTTAAGTTTTGCAAAGCTATTTTCAAAAAATGAATTTTCAAAACTTTTATGACTTTTTTATATTGTAATCTAAACATCTTCCTATTTTCTTGTGTGAGAAAAATGATTGAAAATTGGGTTTACGTGTTATTTTTTTCTTTGAGTTGCAGTAACCTATAACAACCTATCATGAATGGTTAATACTATATAAACAGAAAATTCATATATAATTTATTTCAAGAAGAACAAAATGATGTGGTTAAATAAGAGTCATTTGTTTTAAAACAAAGCACCCATCATGATGACTCTTAATACAATAATGTTACTGCTACATCATTTTCATGAAGAATAGCATAGCATTGTTAGTTGCAAATATTGATAGGCTACAAATGCTATTCTTTTATCAAATTCGTACAAAAAATCTCACCAAAAGAATAATCTGGTAGTGGCATTGTTGTAAATAATGTTATTATGATAAGTGTTTTGTTTTAAAATGAAAATCTTTTATTCAATCATATTATTCTTGATGATAAATTCTATATGAATTTTTTTAGTTGTATTGAAGTACCCTTAATAGACACATCTTTCAAATTAAAGAAGAGAATGATAAGTGTTTTTTTTTTTTTTTTTTGGGTAAACAATCATTTAGTCCCTCTAAATTTGCTTTAGATTCTAATGTCATCCTTGAATTTTAATTTTTTCTATTTTGACACTTCAACTTTTAAAAAGAAGTCAATATGGCCTCTCATTTTAAAATAAGCTATTAAAAATTAATTACACTTTCACCCTCTCAACTATAATTTAATATTACTTTACCCCATTCCACTAAAAATAGTTACATTTTCACTATCATAAAATTTAAAAACAAAATTTTGATTGCTTAAAATTTTATACTAATATCCAAAATAAAGAGAAGAAATTAATTTTATGGTTATGAAATATTATAAATCATCCTAAAATTCTTAAGAAAATAGCCAGAATGATTCATAAAATCTTGCTTTTATGAACCACCAATTATTAGTCCTGAAAATAGTAAAAAGATTTTTAAAACTTTGCATTTGTTAACTTGGGAGTCAGGATCAAAAAAATTTTATATTGTGTACAATAAGAAATGCTACAAGTGTTTAATTTATTTGTTTTTTTTTTTTTGTCAATAGCGTTAATAATAACATAAATTCTCATAATTTAAGGAGTAAAATGTGACAATTTTTAGCTTAACAAGTAAAATGAAACTAAATCACAGTTTATAGGGTCAAAACTGTAATTAATTTTTAGTTTTTCTAAGTTATTTTACAAAAAAAAAAAAGACCAAATTGACTTCGTTTTAGAAGTTAGAGAGCCAAAATAAAAAAAAATCAAAATTCAGAAATAATATTGAAATCCAAGCCAAAATTAAAAGAACTAAATGATTGTTTACCTATTTTTTTCCTTTCCTTTTCGCTTCATTTTTCCTCTTCCCGTCCCATTCCGAGCAATCAAGAACCAATGCACAAGTCGCTTTTTCTTATTTGTTTTTTAGTCTAAATACATTAGCCCTTTTAACTTAACATTATCTTGCAACTATAATCTCTATTATAATTGATACATCTATTTATACTATATATTATAACAATACATCGTTAGGTCTTTTATTTTTAAAGTCTTGATTTATTTTTTCAAAATTTTGAATTTAACAAATGAAAAATACAAATATCATAAAGTCATTAATTAGTTAATTGATATAGTAATTTTTTTGAATTGTGACTCTTTTAATGTGAAAACTTTGGAAGTTATTTAAGATAAAAAGATGAATAATGATTTCTTTTCTCACGACACAAGGCTATAGGACTCACTTTAATAAATTTATATAGAATCTATTTACTTGTATTTAGGAGTGAAAAAAATTAAAAAATGAGATTATGTATAATATTTTTTAAAAAAGAAAGGCCTGACTTTTTTATTTTTCTCTTTTGGTATTTCGGCCCTTCACCATTTACCATGAGCTTTGCTAGCCTCACTCGCGCAACTTTTTCATTTACTTATTAGGCCCACTAGTGGCTTTTTTTTTTTTTTTTTTTTTTTTTGTTGTTCAGATAATTTCGGCCACTGGTGGAGTTGAGGGTTTTCGAGACTTGCAATTGCATTGCAGAGGTGACTTTCCGAAGTCTACGTACGAAGGCTGAACGGCGTCAGTGACACTTTGACTCTGTGAGGTTACTACTTCACATCCGTTGGGACAACCTTTTTTGAGTTTTTTTTTTTTTATTTTGTTTTTTTGGTTTATAAAAAAAAATTAATTTTTTTTATTTTTATAAGCTAAAACAAGCAAAAAAAAGTAAAAAGATTAAAAAATTTTAACTTTTTTTATTTATAAACCAAAAAAGTCAACTCAAAAAAGCTTAAAAAACTTAAAACCAAACTGGCCCTTCGTATCTATGTCCTTAACTATCAATGAAAACAAGTTCCAACAAAAAAGTTTTTAAATTAAATTTAAAAAGATAAACAACTCTATACATTAAAATTATGTTTATAATATGATTTGAACTGAATTAACATACTTTATAACTAGCAGTGTACCCGTGATGAGCACAAGACTTATAGAATAAAATTTAAAAATAAAAAGTTTATAAAAATAAAGAATAAATTTTATATTCTTAAACTTACAATTATTACATAAAGCTAAAAATTTACAGAAAAATAATTTCAACTTTAAGTGAGAGAGATATGACTTATCATTAATGTTTAGATTACTTGTAAATTTGACTCAACTAAATAATGCTAGATATCTAACTTAATATTAATTCAATTTTATGTAAAAAGCATTCATAAGGTATCTTTTAATTAAATAACAGTAAAAAAAATAAAATAATAATTAAACTTTATAGAGACTCGTTAGGGTTATTGATAATAAATTTTAGCCTCACTCTAAATATATTTTTATTAAAATTTCTTCTCAAAATGACTGTACTATTCACTGCCAAGCTCACTAAAAAAATAAAATTATATTAGAGTCATATAATTAAAATACTTGAAATACTTTTTATTTCTTATTATTTATAATTGTGGGTCAAAAAACCCCAGCCTAGCTCAATAGGGAAGACCCAATAAACACTAAGAGGATTCGTGCGGACTAGTAACAACCTAGACCTTATCAAGGCAATTCAGACCCACACTCCTAGTCAGCCTAAATAGAAAGGCTACCCGGCTCCAAAAAATCAAATCACCCGAGTTAGAGATATCAGAGCATTTAATGCTCTATTAATCGCAGCATATGGCCTTGGAGCTAGCCTATTACTGTCGTAGCTTGCTAAGATCTCATTTCTGGCCACGTGCAACTGTCCGGGTCTCACATGAACGTTTGTTAAAGTGGTTAATAAATTGATGCTACAATTATGTTATGATAATTAAAAAATAAAAAAAAGTTGAGTATTTTAAGCTCAATTGCGTTGTAACTAATTGCAATAATATATGCTATAGATTTATTAATTTATCCTACCAAAAAGAGAAATTAAAAAGATTTGAATAGAAAATTCCAAAATTGTGGATTTAACAAAGAGCTTTCTAAAATTATAAGAGAAGAATTTAATGAAATTTGGAATAACAATTCTAATTTATTTGAATTTTAGGTAAAACTTTTTAGAGTAATATAAGATTACAAGAGTTTTAGCAAAAAACATTATTAATTATTAATAGAAAGTAAAGGTTTTTATATTTTATGATTAGGCCAATGCGATTATAACATATGTAATATTAATAATTTAAAATATAAAAAATTTAAAACAAAATTAGATTGATTCTTTCAATATCAAATACCCAATAACGTATTACTATAATATATGGTAAAAATATATAGATAAATAGATAGATAACGCAAAAGGAGATTTCAACACCCAGAAGGAGGTATGAAAATTTTAATTAGGTACACTCTTTGGTTGAGAAGTGTTATAAGAGAACCTTCGCAATATGGAAGTTAGATGGAGCATTTTAGGGATATGCTTGCATTTGACATTGAAGTGCTATTGACCAAGTAACTGCATGAATGGCCTTACATGAAGTACACAAAAATGATGACCAATTTTCACGTTTAGGTTCATCGATGGGTGAAAATTAGAGAGATCAAATTAGATAATATATTTGTCTGTGAGCCGTTGCCATAGAATGTTATGATTTCCGAAAACTTTTTAAAGAAATTTTTTTACAATTTTTTAGTTTATTGTAAAAAAATTTTACATTTAATTTTGGGCTTCTTTTCATTTGGACTATGTTCTTTCTTTCTTTCTTTATTTTTTTAAATTGACAGAATCTATATAGGACATTAACTATAACATATAAGACTATTAAAAAGTTGGGGCCTTCAAATTTTTTGGGCGATTTATTTTTTTTTTGAGTTAAACCCATTTTTTTTTTTAAAAGTTACCTAGTGTATTTGATTTTCCATCTTCTTTTTATAGGTTTTTTTTTTTTTTACCTCTCCTAATATTGGTTTGGCTTTTTTTTTTTTTTTTCAAAATAGCTTTAGAAGTTATGTAGACCTTAATTATAACATGTAAAGTTGTAAAAAATTTGGGGCATTCAAATTTTTTTTATTTGTACCAAATATACTCGAACCAGTATTTCTTCCTGAAATTTATTACTGTAGTTGATTTTGAACTTTTCTTTTCTTACAAATCTTTTTTGCTCAGCCCCTCTCTCATCTAAGAGTTGAGCTGCCCTTAGCATAAATCCATACACAAAATGGGTTTCGGGAAACCATTTAAATTTCATTTTGAAATATATTTTTGGGCTCAAATTTTATTGCAGATAAGCTGTGGATTTAATCTCAACGTCACAATTAAGTTATGCCCCAAAATAATAATGGCTTTTAGAATGTAGAATTGGATGAAAATTTTCTATTGGAAAAAAATATTTTTTGAGAAATTTTAAAAGTTCGGTTGCTTGGTTGTTGAAAATTACTTACTTATAGGAAAAGATATTCCGAACCATAAGAAAAATATTAGAAAATAACATCTAAGACTTTATCTCGGAAGTTGTTTTTCATGTGAGGGTGGGAGAATTGAAAGATTGAATCAAATTTTAAAAAATGAGAAGTGGATGGAGGGGTTAAGGGGCCTACTTTTTAAGTATTTTTCTTCCTCTCCTATTCTCTTCCAAAATTGACAGAAAAGGGAGAAGAAATGAAGTGCTTCTCAGTATTTTGTCTTAAATATCAATGATACCTAATAATTCAAAGTAAAACATAATATCATTTATCTTTTATTGTCAAACCAAATAAAAGAAAGGGAATATTATTTTCTCTTCAATCTTTTCTCTTGGTTATCCAAGTAAGATGAGGGTACTTCTTTCTTTTATATTCTCTTTTTCTCGTAAGTATGATTTTCCTTCACCTCCTCTTCCATTCCTCCAAATAAAGTTGCGTGAAAGCAATTGATTAAGTCATATCTGAAGGAATTATAAAACAAACACCTAAGTTGGTATGCGAAGCAATTTGGTGATAAGATAGTAATTGTAAGTAAAAATGTTAATTACATCCGTGATTGAACATAGATAACAGTCATCTCAGTTGGGACTCACACGTGACCGTTGTGGCTAGCAACCTTCTAATTTTAAATGAACTTGACTAGCCAATTAGTGAAAGAAATAAAGTAATAGAGTTAAGGAAAAGTAATGAGTTAGTGGAGTTAGTGGGAGTGAGGGCACATTATGTGTGCGTCGACTCTAATATCTAAACGAAAGGGCTGAGTTCGTTATTGTTTGGTCTGTCCCATTTAGCATTATTTCTCCCAATTGTTCGGTTGAGCATTTTCCAGTCCAACTTGTAGTCGCATTGGAGACGTTACTTCCCACGTCAAAAAACAAAATGGTATGCGACAGATTTGGTTAAACTCTAACCCGACATTAATGAAAACACCTTTGACCTCCTCCAAATCCTCGTTGCGGTTGACCTCTCCAACCCGGTCAGCGGTTATGTCGAATTCAAGTCAGGTGAGGTAGAGTTCGGATAATTAAGCCTTGTATTTCTTATTTTTATTTAGCACGTAGATAAATTTTTTATATTCTCATGTACTTTTTAAAAATAATCAATTTTAATTTACATAATAAAAGAATGTTCTAGTCTCCACATATACTAAGAACTATTTGTGTATTATTGCAATATAACAAGGGGATTCTAGCCATTTTAGTTCATAATCAGGTACCTAAATCTTATATCGCTCCAAACCAATTTCGAGTTTTATTTTTCTCTTTGTAACTAGCTCCTAACTCGTATATTAAACTCCAAATCCTTTTTATAAGGAGCATGGCTAGCTGAGAACCCACGTTTTCGGATCAAATTGCCATTCCTAAGATTTTCACGAGACATTTTATGTGAAAACTTCTTTTTTACACAATGAAAACTTCTTTGCCAAGAGAAGGCAGTCTCGAATAACTATTTGTGTTTAGATGCTTCCCCTTTGCTTAACTGCACTATAATCCTTGGACATCTCTATTTCATTTTTGAGTTTTGACATATCAATATTGTAAAATATTTTACACAAATAGGGTAAAAAAGTATGACATGTGTCTTTAGCACAAGTTTTAAAAAGTAAGACTTATGGGTACGTGCCGTAATTTGATGACAGCTTGTGTAAAAAAATTTTTTAGATTGATAGTCTACCAAAAATAAACTCTATGAATAAATCAAATAATTAAGTTGTCTCTCTCTTTAACAGATTATGTATTTATAGGCAAAGATCGTGAGTTCAAATCTTAGCACTTACCCTGAATATTCCATGTGTTTGATCAACTTATAATCAAGAGAGTTTAAATTTGACTGTCTACTTATAAATATTTCCATGTGTTTGATCAGTTTATAATAAAGAATTTGGCCATAAGTGAGGGGGCCTTTGAATAAATACATAATTAAGTTATCTTTCTCTGACAATTTAAGTTTTTAGATGATTTATAATGTAAGTTATAAACCTTCCCACCACTTCCGGTTTTAACCGGTTGTGTTGGGTTTTGTTCTTAAAAAAGCAAAAGATGATTTATAGTCAACAATACAACAAATGCTTGTTTGTTAGAGAGAGAGAGAGACAGAGAGAGAGGGGGCAACAATTCAACAAACTCTTCTTTAAACTATTAACAAAGAATGAAATGATGTCAGTTTAGTTAGGGAGGCTTAAACCTTCTAAATATTTGTAACCATACTTATAAAAACAGTCTTATTGTTTAATTTTTATTTTTCAAATTTCAATTTTAACGTGTCTAACTTTCAATTAATGAAAACGAAGAGAAACCTAATCTACTGCAATGGTGGTGTTGGAAGTGCCTCCAACAGATGACATTAGAATACCTTTTATTATTATGTGTCAAATGTAGCAGCATGGCAAAGCAATAATCCATTGAGTGAACTTATTATAAGCGATACGATGGGTTTCACGCGGTACTTCATCCAATATTGGTGGGCGGAAATACTCTATTCCGCTACAACATGAGAAAATGTAAGGTACAACATCTAGCGATTGGTTCAGTGTTAAGAATTTGAATTTTTTTCTCAATGTTTAGATTCGAATTTTTATAGTTGCTCTGTAAGTCTAACATGCTCTTCAGTATATACAGTACGCGATAGAACTTAAACTTAAGTCCTGATATAATTGTGATGAGTTTTCCGCAATTAATTGTATGGTACTAAAAAATAATATTTTCTAATTAATGTGTGAAATAACTTATCGAATTCTCAAACAAAAAAACTGTCATGTTAATTTGTTATTTTGTTACAACAAACTCAACATTTACAAATGAAATTAAGTTGTGCTCACATCTCTGGGAGGTTAGGATATGTCATCTTATTTGAACAAATATCTGTCAGATGGTCGAAACGTTTTGGACATTCACAAGAATTCTAATCGGCATCAGCTCCTTTTCTTATTGCCTTGTATCAAAAGTACATCTCAACATATTTATTATTATCATAACTTTTTTTTTTTTTTCTAAATTTACATTGCTATCAATAAAATTTGAATATACTTACGAGAGGACCACTAGCATGCGTCGCCCGATCCACGCCACAGCTGGTGGACCACAGCCTGATGCAAGCAACTGCCATATACAATTGCCTTTCATTGACTCTGTCATATCAAAGCAGCGTGGTATGATGCGATAGCAATAGCTATTATATTCTCTCCGCTTGTAGACTACGGAGGCTTCACTATTTTTAATAATAGTAATAACAATAGAATTTTTTTTAATAATAAAAATAGACCGTGGAAGCTTCACTGAAATTACTTTCGTCATTCTAGCTCATTCGTGGAAGCATCATACAAAAGTCTTCCGTCCACCCCGACACCCACACGCCAAAATCAAAAATAAAAAATAAAAGAAAAGTAAGAAGCATCATTAACGTAGCCGTGTGGAGAAAATGCACAGGGGGCTCCACCCTGTTTCTCATCCCACTGAAGCCGGCACGGCTTCACCAAGTCAAGCCACAGAAGACTAGGGCGGCACCCTGTTTGGTTGCAATTCCGTGTTCTCGAAAACCAAAAAAAAGGAGTTTCTCGTTGAATTTCAAGTTCCCTGAAAAAAAAAGGGGATTCCAAAATCTCAAAATAGCACTTTTTTAAATATTTTTAAAACTGTAATGTTTTTTGAAAAATTTTTTCAAACAACTTTTGAAACCGATTTACTAAACACTAATTAAAAAACAAGTATATAATTTAATTATTTTACACTGCCTTGCTTTCAAAATCTATGTGCACTACGCATTGTATTATTATTGGTTATACTTTTGTTTTTATCTTCAAATTTTCTAAACATGTTTGGTAAATTTTTTGTTGGGTTAAGTACACCTAACATTCTTATACTTTAACCAAAATTTTATTTTATTTTTTATATTTTTAATTGTAACAATTAATCATCTATAATTTCAGTCAAGACGTAATGTTCATGTTTTAGGGATATAAAAAGAATTTTGCTCCTTTTAAGAAAACAAAAACAAAAATAATTGATAAATCTAATAAAGGTCATGCCAATCCTTTATTGCCACCTGTTATGTTAAAGCCCACAAATCACTTAGGATAATTTTCTCTCTTTCTCCTCTCACAACCACAAACACCACCCCCCCCCCCCCCCCCCCGGGGTCTCCCTCTCCCTTTCACTGCAACTACTTTTCTCTCTCTCCCTCGAACTCCCATCCCTATTTGAAACACCCCTCTCTCTCTCTTTGCGATTCCGTATCTCTCTCCCCCTCTCTCCTCCAACCCCACCCTACCCACCGGCTTCTACCCCGTCCCCCTCCACCACCCCAAACGCCATAACCCCACTGCACTTCCCCCATCCCGTAGCAACCTAACCCCCTCCTCCCACCCCAGCCGCCACCACACAAACCCTATTCTCCATTTCGTCAACCCCCACCCCTGCTGCCACTGCTTTAACAAAGTCACAGACAACTTCCATAGCTAATCCCTCTTTTCTGCTCTTAATTTGCATTACCATGGTTTTCCAATTGCTTTATATATATGTGTGTGTGTGTATATGTATTTATATGTGTATATATGTATGAGTTTGTATATATAGGACAATCAAAGGTTGACTCTGGACATAAGAATTATTTATATAGGAACAAGAATAATACTTGGAGTTCAAAGTTTAGAGAGAGAGAAAGAGGGGGAGTTGTAGACTGAGAGCGAAAGAGAGATAGAGTTTGTTATGAATTGGAGGAAAGGAATCTAATGACTAGTACAACGGTAAGAAGAGTGTTTGGCTAATGGTTAGCACAACGGTCAGAAGGGTGTTTGGTTACAGAGACCTGGTAATTAGCTGAGGTAGGGAGCTACATGACGTGGCACGATTCCATTAGTCTGTGCTAACAGATAAGTTCGTAATAACTGATAGTCTGTTAGAGGATGGTTGGTTAGAGAAGATAAGATCAAGATGGTTTTGTTAGTTACAAATGGTAGTTACGACTGCGTATAAAAGATTATTACCGAATCCTTTTGGGGATGATGCTAATACAATTCTATTCTTTTGTTACGTTTCCAATTTGGTTTTCTTCTTCTCTAGCTCCTCAGAGGAGTTGCAGAGATAGATACAGAGATGTGAGAGGAAAAGGGCGATAAATTGACTTATAAAATATCTAATTTACCCCCAAAATTGGGCATGTGATCCTCAGGACTCACTCCCATTTGCTTTAATAAATGGCTTGTGAAGAAAGGATGGTATTACTGCTTGACCGAAAATACAAGAAGCTAACTATTATAATTGAAATTACGTGGAATTTTGATGGAAGTAAAAAGGTGTTCGAGTGTATTTAACCCAACTTTTGTTTTATGTTTATGTTTAAAAAAGTGCCATTGCAGGTAATAGCCCTCTTCTCCTCCTACTGTAGATCATTCTCTACCTCTGCTCTAGGTGTCTCTCCTCTCTATATCTCTCTTCTCTCAGTCCATTAGACCCCTCCATTGGAGGGTGAAACCACCACTACCCAGTCCACTGAAACCCTCCATCGGTGGCTGAAACCAACACTATCAGCCACCACCACTACATCAGTCGCCTGCACCACTACCCACACCTGATCAGCCACCAGCCCCCATCGCCATCGCCATCGCCACCAATTAGAGTCATCATCAGAAGAAGAAAACACGAAGAAGAAGAAGACTCCATCAGGCACCATTTGTGTGAATCATCCTAACTTGGGCAAGATGGAGGAAGAGAAACAAAATTAGAGAGAGGGGTGGGGGAGCCATTGGGACTTCACCCAGAAATGAGGGAGGAAAAGAGGGGGTTGGTAGGAAACTTGTAGGAAGTTTCCCTTGAGATATTTTGTTCGTTGTAATATTTGATATAATAAATAATAATAATAATAATAGCAACAAAATATATAAATAAAATAAAAACAGAACATAAAAAACAAAAAATATAAAAATAAAAATAAAAATAAAAACTGATAACGTTATCAAATAGTTTGCTAAATGTCTTTTATTTTTATTTTCAATGTGAGATTTGTCACTTTTGCCTCGTTTTGGATTTTGAGCCTCAAGTGTTAAAGTTGTTTATCAGTTTTAAGTTGATTATTGGATTGATTATAAATGGAATAGTACTCTATTTGGTATTTTGGAGGTCATGAGGGGTTGTTTTACCCATAGTTACCAAATTTCATAACGAAGTGTGAACCACTGAGAAAAAACCAAAAGTGGAAAATATGTTAAAAAACATAAGGGCAACGGGAAGCTATGAAATGATTAAGAAAATTTAATAAGAATTTTAGTAAGAAGGTTTTTGCAAAACATAAAGAAAATTTTTAGGTAACTTAGATAAAAACATTTGAGAAATTTAGTAAAAATCTATATGAATAATTCAATATATACTTAGTTGAAATTAAAAATAAAAGTATAACAATCAATACTACAAGTTTTTGTAGAGTTTCCCACTATTTTTTAAGAGTTTTCACTAAGTATTCTAAAAGTATCTTAAATGTTTTTCAAAAGCTTTCGGAATGTTTATCCAAAATTTTGAAATGAGTTTTGTACTCGTACTAGAAGCGCATTTCTATACCCCTTTAAAATGAATTTTTTTAGCAACTATGATTTTTGTGCGGGAAGTCTCGCCTTCACCTGCAAAATGACTAGGGGTGAGCATTGCCAACCAAGGTTGCTCGGCCGGAGGCATTTTGAATCTTAAGCGCCTGTTTGGTAGGGCGTAAAAGTCAAGTTTTTTTTTAAGCTTGCTAGTAAAAAAATTACGTTTTTTTTTTTAACTTTTTTGCTTTTTTTAATTTTAGTTTAGATAAAAATAAACAAAAAAGAAAAAAGTCAAATTTTTTTTAACTTTTTTACTTATAAACTTAAAAAAACAGTCAAAAAACTGATACCAAACACAATCTAAGTTACCTGGGTATACGGTTCACAAGTGGAGAGAGAGAGAGTAGTAGAAGTAGTAGTATACCTATTTGATTTGTCTTACCACCTTTGAGCATTCCCATGTAACTTTATATTGTCGCACCAGTTTTCCTGATCATAATCCGATTTATCAAGCTTGTCCCCAATTCAGAGGGTCATGAGCCATTATTATGAGAGTGGGATGTAGCTTCTAACTTTGTGCGCAAATCTAACCTATACTCCTATCCCTTGTGAGATTAGGAGGAGTCAATCTTTCATTAACTGACTATTTTGACTTGGTCAATATAATGTCCCGTGGTGAATTTGATGCCATGTGGCATTCTTGTGCGAAAATTACCCCTTCAGTTTTCCCTGCGATAATTGGTTTGTACATTCTAGTTTTGTTTATGATTAATAGAAAACTTTTTATATATATATATATATATATATATTAGTGGTTCTGCACGTTCTATGCAGGTGCCAACCACATTTTTTGCCAATCACATTATTTCAATGGATATTCAAAAAAAAAAAAAAGTATGTCTATAAAAAAAAATTGTATGATCACTGCACAAAAAATTTAAAACAAAAGTTCTGTCATTATTATTTCTATATCATCATTTAATCATGTCGTGGATCACAAAAAATTATTAATTATAGCGTACTAAATTAAAGTACATGCCAATTGTACTATAGAATTGATGGTGTAATATACGAAAATCATATTATATCACTAGTTCTCTATGTTTTGGTTTCATCACCTTTCATGATATTTTGTGGCATTTGTTGACACTTTTAACAACATGAAATTTTACTCATATCTTAAATTGTTTTGTATAAATTATTAAAAGTACATCCTTCAAAAGTTTATTTTCTTTCCTTGATGAATGGCTTGCATAAGCTTTTTGTGGTTTGAAATTTACTAATCGAAATATTTTACATACTTACAGTATTATCTTGCAATTTTGGAAGACTCTTAATCACATACTTTAAACTTAAAAGAATTGTTACATAAATTTAAGAAATTATCACATGATCTTATTGGACCTTTCAATAGCTAAATTCATTCTCAAAACGTGTTTCTTCTTTATTATCAGATGATCGAGAGTCTGGTCCAAGAAGGTTAATTTATCCAAGACTCGGTTAACCTTGGTCATAAACTGTGATTTAGGGCTTGCATTAACTAACTGCTTTAAACTCTATTAAACAATGCCTCCTAATATTTTTTTAGTATTTTATTTTATTTGCTCACGTCATTAGAGTGAAGGTGTTGCCTGTGACATGTTGTCTTTGTCTTTTAACATAAATGCTGGGACCCATAATATATTTATAGGAAATAGATATATTGGAGGATATTTATTTTCAGTTATTACACTTAATTAGTGGGTTAGACTTTTTTATTCCATGGGCTAAGGCACCGTTAGTCATAGCAGTATGGAGGGCTTAATGGGCTGGAAAGGGTGAGGGATGAGTCTTAACTAACTTGGGCAGGCCTCGGTTTCAGTGAGAACAGGTGAAAATGTATTGGACCTGGGCTGATATTTGTGGGTAACACTCGCTATACGCACCTATGGGCCTACCTTAGACAGTTTTCTTTAAATTCTCTTACAATTAATAAAAAAACATAAATGAAGAAAACATCAGAAAATAGAAAACGGGTTAATCTGCTCTATAATTATTAGATTAATACATTTTTTCGTTTGTATTCAAAGAATTTGAACAACAAGAATGTGCCGGTAGAAAAATTGTTGGATGTTTTGAGTTTTTCTTATCGTTTAGATTAATTGGATACAAGTGAGTTGAAGGATCAACTGGACTACCATCAATTAAATATGTCTCCTTGCAATTTGAGTTATTGACATATATCAACAGCCATCGACTTGGAAAAGAGTTCCACGGCAAGATTTCAATGCCAAGAGAGACAGAACAAAATAGGGGAGACCCAAAGAGGAAGATATATATACACTGTATATGGGTTTATTTATATATCTTTTTGCATCAGAAAAGAGTCCATTGCAACATTCCAACGCCCAAGAGAGGGGCAAAGGAAATAGGAACGATTGGAACGTAATCGTAATTGACGGTCCAAAGCGTTGTTTCTTGTTTTCTTCTCATATTTTTTTTTATATTTTTTATTCAGCTCTATATCTGCATTATTTCATTGTTTCCTTGTCAAAAAAAAAAAGTTTAGTGATCAAATAGTACCAACTATTCAGTATTCATATTTATTAAATTGAAATATAAAGTATTTTTTTTACTTCACTAACATAAATTTGTAATTAATAAAAAGACTTTTATTGTAGTAAATAACTAAAATCTAATATGCATGACTACCAAAAAAATCTCGTACTACTTGACTACTAGACTTTTTTTTTCGAGATGGAGGGAAGCGCCAAGGTCAAAGTGCAAAGAGCATAAGGTGGGAGTTGCTCTTGAAACCAAAGTTTTTCTATTTTTTGGTATGAAAAATGGTGGTGTAAGGGATTTAGACACCTTCGATAGGGTACTTAATGCCTCAGCTCACCCAAAGCGTTTTCCGCCTTAACAAATACACCAAAGGTCATCCGACTAAGAAGCGTCGTGGGAGGCTAAGATGGTAGGCGCTAACATGTCGCTATAAAGTTTTGAACGCGACATAAGATCTCGAACCCAAGCCTTAACCTACCAAGTTTGAGATTCCACCATTGAACGAATGATCCGCTAGTGCTCAAAACCAAAGTTCGCCGGAAGAGAATAACCCATTACAATGGTCACATGAGGCCCACTTCGACTTCAAAAAAGAGATGCACTAGGAGTCTTTTTTGAAAACTTTACATCCTATATTAAAAATCTCATATATTCTCAATAAGAAAACAAGGGTTTTACCAATAAATAAATTGTATAAACAAATTTTTTTTAATGTCCCAATTTTTTAAAACTTTTACAAACTATTATTAAGGTCTTATATAAGTGCTACAATTTTCTTTGAAAAAAGTCCCGACCCAAATGAGATAAAAAACCCCTATGAAAATAAAACTAAAAATCAACTATATTAGTTAACTTTTCTTTTTTTTTTTTTTTCCAAAAGCATTGGTTCAACTCAAAAAAATAATTATACATAAAAATTTTGAAGGCCCCAAACTTTTCAAGACTTTATATATTATAATTAAGATCCTATATAGGTTTTAGATTTTATTGAAAATAAATGATGCAAATCCAAATGAAAAAAAAAAGGGCCTCAGATCAACACACTAAGTAATTTCAGAAGAAAAAAAAAAACACTGATTTAATGCAAAACAAATTTTACAACAAAGTATAAAAATCTCTATTTAAGCTATCGCTTTTGTCTTAAATTGTCTAGAGTTGGCCCTATATGTGTTCCACGTTCTTCAATGAGGAAGCTTTAGGGAAACCACCGGTTAGAGGCTCTCCCTTTAGTCACACCTTATCATGGTATGGACCATAGGCCTCTTGCAATATGGTGGGGCCTTCTAACCTTATATGTTATCATGACCTTTTGCATATGGTTGCTATACTCATGTATTGCATGCTTAGCTCTTATTTTCATGATTGTAAAGCATTTTTCAAAGTACTCTTGGTCATTTCAATCCCTACAATCTTTTTTAAACTCCATATTCAATTGTTTTTTTTTTTCTTCCCTAAAAATGGTTCTAAGAATTGGTTTCTTAAAGCTTAGGTGAAACCCTAGATTTTCATGCCTTCCTTGCATCCTTAAACTTCATTTTGCATCCTTATATTTTACTACTTTCAAGTTGCATTAAAATGGTTTTTAAACCTTTTATTTCACTTTGATTTTCAAAGTTTTGCTCTCTTGAGTTTTGTGGTTGGAATGGTCCCCATGGAGCCTCTCTTGAGTGGTCTCCCCTCTATAATGACCATAGGAACCCTAAACTCACTAGTGTGGTTTTCCACACCCTAAAAGTGGTTTTCAAAACATCCTTTTTCAAGAGAGGATTTCAAAAGTTTATTTCATTTAATTTACACGAAAATGGTTTTCTAAAACTACCATTTCCATTTTAATTTTTAAAAGATTTAGCTCTCTTAAGTTAAAGGTTGTAATGGTCATCATGTAGCTCTCTTTTGAGTGGATCATATCAGCACTACACTTGTTAGCTCTCTCTTACTCCAAGTTAGTTAACCCTAGTCAACCTAACCCTAAGTTAACCTAACCTGAGTTAGTTAACCCTACTCAATCTAATCCTAGGTTAACCTAACCCTAGTTGGTTAACCCTGGGTTGCCTTAACCCTAGTTTACCTTAACTAAGGTTAGATGGCTTCAAGACTCTAACTCTTAACCCCTTTTCAACTCAAATGACTTTCATAGCATCCTTTCAAAAACAATACACAACTCTTCCAAGTTTTCAAACAAACTCCAAAGCCTTTTTCAAAAGATTTCTAAAGCTCTTTTCAACTTGTCTCAACCAAAATGGTTAGACACTTACTATTTTTAAAAATGATTTCAAAACTTACAACCCTAAGGTGACCCTAACCCTCTCATGGTTAGGGTTTCCTAAGAAAAGTGAAATATCAAATAAAACCTATATGGTTCATATTCGGGTTCCAAACCCTAAGTATTTTTCAAAACCTTTTTCAAAAACTATTTTCAAACATCACATTCTTGAACCAACTCTATGCTTTCTATGGTTAAAGTTGTCCAAGATTAAGTGAGATATTCAAATAAGGGTTCTAAAACCCTAAAGTGTCCAAAACCAAAGGGAAATTTCTAGCCTATTTTCCTAAAATGTTTTCCCAATTCATGACCCTAAAGAAGTGTAGTTCTTCAATAGCTACCCTCTTCAAGGTGATGAAATATTTAACATACCTTTCATAAGGCACATAAAACTACTTTAAAAAATCTTTTCAGGACAAGTTCACAAAAGTTTTTTCAAATTCTAACTCCATTTTCTAGAATCCCTAATCAAGTTTCCAAAACTTCCAAAACTCTCTTGAATTACTTAAAAAAAACCTTTCATACACTTCAAGTTCCATTTCATATTCAAAGGCACTTTCAAAAACCCTCAAGTTTTATCTGAAACATTCTCAAGTTCTCTTTTTCAAAGCCTTCCAAGACCCCAATGAGTCTTTAAAATTTTACAAGACCCAAATGAGTCTAGTCTTGACCTGATTCCTTTAAAAGGGATACGTAGGCAACTTAGTAAAAACTAAGTGCAATCACCACGTCCACCAAGTGGACATCACGTCCGCCAAAGGGACACCTTTCAAAAACATTTCAACCCATCCAACTTTCAATCAAACGCTTGTCCGAACTACGAATGACATGATTCTCGCCAAATGAGATACGTAGACAACTTTTCAAAGAGGTGCGGTCATAACTTTTATTTCAAGCCAATCTCTTTTCTAAAAACTTTCTTTCAATCAAAATCTCCATTTCAAACCTCCTTGCTTGACACTACCAACTCTTCCGAACTCTTTTTCAAGCTTATATAATGTATACATTCATCTAAAAAGTGATCATCAAACCCTTTTTCAAAAACTTTTCTAAGTGGAAAAAGTGGATTTATTAACCGAAGATTCAAGTGAGTGAACCTATGGTGTCTAGACATGTAGGTATCGAAAGGGTGGGGTTGGTGATGATTTTAACATATCTTTCCTACACGTAACCAATCCCGGACCATAGATCTCTATTTTGAAGACCAAAATAGAGTCACATTTTCAAAAGGGCTTTAAATCTTTTCAAAAAGGTTGCTAAATAAATATATTTTTCAAAAACCTTGTCAAGAGGACGTTTTCAAATACTTTTGTAAAAACTAAGTTTAGTCTTCAGATTACACTTAGTTTTAGGTGATCTAACACGCCTTTCACTATATTAGTTGGCAACTCCAAACTTTTTTCAAAAGCCCTTAATCAAACCATTTTCAAGTACAAACCCCATCACACTTATCCTTTTAGGATGAGTTCTAATAGAGAGAGTATCGGGCTTTTACTCGAGTCGTGGAGACAAGTTTGGTAAAAATCAAGCTACTCCACTGAGGACACTTAGAGGGTTAGGCCATTATCATATATCTTTACCCTTTACTCGCCCAAAATCTCTGGTTACTTTGTTCAATTTTATCCACTTTTCACATTTTTCAATGTTTAAAATTTCCCAAAACATGAGTTTGCAAAAAGTCAAACCTTATTTTCAAAAATTCCTTTCAAAAGTTTTTCGAAGTGTCATCACTTTCATTTATTTTACTTATCAAGCTCTTGCATTGATTTCTATTCATATGCTCTTGCATTCATTCATTTATTCTTGCATTGAGTTTTTCAAAAAGGTACTAACTCCTTGCATTTGTTTTGTAGGTGGACCCTTGTTCACATTTTATTCTTATGCTATGTATGCTTTTAATTGCCATGTATGCATGAATGACAAGATGGATATGTGTTGTTGGGTTGGGTTACCATTGTGGTAACTTTTAAAGTCATAGGCTTTAAGCCCATTCCCCTTGACGAAAAATTTACTTGATCTCTTGCCAGACCTTTAGCAAAAGGATTTGGAATATTATCCTTCGACTTGATATATCAATGGATATTATTCCATCCGTAAGCAATTGCTTTGCAGTATAATGTTTACAACGTATATGCTGTGACTTGCCACTATAAATATGATTGTTGACACCTAAATTTGGACACCCAACCCACATCATATTTAAATCGGAGTCCAGAAGACCGGATGACGGTCTCACTCCGATGACATTATCTTGGAGATTGCACATCTCTGGTATCTTTAAACCAGAGTCAAGAAGACCGAATGACAGTCTGACTTCGATGACATTACCCTTGGAGATCACACATCTCCGGAATCTTTAAACTGGAGTTAAGAAGACCGGATAACGATTTGACTCTAATGACATCACACATTTCCGGTATCCTTAAATCGGAGTTAAGAAGACCGGATGACGGTCTGACTCCGATGACATCACTCTTGGAGATCACACATCTCCGGTGTCCTTAAACAGGAGCCAAGAAGATCGGATGATCGTCTGGTTCCAATGACATCATTCCTAGAGATCACACGTCTCCGACATCCTTAAATCAGAATTGAGAAGATCGAATGACGATCTGACACTGATGACATCATTCTCGGATATCGCACATATCTAGTATCCTTAAATTGGAGTTGAGAAGACCGGATGGTGGTCTGACTTTGATAACACCATTCTCGGAGATGGTACATCTCCAGCGTACATCTCCAGCATCCTTATCTCCAGCGTACATCTCCAGCATCCTTAAACTGAGGTCAAGAAGACCGGACGATGAATTAACTCCAATAACCCTCGCACATATTTGATATCCTTAAACCGAAGTCCAATAGACTGCACAAAGTCGAACTCTGATGACACCTTAAACTGACGTCCAACAAAACACACATGGTCGGACTCTGATAACACCTTAAGCTGGAGTCTAGTAGACCGCACACGGTGGGACTCCGATGACACCTTAAACCGTAGTCCAGTAGACCGCACATGGTTAGACTCCGATGACACCTTAAACCTGCCCTACATCTCTTTGTTTTCTCAACTTGGGCTGGTTCCAGTCAAGCCCAAGTAACTATGTCTTTGACTCCAATCTTCACATTCCCGACTTCCAGTAAGCAGAAGGACTCTGTAGGGAAGGAATTTTCAACACTCCAAGAGCAAGCCCCATTACCCTCATCTAACAAAGCCTTTAACCAGAAAATCAGTGTAAGCACCCTATTTTTTCTCGCTCGGTAATTTCTGGCCTGATCGAACTCACATTCAAACTGACATAGATACATTCAAGCCCAGATTGGTTTTCCAAATTCAATCTAGTCAATCAACTACTTTGCGGGCTTTGTTGGGCCCAATAGAGGCAAAATGACCAAAATGCCCTTGGGACATTGCTCGGTCCAATTTCAGTTCGCACGTCTTCCTAAAGAAGGTAAGTCCTTATTTTAACCTCAATTCCAGTTTTAATTCTAATCTAGACCATTCAAACTCAATCTGGCACATTTTTTAAGAAAGTTGATTCCTTATACGGTAAGTCCATCCAGCATGGCACATTTTCTGAGAAAACTTCTCAGAACAGTAAGTTCCTTCAAACCTGTGGACTGGGATGAAACCCAAGTTCCTGAAATGGTAGAACGGTTCACTTCTGGTGCCTGCTAGCCTGCCAATGTAGAATATCCGTTATTTGACACATTTTTCGAAAAAATTGATCCCTCATACGATAAGACCATCCAGCAGCTTCCCGAGATCAAGCAGTCTTCGGAATGAATGCACACCGTAAAAGTAACAGAAACACTTATAAACATCACAACTGTCAGAGTGGCGGAAACACGCAAGCAAGTCAATATTTAGAATTGCCAAAAAACCCTTTATGTCATAGAACCGAACACGCCTCTTAGCCGTGACACATTTATCGAAGAACGGGATACCTTTGAAAACCAACTCATCACACAACGTTAGAGTGGCAAAAACACTCAAAAGTCAGTTCAACACCAGTGCCTGCTAGCCCACTGTGATAAAAAATGACTAAACTGCCCCTTGAGCCCTTTCAGCGCACTTTTTGAGAAAGTACCTAAGTCCTTAGAATGGTAAGTTCACCCTTCCAAGATTGTCGCAAAGACAATTTAGCATGTTCAAGTGCCTTCCAGTCGCTTCCGGAGTGATTCCGAGAGCATCCGGTCAAAATGATCATTTTGCCCCTAGGCATTCGATTGCCTCCAAAAATCACACCGGCTCTGGGTATCAAACCGATTACCTTCCGAGGATGCTTCCAATAGTATTCCCAACCTTCTAATACCTTTTCGGGCTACTTCGGACCCATTCTTGGGTTTTCCCAATGCAAAATGATCGTTTTGCCCTTGGTGAGCTGATCGACCTTTTCAACTATTCCACCACTATTTCTCAAGCTTGCTACCTCCGGGACATTCTTTCAAGGGTTTCTATCCATTCTTGGCTGAGTTTGGTCACTCAAAACTTTTTGGGTCAGTCCCGAACTTTTCGGAGTCACTCCTAGTAGAGCCAAGCCAAAAATTACACGGTAGTCACTAGGGCAGGCGCCCAAATCTTTTGTCTTGCATCACAAGGGTCAAAGATCTGTTTTTTACCGCCTGAAAAGTTTCCCAAATAGGCTAGCGCCACTAGTACTAGCACCAAGCATAATTTGCACTGGCGCCACTGTAACAAGCACCAGTTCTTGTTCGATTTGCCTATAAATATAGACCCTCCCCCTGTGTATTCTGGGTAGGCAAACTCAGTGCAGAAACTCTGTCTCTTTGAAAACAAAGCTCGATTCGTCTCAAAACCCTAGTTTTCTCAAGTCTCTTCAAACCCTAGCGTCTATAGACTCTATACATTTAAATACAAGCCCCCAACCTCCATTGAAGACTAAGTGTTGCATCTTCAAGGCTCTCAAAATTCAAAACAAGTGAAGTAAACAAAGCAATCAAAGCAAGAAGAAGACAAGGTTGGTTTTCTATTTAGTTTATGCAATTCCCCTGTTTTTTCTTCTTCCTCCTAACCCACTTAGGTTTTCTTTTATTTTAATCCCCATCTTTTACCTTATTTTCTTGTATGTTTGAAACAAGGGACTTCCCGATTCATGCTTAGAAAGAATTGTTGAAGGTCACCGTGCTGAGGGCTTTCTTCAAATTCAACCTAAGATGGTGTGGGTTCGACTCCTTTGATTATATGGTGAAGCCTAACCTTATAGGTTCACGATCTTATTGCATTGTGCATATCATATTCATATGTCCATTCAAAATTGCTTTCAAAGTTATTTTCAAACTTGCATCAAAGTTCTCTTTCAAAACTTATTTTCAAAATCACACTCCTAAGATGATCCTAACTATTCCATGGTTATGGTTATTTTAGAAATGTGTTATATTCAATGTTATCATCAAGGTCCAAATTTTGGGTTCAAGCCCCAAATTGTTTTTATCAAAATCACAATCTTAAGATGATTCTAGCCATTCCATAATTAAGGTTGTTTTAATGAGGTGTTTCATTCAATGCGATCATTATGGTCCATATTTCAAACTCTAGTTATTGTCAAAATCAAAACCCTAGAATGATTCTAATTTTTTTATGGTTAGAATCATTTTAGGAAAGTGAGATATTCAAAAGACTTGCAAAAGTCCATATTCAAACCTCTTTCTAAATAATTTTGCAAAGCTATTTCCTAAAAACTCTTTTAAAAGATCTACTTTCCAAAAACTTATTATCTTAAAGTCGAAATCAAAATTTAGAAAACTAAATCAAAATTTTTAATTTTGGAAACAAAATCAAATCATTTATTTTTGGAAACAAAATCCAATCTTCAACTTTAGGAAATAGAGATAAAATCTTTCCAAATTTCAAACTTCCAAATCTTTTCAAATTTCAAATCTTTCCAAAATTAATTTTTTCCTGAAAGAAAACTTTCCTAAAATGGAAATTTCCTATTTTGAAACTTTCTTAATTCAAAGATTTCCAAAATCCGATCTTTCCTAAATTCTAACTTTCTAATTTTTTTTCAAAACAAATATTCATGTCAAATATTTTTCAACCATTCCAAGTCAAGTGTTTCTAAATTAAATCAAAGTGTTTCCAATATTTTCTAAATCCTATCTTTCTTAATTCTAAGTTTTCTAAAATCAAACTTTCTAAGATCAACTCAAACATTTTTATTTCAATTGTATGTTTCAACCTTAAGTTGTGAAAACCCTAGGAGGCCAAAGCCTAGTTCAACCCTAACCCTAAAGTTAAGAAGTTTCAACTCTTTTCAAAAACTCTTCTCTAAACTCAAGTCTAGAACCAAGATGGTTTTAAAACTTCAATTTAAGTCAAGATGATTTCAAAGTTTAACCAAATCTTTCCAAACTAAATCCAAGCTCTATTTCAAAGTCCAATTTCAAATCAAAGACAATTTCCAATCAAAGTTCAATTTCAAATCTTCTAATCAAAGTTCAAATTCAACGTTTTTTTTTCAAGTCAAACTTTTCAAAGACCCCAATGTGTCTTTTTAATTCAAACAAGACCTCAAAGTGTTTATTTTCAATCCCTGGGTTTCTTACAAGACCCACCTCTATCATCAGCACCTCTCCCTTTGCCAGGACCACCACCTCCAGATCCAGTTGTCATAGACATCCTTTCACTGGATAACAAGCAAGTCTCTAAACTAGCGTTTCAATATCAAACACAAAAATAAAAGGCACAAAGTGTTAGCTCAAAAATCAATCCAAGAGTGGGGGTGAATTGGGTTTATTAAACAATTAAATTAGAATGATATACAGATACACAATTTCAGAGAAATGAGGCAGTGATTCAAGATCAAGTAGTAGAATCAGTTAATAATTAGAATTAGAAGGAACCTCTTTTAACAACCTGGTTCTTTATAGACAAATAATGGGTAATAAGGAATATTCTCAGTGAATGCAAACACCAGGGATGATTAGCAATTAACTGATTCAATCAAGTAGAATGTAAACCAATGCTTGAGGTTAAGGATGCAATTGGCAGTTAATAAGAGCAACATAAAAAGAAATAAGGGCACCAAAAATTTTACAGAGGTTTGGCCAAACCCTAGCCTACGTCCTCTCTTCTTCGATCTTCTTCAAAATTTTTTCACTTCGTAAAAATCCCTTACACAGCTGCTAGTTTCTCCAAGTGCCCAGCTCACTTTTATAGCCAAGAGTTTACACCAAACTCTAAGCAATTGAGAAGCTCGAATCCAGCTCTCTCAACCTTACTAGTGCATAATATAGCTACACTTTTTTTTTTTCTCTCAAAGGTGTAAAAAACCTTTTACAAACGTAAATGATAAAGGTATACAAGGTTGTCACTTTCAGAAGTGAGTAAATGAAAGTTAAAGCTCAGATTATTCCTTTCGGGTGGTAGCAGAAAACAAAGCAGTGGAGAATGTTTTGATCTTTTGGCTTCTTGTACTTTAAGGTCCTTGTTTTTTGGTTCTTCAATGTCTTTGAGAACTTTTATATATATTCTGCCCTTCAATTCAGGCCTTAGAGATGGTGGGAGTGTATTTAATGCACTAGTGGCCCTGTCAGAACATTTAAAAAATTGACCGTTGGAGCCCAAATTGTCAGTAATGAACTTTAAAGGTGTCGACCATCTTGGTCTACTTAATTTTCGTCTACTTACTGAGTGTGTCAACAACCTTAGATTATTGTAGACCATGTCTGAGTTCTTTTTACTTCTGAAACTGAGGTCATTGATGGTGTCAGTAAGATGCGAGAATTGTCAACCATCTCAAAGTCCTTCCGTAAATTAGTCTTCGATGGTGTCAACAAGTTCAACATGATGTCGACCATCCTCTGAGACTATTAACTATGATAGCTCATTGACTTCAGATTATCGACCATCACTTGAAGGTGTTGACAATCTGATCGACAGATTGCAACTATGAATTTCTTCAACATTGTCGACCATGTCTTTAAGGTGTTGACAATCTGATTGAGTTTCCAAATCTGACTTCCAAAGGTTCAATCATCTTGGAATGTGTTGACATTTTCTTGAACTTTAGACTTTTTCTTGAACTTCAATCTCCATCAAGGTATTAGCCAATGTCCATTCAGTGGATTATTTGAACATGAAGATCAAGGGTCTTCTTTGGAATAACAAACTTGTCATTATATTGTAGAATATTTGACAATTTCTTCTTTAAACCTTCAACCATGTGCTGGCAATGTATTAGAGGTGCGGACAATGCCCTTACTGTTTTCAAGTTGTTCTCTTCATATGAGCTATAGAGTGTCAGTAAGGTAACCTTATTGTTGATAATGTGACAATGCAAGAATTTCAACTCTTTGAGAAGAATTACTTCATTTTGTTTTAATAAAGCTGCAAACTCATAATAAGGCATTAAATATTAATAACATGGTTTTGTAATCATCAAAATACGCAGAGATCAACCATTTGGTCAACACAAAGATGCATTAAAAAAAAGCACAAAAGATATAAAAAAAAAAAAATACACTGAAAACCCCTACGACTCGAACCATAGCTCTAACGGAGCCTTTCGCCCACTCATAGGTAGAAAACCTAGGGTTTTTAGTCAATTCAAAGAAAAAATGCACATAAAAGGGCCAAAATTCTAGTTAGTCATCTGATGCGTCTTTAAAGTCTATAAGACAGTCTAAAAGGGCCCAACTAGCACTCATAAAATTCTAACCGGGCACAGGCATGCACATATGTACGCACCAACAAATAGAATTGCTACAAAAATCAAGAACAAAACAGAAAAAGATTAAATACAAGAAATGCTTTTTGGCACTTCAAAGGAACAAAAACCACACAAAAATGTATAAGCAAGGCTCAATGAAACTAGATTATGCTTAGATATAGCCTACGGGAGGTCTTGGTTCAATCTCAAGTGTTTTCTAAACACTGGCCTGGACGACATTTGGAACGCAGTCCAAAATAGCGGTCCTAGGTCGCTCGACTCAAAACTTGAAACTAAGAACACCGATGCATTGCCGATAAAGCGAGCGTCATCTCTACTAGTTCAGAATTTTCAGATTCTTACCAGTTTGTTCAAAATATTTAGATGAACGTTTCTGTTTATTTTGGGATTCCTAAAAATTTCCCATGGTTCAAAACACAGTCAAATAAGGTCCAAACAAAATGAAAATTCAAGCATAGCAACACATCATGATTTGGAACATTTGAATTGGAGCGAAATTTGACTTTAATGGTCCAAAGCGAACGAAAATGCAAAAGTTCAAAAAAATCACCTGTGAATCAAAAGACGTACAAATACATGAAACTCAAAAATTGACAGGCAAAAATCATCGTCATCGAGTCCACTACGTCACCCAAGTGTCAAGGAATGAAACCCAGTACGTCCCATCACTCAAAACATAAAAAAGAGTTGTGAATGTCAAAACGAGTGCAAAAAACATAAGCCTGCTCGGCCTTTTTTGGGGGCTGCCTACTCATGGCATTGTTATGCCGTGACAAACCAATTTGGGTGTCACTGCAAAGCAATGTCGTGACTCACCTTATTCCATGTCACGACATTGCAATGCCATGATAGCAAGAAATGGGCATCACAACACTACACTGACCAAGCCCTTGAAATTTTTCAATAAGCTCCACTTGGACCCCACTTTTAAAGGTCAGCAATGCCCTACTAGTAAGGGACAAAATCCAACACACCCGGGGCATTCCGGGTCAGTCACCAAAGTTCGGGCACATATGGGCACACAGCTTGAGGCATACAAAACCCTTCAAAATCAAACATGGCAATCAGGCCATTTCTATCACCGTCATCACAATCTTCAGAGTCAACCAACGAGTTCCCTCTTCAAGAACTCTCAGGTATTCTAAATACAACCTTCTAAAAGCCTTAAAAGTCATCGCGGACTCATTCTAGCAATATGTCTACACTAGACACAAATCAACCGGCCATCACGGCCATATCAACACCAGCACCATTCTCATCACAAAATCAGCTCTGAGCATTAGGCATGGCCAAGTTAAAAATATTTTAGCACATTAAGGTACAAAATTGGTTCCCACCTTTGTCTTTGTTTAACTTTGATGAGTAAAATTAGACAAAGAAGGGCAACTGTTGACACCCAAATGTTGACCCATAGCCCACATCATCTTTAAACTAGAGTTTAGAAGACTGGATGACTGTCTGGATCTGATGACATCATTCCTAGAGATCGCATATTTCCAGTATCTTTAAATTGGAGTCAAGAAGACTGGATGATGGTTTAACTCTGATGACACCACCCCCAGAGATCACACATCTCTAGCATCCTTAAATTGGAGTCAAGAAAACCAGATAACTATCTGACTCCGATGACATCACTCCCGAAGATAACACATCTTTGGCATCCTTAAACTGGAGATAAGAAGATCGGATGATAGTGTGACTCCAATGACATCATTGTCGGAGATCACACATCTCCGACATCCTTAAACTGGAGTCAAGAAGACTAGATCACAGTCTGGCTCTGATGACATCATTGCCATAGATCACAGGTCTCATGCATCCTTAAACCAGAGATAAGAAAACCGAATGATGGTCTGACTCTGATGACATCATTCCTGAGGATTGTACATTTTCGGCATCCTTAAACTGGGGTCAAGAAGACCGAACAATGGTCCGACTCCGATGATAACATTCCCAAAGATTGCACTTCTTCGATATCCTTAAACTAGAGTCTAACAAACCGTACACGGTCATACTCTGATGACACCTTAAACCAAGGTCCAGTAAACCGTACACGGTCAGACTCCAATAACACCTTAAGCTGGAGTCCAGCAGATCGCACACAGTCGAACTCTAATGGCACCTTAAACTGGAGTCCAGCAAACCGCACTCGGTTAGACTCTAATGTGTGATCTCCGGAATGACTAGGACAATTGTCTGACTCTGATGACATCACTGCCTGAGATCACACATCTCTGACATCCTTAAACTAGAGTAAAAAAAGACCAAATGACAGTCTAGCTCCAATGACATCATTCCCGAAGATCACACGTCTCTGGCATCCTTAAATCGAACAGTTTCTTAAGGATACTCGGTTAGGCCGCACTCTTAACAGACCTCTTGAAGAAGAACAAATAGGAGTGGTCTGCCCAATGTCAAAATATCGATCAACTCTTCTATTATCATAGGAGAAGCAAACTGCAATTTGTTAACACCTGCTCTAATCCAAAAGTTAGAGAAAGGTTACACGAAACTAGATTGACTCTTTTTTCATTTCTATCCTGATGATACAAGTGTGAGGCGCGGTCCAAGAAAAGGAGATGACAGCAATAGTGCACTACTTGAGAACGTGGAGGCGGGTCACGATTCGTGGTCAAGACGGATAATGTGGCGACGAGTGACTTCCTGACACAAAACAGGGATGATGGCAGGCTAGAAGGGAGTATGCCACCATTCGCCAAGGAAGGAAAGATCCGCTTATAACAGATACTTCACCCGAGACCAATGAAAGGAGAGCTTGATATGGAAGCCCGTTCCCACTGCGATCACAGCTCGAAGATCGCATATTTTCGGTATCCTTAAACCAAAGTCAAGAAGACCAGATGACGATCTAACTCTGATGACATCATTCCCAAAGATCGCACATCTTCAGCATCCTTAAACTAGGGTCAAGAAAACCGAACAACTGTTTAACTCCGATGACAACATTCCTGGAGATCACACATCTCTAATATCCTTAAATCGGAGTCCAATAGACCACATATGGTCAAACTCTGATAACACTTTAAGCCAAAGTCCAGCAAATTGCACACGATCGAACTTCGATGACAACTTAAACGGGAGTCCAGCAGACTGCACATGATCGAACACTGATGACACCTTAAATTGGAGTCCAACAAACCACACACGGTTTGACTCCATGACACCTTCAATTGGAGTCCATCAGACTGCTCACAATCGGACTCCATGACACCTCAAATCGGTCTCCAAAAGATTGTATACGGTCAGACTCTAATGACATCATCCCGGAGATCGCTCATCTCCTGTCTCTGCAGGCACCACCCAACGTCTTAAGCGCTAGTCTTGATAATTGCAACCCCCATTGGACTGTGAAATCTTAAACTGGAAGCCCAAAGTTTCCAAAGTTTGCAAACCAGAGCCTTAGCAAACTTCGACGACCAAGACGGGGACCCCGATATCATCCTTCAAAGTCTGATCCATTAATCAGGAGCACTAGCCCTTAACTGGAAGGCCTTAAAACAATTTATAGTGAAAGAGGGCAAGCCTCACAACATCAGAATGCCGTGAAGGCAAAAAAAAGTCCTTCACAGCATTCGAATGCCGTGAAAAAGAAAATTGCTCATCATGTCATTCGAATGCTGTGGCAAAATTGTCTATTTATAAGGGGCAACACCCTCCCATTTGCTGCAACCCTCATTTCTCCACTCCACTTTCTCTCTCTAAAAGCTTTCCTTTCTCTCTAGAGAAGAGAGCTTCCCCCTTCTATGGCCTCACACCGCCAAATTTGCTCCGGTCAGCCTTAGCCTAGCCCAACCCCTATTCAATTGATAGGTCCAGAATTACCTGATCCTAGCCGAAGTTTTGCCTAATTAATAGGTTCGATAGTACTCCTGCCTAGCCAGAACTCTGTCTATTTTTAGGTCAAATAGTGCTTCCAACTAGACGGAACTCTGCCTAACGGAATGGTGAAATCAGCATATGGCTAGGCCAGAATTTTGCCAAATTTCCACCAGCACAGTATAATTTAAACTGGTTGCTTTAGGTTCCAACTGAAGCCATATTGATGCCATAGTGTATATGGCTTAGTAGGTATCTAAATTGTTACCTAGGGCAAATACTAGCACCTACCATCCATCCCGCATAGTCATCACTGTAGGCTCATTTGGTACAACTTTTTTGTTTTGCTTTTTTGGCTTAAAAGCAAAAAACCTAAAAAACAATGTTACTTTTTTGTTTTTCTAAGCTAAAGGTAAGCAAAAAACCAAAAACCAAAAACCAAAAAGGCCAGAAAAATTGATTTTTTTGCTTATAAGCTGAAAAAAAAAAAAGGCTAGGCTAAAAAGCTCTACCAAACGGGCCTTCTGTCCTACTCCCAGCTCCAAACATGCCCCTGTGTAGCCATTACTATATCCAAATTTTGGCTCAAAATAGGCCCTTGCCTAGCCATTACTCTACTCAAATTTTGGCTTAAAATAGGCTCCTGCCTAAGTCGTTACTCTACCTTCCATATTAAGCCGAAACTCTGCCAAAATCACTCTAAGTACACAAAATTACATTTTTAAGCTTTGGAAGTTACAAATCTCTAATTCTACTTCATCTCAAATTTTGGTGCCCTCCTTGGGCTTTTAGTTAGCATGCCGTTTTTGCATATTCATACATATCTTCATTTTAACCTGTCATAAGCTGTCATAATGCCCGTTTTCAAAAATCATAAAAACAGCATTTCTGGCTGGTTATAAGCCGGTATTATACCCAGCTAAAAATTTAAAAATAGCTTTTTCAAAACAAATGTTAGCAACGTATGTTTTACGGTATTATAAGTCAGTAATGTATGTTTTATGGTTGCCATTTACACGGATCTTCCAATATTAGAAATACATGGCCCGCCAAAATGACAAAAATACCTTTTTCTATAAAAAAAAATATTAATTTTTCTTTCAAAAGCATAGACCATTATCATTGGCATAGCTCGTATGTTCTACAGCTGCTACTATGCGAATCTGCTGTACTAGAAATGCTAAAAGTGCCAAAATGACAAAAATGCCATTTTCTCAAAAATGGCCTCGATTTTAGTTCTAGGTTTGTGTACGTATGCTCCATGGTTGCCAGCATGCCTGATCTTCCATATTAGAAATACCAGCCTTTTCAAAAGCAGTACAAACCAGCAAAAATTGCATAAAATAAAAAAACTTCCCTTTTTAAAATCTAACTTCATAACATTCATTGCATTCAAAAGTATAATCTTCTTATAGCCTTTCTGTCAAAGCCGAGAAGCTCTATGGCACCAGCCTCTTCCCCTTTTGATCGATTTGAATTATGTTCAACCTAATTCCTACCATGTTAGGATACATAGGCAGTCTGGGTTCTCTCCCCAATCACCTTTCCTTAAGTAAGCAGGGACTTTACCATTTTAAATAGGAGTTCTATCCACGAACCCTGGGCCACCTAAGCAGTTTGAACTACACTTGGATTGATCCTTGCATATAAGGCATGTAGGTAGTTGTCGCGCCCCGATTTTTGGGATGTCCAAGGTCCTTTCGGCTAGGAGACCCTAAAGCACGAAACTCTGTCACTAGAACTCGCCCTCCTAGAAGGACAAGTGCAACTAGGTTTGAAAATTGGTTTGACTAAGGGCTTTTTAGAAAAATAGGAGTCGTCACCTAACTTGATTAAGGTGAGTTAGGGCACCTAAAACTAAGTGTTAATCTGAAGATTAAACTTAGGGTCTTTTGAAAAAGGTTTTGAAAACTCCTTCAAGAGAGGGTTTTCAAGGAAATAAGTTATTTGGCAACCTTTGGAAAAATTTAAGCCCTTTTGGAAAATAACTCCATTTTGGTCATTTGAAAACAGAAATCTATGGTTCGGGGGTTGGTTACGTGTAAGGAAGATATCCTAAGATCATCACCCTACCCCGCCCTTTCAGTACCTACATGTCTAATCACCTTTGTTCGCTCACTAGAATAACCAGTTACCATTGTCCACTTAATATTCACTTTAGAATTTTGAAAATGGGGTTTAGTCATCGCTTTTCGGATGGATGATGCATGATGCAACTTTTTGGAATAAGTTTGAAAATAATAAGGGTTTTGAAAGAGTTTGGAATAGGAGCTTTGAATTGATTAGAATTTTTTGAAAAAGGGATTGAAGTTGGAATAAAAGTTATGACCGTACCACTTTAGGTTGCCTACGTATCTCATTTGGCGAGAATCAGGTCATTCGTAGTTCAGGCAAGAGCCCGATGGAAAATAGGCGCATTAGAGCCTTTGGAAGGTTTAAAGACACTTTGGGTCTTTGAAAAAGTTTAAGACATTTTGAGGTCTTTGAAAAAGTTGAAGACCCTTTGAGGTCTTTGGAAATTGAAGACCCTTTGTGGTCTTAGACGTTTTGACTTGAAATTGAATGGTGGAGTGTTTTTGAAAGTGATTTTGGATCACCTTAAAGGAGTTTTGGAAAAAAGGTTTTGTCATGACTCAAGGAAACTTGAAAGTGTTTTTGAAGTCTTGTTTTGAAAACCTTGGAGGAATGTTTTGATGAATTAGTTTTGGAGAGTGGTTTTTGAAAATGGCTAAGGGCTTGGAATCCTAATATGGATAACCTTAGAGGTTGTTCTTGATTTATTATTTGTCCTTGGAATCCCTAACCATGAGAGGGCTAGGGACCCCTTAGGTTCGTGACCTTTTGAAAACGTTTTTGGAAATGCCTTGAAGATGGAGTGTAAGGACATTAGAAGGGTTTATGGAGTTGGGTTCTTGAAATCATGAAAGTGGGAAGTTTTGGAAAAATAGGTTATGAGGATAATTTAAAAGTTTGAATGATCATTTAGAAAAGGGTTCAAGAGTTGGAACCTTGAAGTGTACTAATCTAGGTAGGGTTAGCCTAGGGTTAGGGGTAATCTAAGGTTAACTAACTTGGGTTAGGTAACTAGGGTAGGGTTAACCTAAGGTGAGTGAACTAGGGTCTAGTTAACCTAGGGTTGGACAACTAGGGTCAAGTTAACCTAGGGTTAGATAACTAGGGTCAAGTTAACCTAAGGTTAGATAACTAGGGTCAAGTTAACCTAGGGTTGGGTAACTATGGTCAAGTTAACCTAGGGTTAGATAACTAGGGTCAAGTTAACCTAGGGTTAGATTGTAGAATGGTTTTGAAAGTTGGTTTGATGCACTCTTGGAAAGAGTTTTGAAAAACAAAACATGTTATGCCATGGACCTTGGTTGGCAATCTTTTTGAAGATCATTTCCATGAAAATTTTGACTCTAGCCAAGAGTATGGTTTATATGGTTGGTGATTGGAGACCATTCCAAGGAAGGTTTCCTCATGGCTATTATAACCTTTATCTTGACAAGAGTGGGGGTTTCAAAAATCAACATAATGATGGCAATTTTTGGAAAATCATTTTTGATGCAAAGATGGAGAGAATACATTTTTGAAAATCATCTTTTAAGAAGGATTTTGAAAATCACTTTTCATAGGGACCATTCCATCAAGAAAGGGTTCATATGGCCAAAGAAAAGGGAGATCACTCAAGAGATGGTTCCATGGGGCCATTCCAACCACTACACTTAAAAGAATGGAAATCTTGAAAATTAGAGAATTAGAAAGCAACCCTTATGCAAATTAATGATACCAAAATGAAAGTTAGGGGATTAGTAGGAGGTCTTCTAAGGCATAATTCTTAAAATCTCATCCTACACTTCAAGTGGCCAACTATTGGAATAATTTTTTAAAGAAATATAGAGCTTGGAGATGGCATGAGAATAAGAGCAATGTAAACATTATAGAGTATGACAATAAGCATAAAATGAAGTCAAACACATAAGACATGATCAAAATAGTAATATGCAAGGGGTCATGATTCACATACAAGGCTTTTAGGCTACACCACATAAACAAGGGGCTCTTAGGTCATATCATCTTAAAGTAGGCTAGTGAGAGGTCCCCCTACACAGTGGCTCTCGCTTGCTTTCCTCAAGGCATGATCTAAGAGCCCTCTTGGCTCAAGCATGCAAGAAAGGGGAGTTGAAGATGGGGATTAAAATAGAGAATAGCCCAAGTAGGCTAGAAGGGAGAAGAAAAGAGTGGGGGAGAGTACAAATGTGAAAGGGATACCACCTCTTGCCTTCAACACACTTGTAGTCTGCAATGGATGTCTTAATTGGAGCTTGAGTGACTTCAAGAGGACTTGAGAGCCTAGAGTGGAGTGTGTAAGTGTGTATGAGACCTTGTATGTGGAGTGTATAGGCTTGAGAGAGGTAGAATCTAAACTAAGTGTTGGAAGAGTGGAATATATGTAAGGATTCGAGTTTCTGGAGTGATTTCAGGAGAACTTCACATCAATTTCAGACCTGAAATATACAAAGGGGGAGGTCTCTATTTATAGGCAATTTGGAACAGGTCTGGCGCATGTGCTACATGCGCATGGCCAAAATTTGGCTTTGCGCATGTAGGACATGCACAGGTATTGTTCCATTGCCAGAATGACACGTGGCACCTATTGTACTGGATAAATCTCGACTGTTAATCGAAAGTTGGTCAATTTGATCAAAATTTGAACGCATGTAGCATACGCTCTATCATCGGGAAGGTTCGTCCAAACTTTGCCTCAGTAATTGAGTCAAACGAAAAGGTTTTGAGGGAATCGGTCACACTCGGGATGTTCTCCCAGGGCTTCTGGTGAATTTTTATGTTTTCAGGAAGTTTGAATTATGTTTGGAAGTGTGGGATATTATCTTGGGAAGTATGCCAAAAGGTCACTTTTGCAGAGCGTCTGTGATACGCTCCGAGCATGTTTGAAAGTGGTTGTTTTCGTTTTATGTGATCGAGGCTTTCGGGAAGCGATCCATTCAATTGGACCGTACCGATGGAAAGTACTCTATACTTTCAGAAATTTCTAGATTTACGCATTTCTCAAGTCATTTGACGGTGCATTTTGATTAGGGAATTGGAGAAAAAGTCAACCTTGGCAGAGCGTTTGCGAGACGCTTCAAGGGTTATCGAAAGTAGCCATGTTTGGGCCATACGATGAAGGGCTTCAAGAAGCAATCTATCCTATCGAACCGTATCGATGGAAAGATCTATGAACGAGCTTTTGAGAATTTCCTGATTTACGCATTTGTCAAGTCAGTTGACAGTGCGTTATAACTAAGGAATCGAGAGAAAAGACAATTTAAGTGGAACGTCTGCGAGACGCTCCAGAAGACTTTTATTGAGTCGTGAACGTTTAATGTCGTAAAGTCCTTCTCAGGTTAAACAAGGGTGTATGGTGAAACCCTTTGCTCAAAATCCCAAGACCGGTACTGTTTCTGGGCATATTTAGATAGCTAGGGACAAAATGGTCATTTTGGCCAGGGTTAGCTGGAAATGGTTAGGAATGGTTTGGTGTGTTGTGTTAAGCGTGTAAGGTTGTTGAGGGATGGTTTTGGGAGAGTCTTTTACCGTTCGGCGGGGTTTGTGCAATGTTGAGCTGTTTAGGGGCAAAATGGTCATTTTGACCGGAGTGAGCCGGAATAGGACCGGATTTGGGCCAAATGGCGTGCAGGGGGCACCTAACAGTTTAATAATATTTTAGAAAGGTGGACTTATCGTTTTGAGGGATTTTGAACTTTCCCAAAACGCGCTTGGAGGCCCAAAGGGCGGGTTTGGTCATTTTTGACCGAGTCAGGCTAGCAAGCACCAGTGTTGACCTAGGTGTTGATTCCTGAGACCGCCCGGTCTCGAAAAACTACTTGTGCAGTGTTGGTCTCTAAGAACGCCCGATCTTAGAGAACTACCTGTAAGGGTGGTGTTGGTTCCTGAGAACGCTTGGTCCCAGAAAGCTACCTGGAAGGGTGGGGTTGGTCTTTGAGAACGCCCGGTCTCGGAGAACTACCAAATGACGGACATTCTACGTTGGCAGGCTAGCAGGCACCAGAAGTGAACCGTCTGGAATTTGATGAAGTGTTGGTCCCCGAGATCGCCCAATCCCGATAAGCTACCTGGATGGCGTTAGTTTCCGGGACCGCCTAGTTCGGAAAGCTGCCTAGAATAATGGTGCTTATGGCTCCAGCGGGTCCTTGTGGGCCCGAGAAGCGACCAGTTGGTTGGATTGGAGATTGTAAGGCTCATCTTGAACCTGCATGTGTTGTGACGTTGAAAACTGAACCCGGTCGGGCCGGAGACTGCCGAGCGGGCAAAAATGGAGTGCTTACAGTAGTCTAGGTTCTCTTCTTGGGTTTGAGCATACTTCCCCCAACAAGCAGGGAACACCATTTAAGGTCGGAGTTTTGTTCATAAATTCTGGGTCACCTAAAAATCACACCAAACTACATTTGGTCTGATTCCTACATAGTTAGGATACGTAGACAATCTAGATCATAGTTGTCGGGAAACTCATTTGGGAGGGGGAAACGCATTTTTCCAAAAACGTGGTTCCGATACCGGTACGAAACTCATTTCAAAATTTTGGGCAAACATTTTGAAAACCCTTGAGAAACATTTCAGAAACTCTTGGGATACTTAACAAAAATGATTGGGAAACTTATGAGAAACGCTTGAAAAACTTTAAATATTAATTTTATACATTTTTTCCCTTAAGTTCTAACTAGATATCTATGAATGATTCATGCAGGTTTCCACTAAGTTTCTTAAAGGTCTTCACTAAGTTTCTTAAAGGTCTCCTTTGAATTTTGTGAAAGCTTCCTAATACGATTCTTATAAGTTTCCCAATAGTTTCTCACTTCCCATATCCCTCTACATTTTTTGGATGCGTTTGCCGCTTCCGTTTGCTTAATATTTCCCACTTTCACTTCCTATTTTGGTAACTATGATTTTGATTCTCTTTCCAAGCTCAGTCATATCACATCATGAACATCAGCATATTTCTTCCTTAATTGGAATTGTGTTCTAAAACCTCCTTTAAAGGAGAGGGAACTCTTTCAAAGGCGGGCACTTGCCTTTTTTCGAACAACTATATTGTATTCATATTGTATACATAAGCAGCTAGCAGTTATGTTGCCAACGTTTGTGCATCCATTACACATGCAGACCCGCACATAGCATATATATACATAAGCAAAATCATTCTTAACTATACACAATTGGCATGATGCATGTATACAAGCATGATGATATTGATGATGATATTAAATTCGATAGACATTGGAAAAGAGATTTTTAGAGAAGCGGTGATGCCAATTTTGGGCTGGGTTGGGTGTTTATGTTTATATCACATATACTTCCAACACGTAATAGAATGCCCGAACCTAGACCTAACCAAGTAGACCAACATGGAGTCAAACCATCAAGGGCCTTTCAAAACCGGCTTAAATTCCTTTTCAAACAATCAAAACCTTTTCAAAACTTGCATCTGATGTTTTCTACATTAAAACCATGTTTTTAGCCTTTAAACTCATGTTTGCGAAAACATACTTTTGGTGCCTTAGCACACCTTAATTGTCAGGTGACAACTCCGAAACTTTTCCAAAACTAATGGCTCTTTTCAAACTAAAATAAATCATACAAGTCGGGACAAAAACCCCTGTACAATTTGGAGTTAATCGACTCTCCAGTCACATGTAAGACCCCATTTTGGGCCCCGTCTCGTTAACAAGATATTTAGGCGGTCCAAATTTCGGTTGTGACAATGATTTTGTGCCTTTCCTATTGCTGATCGACTATCGCAATGTATGTAAATAGCTAACACAGGTTATGGCCATGATGAATATCCTCTAAGAAATTACGAAGCCACTCAGCTTCTTCAGTTGCTAGCAATAAATTCATATTCCATTATAGATTTGACTATACACTTTTGTTTAGAGAATTTTCAAGAAATAGTTGCACCTCCAAGGTTAAAGACATATCCACTTGTGGATTTACACTATTTAGTGTCAGATATTTAGTTAGCATCAGTGTACTCTTCAAGTACAACTAGATATCTCGTATAATGCAACCCATAGTTCAAGGTATATCTCAGAAGTCTGAGTATCATAAGTCTAGCCTTCTAGTGGTCTGACTTTGGGTTACTTGTATATCTAATCAATTTACTAACTGAGTATACAATATCTGGACCAGTGCAACTCATGATTTACATTAAAATGCTTATTATTTGAGAATATTTCAATCAACATACGCAATTATCGTTATTCTTTAATGAGATGAAGATTCATATCTACAAATGTTCTAGCTAGATTGCTATCAGACTTGTTAAATTTATCGAGTACATTCTCGATATAATGTGTCTGTGATAAAGCATATCCATTAGATATTTTGATAATTTTGATGCCAAGTATCACATTTGCAAGATATAGATCTTTCATGTCAGACTTATTGTTCAACATTTTTTTAGTAGTTTTAATGACATTATTATTATTACTGACTATAATCATATCATCCACACAGTGACAAATAATGACATATCTATTTGTAGTGTCTATCACATAAATACATTTGTCACATTCATTTATCATGAATCCATTTGACATCAAACCATTGTCAAACTTCTCATGTCATTATTTTGGTGCCTATTTTGGTCCATACAAAGACTTAACAAGTCTACATGCCTTTTTCTATTTACTAGGGGCTATAAACCTTTCAGATTGATCTATAGAAATTGCTTCATTTGAATCATCATTCAAGAATGTCGTCTTAACATCCATTTAATGCATCTCTAGATTATGTATCGCAACAAAAGCAATTAACATTAAAAAAATATGTTATTCTTGTTATTGGTGAATATGTATCAAAGTAATCCACACTTTTGGCTTGTTTATAGCTAATTACAAGTCTAACCTTATAGTTATCAGTTGATCCATCAACTTTCATATTCCTTGTGAAGATGCACTTATATCCTAAAGGTTAATTACTAGTTGGAAGATCCACTAATTTCCAAGTGTAATTTCATAAGATGGATTCAACCTCTTTCCATAAAGGGGGTTTCTTAGAGGACACAGATTCTTTGAAACTCTAAGGCTCATTTTCTAACATAACTGTCAGAAAATTAGGACCAAAAGACGTTGAAGTCTTGCTCTTTTACTACGTTTAGGTTCATCCTCATTTCTTTTATCCACATACTCTTGGTCTTAGTTCATTGTCGAATCATATGTACTTTTAAGAGAACAAGATTTTTATGCAGGTTACAAGGAAATATATTCTCGAAAAATGTTGAATTCCAAGACTCTATAATAGTTTTAACATGTATATCAGAAATCTCAGACTTATGAACAAGAATGATAAATTTCTTGTGGGATATCTTGCTGAGAACATAGTTTGCTGAAAACAAAGCTTTCCTCCCCAAATTATGAGGTAATCTAGAACTTATCAACATAGCAATAATCATCTCTGCAAGAGTTCGACTCTTATGTTTAGCAACTTTGTTTTGTTGTGGTGAATAAGGTGTTATAATTTGGTGAATAATACTATGTATAAAATATAGCTAAGCAAATGGCACTTCATATTCACTTCTCAATACCTTAACCTTCTTACTATGTTAGTTCTCAACCTTAATTGTAAGTGTATAAACAATTTTAATGCTTAATCTTTGCTTCTCAGTAAATACACAAAATAATATTGATGCAATCATTAATAAAAATATTAAAATATTTTCTACCTCATCTAATTTGATCATATTTCAAAACTCACACTTAGTTCTAAAGGTATAGAACTACTTTCAATTGAATGAAATGGAGTTCCAGTCAATTTTGACTCTGCACATGTCACATTTATGGTTGATATCAATATCAAACTTAAACAATAACTCAAGTTAATCAAATTGCGCAAAGTATCATACTTAAATTACCATGCCATACATTTAAAAACTCAAGCATAAAAGCAAAAGATATATACTTATTAATAATAGGAACAACACTATTCTTCAATAAATAAATACAATTAAAATAATCCAATGGATTTAAACCATGGTATAACAATTTTAGCATTTCATTTTAGCAAAATGCCACATACACAATCAAGCAATCATGTAATTTTAAAAGAAAAATTTAAACACGATAGGATCACAGTAAATGCACCATCATATCTCATAACTTTAGGAAAAACTTAAGTCATGTGCGTAGAAAATTTAACGCACATTTTCAAGCGCACTTGTTTAAACTTTGCGCATAAAAGTATAGCCGAGAATAACTGCACACGCTTCCACACGTCATTAGGTGAAAGTAAATTTTGTGCAGAAATTTTTTTAAAATAATAATTTAGACCCCATATCTTTTTGAAATTATAGTATACATTCCAAAATTTTAAGAAATCTCACTTTATCCCTTAAAACTTTATGAAATTACAATTTGTCTACCTATGACTTTTAGAAATTACACAAAATACTCAAATATTTTAAAAAATTAAAATAAACTCAAAACTTTTTATAATTACAAAAAAGAACATAAATTTTTAAAAGACACAAGGGTCCATGTAACAATACTTTCTTCGTCAGATGTTCTCGATCCATAAACCTAAAAAAGACGACTTCAAGAACAACTTTGATCTCTCATGTCTTTTAACACAAAAATCCAAAAAATGCAAATAAAATATCATTGGAAAGGTAATCAAAAACCGATTATGCTGATATAAGTTTCATTGCATGAAACTCAATGTATAGAGAGAATAAAATCAATAAAATTTTGGATTTCAAAACTAAAAAATATAATTTTCTCTCAAATGGTAAACCACTTGTTCACGAAACTTTGAGAACACATTCATGTATATGTGATCAACAATATACTAAAATTTCACAACAAATGGTGTTCGTATGACCAATATGCCATAACACTCATTCTTGTTTTTTTCGTAAAATTCAGTACACATAATCACAACAACACATAATCATGCTACTCAAGCAATTAAGCAAATAAATATATCGAAATCATATGACACGTCCTAACACATGAGAATATTTTTGTTTCCTCAAGATATAGATTTTCCCCAAAAACAAAAAATTTCCAGATTCTGGAGAATTTTAAAAACGCTAACTACATAGGAAACAATGTCACCAAGCAAGTGAAACAACATACAGTCAGGTGATGCAAATGAGGCCAAATGATGCAAATGAGGCCAAATGGTTGTGGGTCATCATTGATTCGCATGTGATATGCATATCTTGAATCTATTATGATACAATAATAAGATTGGAAGCATCATATATGTGGCCAATAGGTGCCACCACTTGACAGAACAAGAATTGACGATACATCATTCATTATTAACTCTAACCATATTCACGGCACGGTGAAAGGTTTTTAGGAAAACCAAATGGAAAATGAAATGACATCACTGACTATCATCGCCGCTCACAATAATCACTTGAACTAAAAGACGGTTTACATAAATCGTACACATAATCATATCAGAATTCCAACGATGTAAATATTTACATGAAAACACAAAATACACAGTGAAGGAAAGACAATTTGTTTTGCCTTACAATTGTTGTCTCTACCGTATGTATTAGTGTTCATGTAATCAGAAATAACGAACAGAAAACTCACAGAATATAGAAATACATAGTTGTAAATGATAATGTTGATCATTTACACTATATCCTTAAGACAAATTCACTCCTACAATGGTGCTATGGTTGATTGAACGTTTATCTTTTAAGATACAATGATCGTTGTTAATATAGAAGCAGCACTTCTAAAATTATGTTATACTCTCTTATAACGACTCTTATGATGCAAGAAAAAATTTCAGAAACCCTATCTCATCAATCGCTTATGAAATGTAAGAAACTAATGATATTTATAGACTCAAAGTGCCTATTCAAAAAAGACACGACCTAAAAAGTGTCTTAAATAGTCACAATCATTCAATTTAAATTTGAATAACTATAAGAAATAAGAGAGCTTTTGGATACAAACACAATCTAAATCTTATTCACAAACAACCACAAATTTTCTAACAGCAACTAAATTGAGCTCATCAAAAAAATAATGAGGCAAAATAAAGAACATTTTCTTGGTAAATGCTCTTATATGACTCGGGTCTTAATTAAAACCATGACTTGTTACATTAAGGTTTGTAACATGAAATAGGTTAGATAAGGTGGATTCATTTCAATTTTATTTTTAAAGTCGAACACTCTATTAATAAATTTAACTGTCAAATTTCTCTATTAATAAACTTAAACATAAAAAAAAAAAATTTAAGCCATCTGTTATATAAAAAAAGAAAAATAAAATAATGTTAAACTTTTGAGGAATCAATTCACTTAAACTGTACCAAAATATCTAAGACAAAAGGAAAATTTCATCTAATTGAAAATAATCGTGTAAATTAATCTAACTACACGGAAAAATCTATAATAGATAAAAGTATGAACATTTAGTGTATATTGAAACGCATGTGGGTTACACAAAGAACCCTTTAACAAGTCAAATTTTTATAAGACTAATCAGTTTCTAAAAATAAAATGCATAGCCAGTTCAAACAATAACTAGGAAACGTGTGCACCAAACGATTTTAAAATCTAAAAAATGGTTAATTACAAACACATTGCCAAACTATAACTCAACATCATTAAGCCCCCTAAACTCAAAACGTAATACATTGATCCATGAACTATCAATTTGTATTAATCAACCCTTTCTGTTAGTAATCCATAAAACTAAATAAAAACATGTTATTTGACTTGTATATGTTCACAAAAGTATAGTTTTATACTTCAATTGATCTTCTAGTATTATAATAATTATCTAGTAACTGAAATATTCATTGAAATGACCTGTAAATATAGAGACAATACAAAAAGTATTTTTGTCCTTAGACAACTGTTACAAATAAGGAAGGTAATTTAGGGGGGAAAAAAATGAACTTCTATGAATATGTTGAAGTTACATGATTATTTTCTATCTAATCTCCTAATAGATTGCTAATATATTACTAACAGAAGGAGTTGATTGATATAAATTGATAGTTAATGAGGTTAATCTATTACGTTTTAGAATTTAGAAGGACTTTTGTGATACTGAGTCATAGTTCGAGAGATGTGTTTATAATTAACCGTTTACAAAATTCAATTGGAAATTTGGACCTTAATGATCCGGTATTGATTTGAAAAACCATAAGTAATGTACGTGCATTATTACTTAGAGATAGTTATAAATTTTTAGAAGGATTCTAATTTAAAAGAATATAAAAATAATGTTACATGTATCTGAAATAATTACTAGTTCGCTAAGTATTGATTCCAACTATTAAGACTATATTACTTTGCCTATAAAAAGAAAATCTTTAAACCGTATGATTTAAAAGAATTTAGAAGTATTAATATTTATTAAAATTATTCCATTTGAAGTGAATGAACCAATAATTACTTGACATGTATATTTTTATATTTTTTAAGTACAAAAATCAATAAAAATGTTTTTACTAGAAAAAAAAATGATGAGTATTACCAGAGGCACCATATAATTATGTGATGGACATATTGCTCGCATGTTTTCATTTTTTTTTTTTTTGGTACAAAAATTAAAAAAGCAAAGTAGCTATGTGATTCTACAAATGCGTCAAGGTTTTAGGCCCCATAGCATCAAGAGTGGGAGGCAAGAACTCCCAAGTGAGATTTGGCCCCAGAGTCTCTTGCCTCCGTAGTCACGCAACTAACATATTTGGTCATGAACTCACTCACGAGGCTACAGCGTATAGATCACCACAACAAAGAACTACGGAAAGACTCGAACCCATAAACTTAAGGCAAACTGCGGAAAGACTCGAACCTATAAACTTAAGGCGACGAGAATGAGCTCATACGGCTGAACCAATATTACCAACACTCCCGTCTCCCGTAGATCTATCTAGTTTCAGTTTCATTAACCATCAGCTTTTACGGATTAGATAGTTTGGCTTGCAATTGCAACAGAAACTAATCCTGCACTCCCAGCCCAGGCACATTTGGATTACATAGAGATAGAGACATGGCTAATATCAGGGGCGGAGCTACTTGAGAGCCAGAGGAGGCAGCTCCCCTTCTCTCAACTTTTCAAAAATTATACTTTGACCTATAATTTTTGTAATTATGTTCAAACTGCCCTCTCTAAAAATTTGAAAACCCTTAAATAGAATTTTTAATTTTACATAAAATTTTAAAAATACTTCTCAATTTGCCCCTTAAAATATATAAACACCCTTAAATGGTTTATTTTATTAAAAAAAATCTTTTATATATTAAATATAAGTTTATGTACATTATGGGTAATGTTACATACAGAAAAAAAAAAAAAAATTATACAATAGCTAGTGTGGTTGAATCTAAACCTTTTATGTTAAACAAAACACTTATAATAAGAATTCTTAATCACAAAAACACCATTACCACTTCATTCTGTTGAATTTTTTGAATCATTTTTTTGAAAAAATATCATTTTCATACATTATACATATATATGTATATATATGTGTGTGTGTATATGTGTGTGTGTGTGTGTGAAATTCAATTGTCCTATTGTTAATTTGGATTTTTCATTTTTTTTGAGTTATAGTTAATGGTTGTCCCACTAGAGAAATTTTTTGGTTCCGTCACTCATGGCTACCATATGAAATGTGCATTTTACTTGCAAAGAGATTGTTTTATATTTTGAACTCATGCTGTGACACCCATATCAAAATGCAACCTTTATCACTATACAAAGACTCGCCCTCACCCAAAATAAATAAATAAAAAGTAAGGGACAAAAATAAAAGGAATGGTGCCTAAATTGAAACCAAAGGATCCTAGCATTCTCATCCATACCAAAGAATTGACATGAAACTTGTACACAAAATAGGAATTTGGTGACAAAAATTTCCCAGGAAACACAGGCTTCTTGAGAGGTGATGCCTCTCCCTGCGGTAGAAATTTGATATATATCCTCGGCTACAGGTAGGCCCCCGACTTGCCGTTATTCTGCCAGAATCTCGGCAACAAAACAAATCTTGCCTAAGCCCGATCGAGTACTACGAAAATCACTTTGGCAACTAACCTCTCCATAATCTGTGCATATATAGCATGCATTTGTACTTTTGCTACTTGTATTTCACTGGCTCACCTGCGGCTTTTAACCGAAATACTAGTGCTCGTTTTTTTCATAAAATTGCATTTTGACCGGTCAAGGCAAACATAATGCCTATTCTTAAACTTAAAAATAGCATTTTTAAGTAAAAACCCAACTCCGTGCCTTTGTATATATTGTGTCAGAATTACTGCTTTGCCTCCCTTCTGTTTTAGAAATACGAGGCTTCAGTATTAGTAGTTATAATGACTAATTTGAAAAACCTGAAGAAGCATTTTCAAAGTATTGTCTTGACCGTTTGTACATATGCTTTATGGTTGCTACTAAGCGGATCCTCCAAAGACAAAATTCCTCGGTGAACAAAACAGTCCTTTAATTGGTAAAAATCAATTTAAGATTGCATCCAATTGATAAATACCAGTTTCTCAAAACTAAACTTCCAGCATAAGTAAGACATGGTCAGGATACTATAACCTTCTTAAAAACCTTTATGAAGCTGGAATCCTGGTCTTACTTACCGGTATGGGAGACTGATTCTCTCACTTTGTTTTATGCTATGTACAGGCGGAGGGAAAATGACGCCTAGATTACAGATGCTGCTGCTGCTGCTGCTGCTGGACTGTCTCCAGATCCTTAGTAAATACCAGAGTGTCCGAATCAGTTTTTTCTACAGGGAGGCTAATAATTTGCTACTTCCGTAGCTTCCTTTGCGGTTAGCTAGTAATCCAGACTCCATTTCTACTTTTGATGTACCTCACTATTTTGTTTTTACTCGTGTATCCAATGACCAAAAAGTCTTGATGCTCCCCCATGTGCTGTATCTGTATAGTTTACATTGCAGGCCTTGGATTGTTTCTCTTTTGTTTAATATATTAGTCATTTTTTTATTTTAAAAAATACCTTTTGATGACACTGTCATTTTTTATTTTAACTTTTTTTTTTATTTTTTGTGCTTTATTTTTATTTTTATTTTTTATAAAAACAAAAATAAATAAAAAATATGTTTAGTAACCCCAAAATTGTTAGTTATCTTTTATTAATTTTATATTAATAATATTCACTTAATGTCGATGGCCGGAGGTGGCCAGCGGTGGTGTTAATGGGTGTGGGAGAGGAGGAGGAGGAGGAAGACTAGAAAAACCAAAAACAAAAAACAAAGAAATGGTGACCATTGTTTGTGCCTTTGATTTAATCTCAAACTTCAAACTCAATGTAATGGCTTTTATGCCTCCTTTAACTGAAACAAAAAAAAAAAAACAAAACAAAACAAAAAAAAAAAAGAAAGAAAATTGAAGTTTTACGTCCAAAATGAATGCAGAAGAGGAAAAATAATTACCTTAGATGAAACCCATGATAAACCGGAAGCAATACAAAAATGCGGCAAGGGATTTATCAATGCCTTGTGATACCTCTTGGATGGATGGTTTGCTTTTCACCACACTGGGGAGGGGAGTTGTCAAACGAAAAAAACATGGTGACATGTACTGATATCCTATCTGAATCTAATCAATATAAAGCTTCCAACAAATGTATGTACCGATAATAAAAAATTTCTTTGCACTTTCTTGCAAATTTAGAATAAAAAAGAGAGACTAGATTCAACTGTAGTGTGCACGGTGTCCCCTGTTATTACGGCAGAAAATGGATAGATATAAGGTACGTCATGCCCTTCGAACAATGCCTTTGCAAACCTTCATGCACCGGAAAGTAATTGCAAAAATTTGTGTTGATGTATTTAAAATAGATACTAGATATAAAATTTTTGTAAAGAATAAATTATCGATTGTATATGTTTGAATCTTACACTAATTATATGATTCATATTAAATTATAATAACCAATATAGCCTTGTAATAAATTGTAAAAGTTTATTGTGAAAAAATCTTTAACTCATAATAAAAAAAATTAAAATTTTAATGTGATATCTAACTGATTTTTTCTCTTGAAAATTTGTTAAGGGGCTACATTGATTAAAATGTAAAAGTAGCATATTTAGGTGAATTATCTACTAAGTGCATTGAATATCGCACATAGATACACAAATATATGTAGTTAAACTAAAATTATTACTTGAAAAGAATTTGTATTGTCAAGTCAAAAAGACTTAATCATATATATATAAGTTGTGTTTGTCTACGTGGCACTCTAAATACTCTTATATTTTTAAAATACCATGTCACCGAAATAATTTGTTAGGTAATTATTGAATATATTGGTAATTGATTAGATAACTATTAATTGACTACATTATTAATTTTATAAGATATACATAAGATAAGATTGAGATAACTACTAAAACTAAGATGCTAAAAAGAAAAAAGAAAGGCGAATCAGGACTCCACAAAAATAAATTAATTTCAAGATTTGTGGTTCACAAGATAGTTATGATGTCATAAATTATAAAAATAATGGAGCAAAGCATAATATTTAGCAAATCAATGATATCACAAATTTTAATATTAAGTTTAACAAAAAAACACTTAATCAATTGACTATGATTAAAGAAATTACTATCAATTTTTTCTTTTTTAAAAAAAAAAAACTATATTGCAATTAACTCACCAGAATTTTTACAAGATCTTTTATTTTTCACAACATTATATTACCATAAAACAAATTATGATTGTCAAGTTTTAAATTGCATATTTAGTTATTTTGGATTTTGAATCAATGACTTCCAACATATATATACAATCACGTTTCTAAATATTTCTTATGAATCCTTCTATGTTAATTAAATAGTAGATTTTGAAGAATATTTACTCTTTATACATTGTACGGGTTGACACCTAATTTATTACCAAATACTTAATGTGCTAAGTAAAGCTTTATTTTCAAATTCATCCTAATAAGAAAACTTATCCTTACATTATAAATTTAAAATTTTAGGTATTTGAGATGGTTAACATTAACACTCCAATAGCATAGGATAAATTACATTGTCTACCCCTGAGGTTTTATAAAATTGAAGATAATATTCTCTACATATGAATAATTATACTACATAGCCTTACTTTTTAAACAATGTTGCAGTTTTTCCCCTACCGTTAAGGGGACGTTAGTTGACAAAAGAATGTTGACTAAGTCCACTTGTGAAATTTTCTAATTTTCTAAACTACCCTTTGATAATATAATTAATAAAAATAAATTCCATCAAGAATTGATTTCTGAGTTAAACCCACCTTCTCTCTCCTCTCTCCCTACCTACTCTGGGACAAACCCCATGGCCGAACCACACCTGCTCCCTTCTTCCCCTCACGCTGTTAACCATTTGGACCTAAACCCAAACAATTATCTCTTTCACTTTCCCCTTTTCTTTGGGTTTTGTTCAGTTTGACATAAAATTGTTGTTGAAGAAGATACTAGTTTGTCGTATCGGTGCGATTGTACTGATGCTATCCGTGGTTCGGTGAAATCTGTGCGGTTGGGTGGTATGGTGAGGGGGCAGTGGTGCAAGCCGTGGAAGGAAAAGGCATCTTGGTGGTTCAATGGTGCCAAGCCAAACCTACCAAGGCCGAAGCCCACACCCTCCTCCATTGTTCCCTTTTTATTTTTCAGCAATTGCCACGTCTCCATTGCCCACCATAACCCAAAGCCGCCAACCCCAAATCCCAACTATATATCTATAGCATGTCTATTACCTATTGGAAAAAAATTCCCAAGGATGCCTGCTTCTTTCCGAGAGCTTGCTTTTCGTTTGCACTCACTAACGGATAAACGATGTGCAGTTGCAATAGAGTTCTCATTGCACCCAATATCATGTTGAAGCAAACTCATCCAAACCAAATCATATGAAAGAAAATCCTGCTGGTGGATTAGAAAATAAAGTTCCGTGCAAATTGCAGATGTGTTCAAAGATAATTTATCTTCACTAGCAGATATATACATAACACCCAATTTCACCCAATTTTTGTTTTAGCGAAAGAGGATTGAAACCAATATATATAGATACATACATACATATACACATTCAGATATGTATATTATATATATATATATGTTTTTTTGTCTTTAATGTTTGTAAAAGAAACGGAGGTTTGTGTTTGTGTTTGTGTGCAAAGATATAGGAGAGGGAGGGTGTGTGGGAGTCGGAGTTGGGCACCAGTGGCCAGGCCGGTGTGGAGTTAAGGTGGATTTTGGCGGTGGGGATAAAGTTGCGATGAGGAAGGGGACTGGAGTGTACAATTCTACTTGAAATCATGACCTAAAATTGGTGACATTCAAATGGAAAATTGAGTGAGTTAGTAAGGGTAAAAAAATCAGTTAACATTCTCTGTTAACCACCATTCTTGACAACCTCTAACAATGGAAAGTCAGTGTAATTATTAAGACGTGGAGGGCACAGAAAGACACAAAAAGTCAAGCTCTCAAAAGTGAAATTCTTATTTTTTTTTTTTAAGCTGTCATGTTCTTGAGGCATCAAGTTTTAAAAGTTATCTATTTTAGAACTCTCTATTCTTCATTGGTATTTATGACTTTTTACATTCTACATATACACAGTGTACAACAGCCTCTACTTTCGTAACCAAATATTCTCTCTCCCGGCTCGCCATTTACTCTCATCTCTTGTCACTTAGCATACCTTACACCGTTGTAGCCACGGGTTTCGTTTGTTTCATTGAAAAAGAAAATTTTTTATTGAAAAATATTTGACAATAAAAAAATTATTTTTCTTAATTTTTCAATTGTTTGGTACAAACTAAATGTTTTGTAGAGAAATTATTTGAGCTCTAGTTATTATTTGGACAAAATTATAAGAGTAACATAATATTTAGTAAAATCCCATAAGTGATTAAAACATTAGGAGAAACGGAGAGATTATAAAATAATAAAAAAAATTAGAACTCTTTTTTATCTAGTAGAATCATAGGGGATTAGGCATTAATAGAGAGAGAGAGAGATTGAGAGAGATTTCAACTCTTCTTTTTTAACATGTGAACCAATTTTTAACAAAATTGGTCATCTCATTTAATAACAATGGTCAAGCATTAGCTTCATTTTTTTTTTTTTTTTTGTTATAGGAGGGTAGATTGATAATTTTATTTGGTCAAAGCAGTCAACAAGTGGATAGAAATAGATAGAACTAATGGCAGGGGCTTTAACTGTTGGTATCGAACATTAGAGTGTTTAGGTGCCTATTTTTAAAATATAATTGGTCTAGCTATTGATATTTCAAACCTCAGGGAGTTCAAGTCAAATTAACTCTTAAAATTTTTACATCCAATTTAGTTTTATATTTTAGAATATATTATAATCCAAGGGTTGTTATATTTGTTGTCCAGAAAGTAACCCAACAGGGAGGGTAAATTGGGCTTTTGAAAATTTAAAAACAACTTATTGCAATAATACTATACTATATAACAATTATGAACAAGCTTTAAATCCAAATAAATAAAAAAACTCAATTAAACAATGAGTAGAAATCTTAAGTAAGCGGACAAGAATGTTCAAAAGCAAATATGAGAATGTTGAATTAACCAAAAAGCAAATACAATTAAACAGTTAAATGAGAATGCTCAATGTCAAGTATGAGAATGCTTAATAATTCAAAGAGATGATTTCACTGCAGAACATAAAAGAGAATTTTCAAAGGAAGAATGAGCAAGCTTAAAAACCTAAGAGTAAACAGATTTGCACAAATTATTTTTATGAAGTGAATTTGCCAAGTAATGTTAGAGATTTTAAGTAATAATATAGAGCAAACCAAGCATAAAAATAAAGCAAATAATATAGAGAAGACACATAATTTTATCGTGGTTTGGCGAACTTCTTTGTTCTACGTTCTCTCCCCAAGACTCCTTCCTTGAGATTTTGTCTCCACTATACCCAAATCCAGAATACAGTTACTAGTTTTGTCAGTGCCCGTACACTTCACAAGTGATCAGACACTTCCAAACTAGCTTTCTAAACCAGGTGCTATCTTAAATCTAACCAAGTGATTTAATACTCCAACTAGTTTCAATCCAGGTACTAGTCACACCCAACCCCAAGCTATTTCACCTAGCTAGTCCCTCTCTTGCAATGAAGAAAGAACAAGAGTACAACCGCTCTTCCTTTACAATAAATTATCTCACAAAATAGATATACCAATGAAGAATAGAGAATACAAAAGATGTAACTTTTAGAACTCAATGGCTCAAGAACACGATAGCTTCAAGAAAATAGAATTTCACTTTTAAGAGCTTGATTTATTTTGTCTTCTATTCCAGCCGTGAGTGTATATATATATATAAGAAGACTTGGGTCTTCTAGCTGTTGGAAAGAATTACTCATTATTTGATCTTCTTTCTAAAGTCACATTCATGATCTTTGAAGGCTCCTAGTCGTTGGAGAGAGGATGTTTTCATGTTGAAGTTTCTTTCCAAAACTAACTTGAACCAGCCATGTAGCTCAAAGATTCCATCTTGGTCTTTGAATAAGATTTAAATTTGAATTTGAATCAAAGATGGATGGCTGCTAGCTTTCTTTCTTTGTAGATATGGATCGAAAATCTCTTTGATGTCTTCAATATATTATTTTATTTTCATAAATCTTTGAAGCCAAATTTTTCTTGATATAATATCTTTTCTCCTTTCAGTCATTTGATCGAAATAATCTTCATGAATATATAATTGAAGCTGAATATTCTTTAGCTTAAAATATTTCCTTTCCTTGTAGCCTTTCACCGAGACTGAATTTAATGCTAGGAGATTCACCGAAAATCTACTACATTGTATATTGAATTGATTCCTTCCTTGCTTCCATTTACAGACCTTCCATAAGAGTATTTTTCCAACATCATAGTGGATGTGTAGTGGATATAATGTCATTAACTTTTGAAGCTCCTAGAAGAATAATTATATCTTCTAATTAGTCCTCTATCGAAATCTTTTCTTTTTTGCTTCTTGACTTCAATGCTTTAGATATTCTCATATATTCTTTGCATTAAATCATAATCTGTCATAACTTTAGAGCAAACACAATCTTACAAATATATTTAGCAATATACATAAATCCAAGATTATAGGAAATAAAAAATCATTTACGTTTACTCATCAAAACATAATATATATTAAATTAACTTTATGGAAACCTTGGAGCTAACAATATTAATTGTTGGATAATGTTCATAAAAATTTAAAAAAAAATTTAAAAAAAAAAAGGTAAAATGGGTTTGTACATCTTACTTGGAGATTAAAAGAGCAAATAATTTCATCACAGTTCTACTCAAAAGATTAATTGTTTATTCATTTTCTTGTAAATTTCTTCCCATAGAGGTGTGAATTAAGACCATAAAAATGAATCTTTTCTGATAATTTCATTACATGTCATTTTTATTTTATAAAGGCGAGATATAATTTATGCTTAGTAAAAATTTCTTTAGAATGAGCTTATTAAAGAAAATTTAGAAACGTTATCATATCACTCAACAGAGAGCATTTATAAAATTGAGAATAAATAAGAAAAAAAATTAATGCTTTTTTCACACATATATATCTTGTATATGACAAAGTACTAATAATTTAATGATACATGTTCTTTTTATTTTAAAATTTGAAAATTTGAAAATCTAATTTATGATTAATAAAGATTATTTAGGAGGATTATAACTAAAGAAAATTTGTGAATGTTACCATAGCTATGAATGGATGATTAGCAAAGATTTTTTTTAGGAGGATTATAATTAAAAAAATCAAACATGTTACCATAACTATTGATGAACAGCATTGATGAAGTTTAAAGTAAATCAATTAGTTAATTAAAAGAAACTAATAATAGATGACACATGTATGTTATATTTTTTTAAAATTAATGAATAGCGTGCAAGGATCCACCTCCCCCACAATCGGCAAGCAAGTCAGGTCGCTAACATTTTCCAAGGTAGGAACGCATTCTCCCTAGGTAGCCAGGAGTGTATTCGAGTCTACACTCCAACGCGACAGTATAACCTCCAGTCAGGGCACACTCCATTTGATGCTAAGCTTATAAGTACTCATCACTGCCATGTGCACCCCAGCTCGTTCTAAGATTGCCACATACTCGGGGTTGTTGAAGATCTCCTCCATCCTTACTTTGAGCCCCTCCCTCAAGGCGCAGTAGCTATCCCATGTTGGGAAAGTGTAAGGAAGCTCCCCCCCGCCCGATGGAAAAGCGTAGGATCGAATTTGGAGAGAAAAAGGTCTCATGCAATGGTCTGGCCTCATCACAAGCCAAAAAGAACGGCGTCTTAGTAACAGGCTTCTCCACGTCAAAGCTCGAGAGTTGTTGCCAGAATTCATCCTCCCCACCAAGAAACAACGCTCGACACCAATGATCCGAGCCTAGAACAAGAGGTTGGCCATCCTTCTCTTTCTTTAAATTTTTATTCTTGTTACTCTCTTCTAGCCCTTTGGGAAGGTCTACCTCCGACGACGAGGCTCGACTGTTTATGAATGATCTCCCAACAATCTAGTTGCTAGCCCCTCACATTCTGGCCATCTCGATCCTTACAATAGAAGAAAACGCTCAAGTCTCACTATAAGCAACCCATTTTTGCCCGCTCGGCAATCTCCGAACTGACCAAGCTCACTTTCACACATCACATGCATATTTAGACTCTAAGTCCGCCTTTTTAACTTGAATTTAGTCCACCATTCGCTTCTCAGGCCGTAGGGCCCACTTAAAGCTAAATGATCGTTTTGTCCCTGGTGGGCTGGTCTCCTTTTTCGACCACACCAGCTCTAGGTATCAAACCGGTAACTTCCCGAGAATACTTTTTATAGTGTTCTCAACCTTCCTCTACCTTTTCAGATCATTCCGAGTCAGTTTTGGCAAACCCGGTACAAAATGACCGTTTTGCCCCTGGTGGGCCGGTCACCTCTTCTGACCACACCGGCTCTGGGTATCAAACCGGCAACCTTTGGGAACATTCTAAATAATGTTTCCAAATCCCAAGTCTTCTTCCGGGACAGTCCAAGTCCGTCTCGGCAGCTTCCCGATCCGATTGACCGTTTTGCCCCTTAAGGCCCGGTCAACTCTTCTGACACATCCTATCCTCACTTTTCAAGTCGAATACCTTCGGGACACTATTCTAAGTGCTCTTACTCTTTTCTAGCCTTTCGGGCCATTCCCGGTCCCTTAAATCATTCCCGGACTTTCTGAAGTCACTCCTAGTGAAGCCAGGCTAAAAATTGCATCGTAGTCACTAATAGAGGCGCCCAAATCTAGTAAAAGATACGTTGCTTACCGACCTTAAATATTTCCTAAATGGCTGGCGCCACTAGTAGTGGCACCAAGCCAAAAAATGGCCTAGCGCCACTCCTAGTGGTGCCAATGTAAAGTTTGGCCTGGCGCCACTGCAACAGGCGCCAGTGTTGTCCAACCTCTATAAATTCAGAGCCTCTTCCAACGTGAAAAAGGTCCGTAAACTCAATCTAAAAATCCTATATTTCGATATACAGAGCTCGAGCACCTCCTAAACCCTAGCTTCCCTAGGTTTTCCAAACCCTAGCCACCATACACTAAACCCTAGCCTCCTATACACTCATACACACCCCTATACACTCATACACTAACCTTCAACCCTCCTTCGAAGACTTGAAGAGTTGCAATCTGAAGTTTGAAGATTGAAGGCGGCTCTTGAAGATTGAAGACGAAGATCAAGACAAAGACCGAAGAAAGCAAGGCGCGCAAAATAAACAAGATACAAGGTAGGTTCTCCATTTAAATTTCCGCACTTCCCCCTCTCTCTTCTCTCTCCTAACCCACTTGGGTTTTCTCTATTTTAATCCCCCATCTCTTTCCCCCCCCTTTCTTTGCATGCTTGAAACAACGGGACTCCCAGTCCATGTGTAGGATTAGACTATTGGAGAGTCACCGTGTCGGGGGCTTTCTTCTAGTCTAACCAGAGACCATGTGGGTTCGGCCCCCTTGATTATGTGGTGAAGCCTTAGCCTTGTATGTTCATGACCCCAAATTTGCATTGTGCATATCATGATCTTGCATCTTCCAAAAACCGTTTTAAAAATTGTCTTCAAAATCGTTTTCAAACTTGTTTTCAAAATTGCATCAAAATTCCCTTTTCAAAAACTTGTTTTCAAAATCACAATCCTAGGGTGATTCTAGCTTTTCCATGGCTAGGATTGCTTTAGGAAAGTGTTATATTTAAAGTGACTTTCATGGTCCATATTTTCAACTCTTGTTGTTTTTAAAACCGCATTCCTAAAGTGGTTCTAGCCCTCTTACGGTTAGAATTGCTTTAGGAAAGTGAGATGTTTTTACACCTTCCAAAAACTCTCTTTTCAAAAATCTCTTCCTAAAAATTCTCTTTTTCAACATACTTCCCAAAAACTCTTCTTTCAAAAATTGTTTTCAAAAACTCCCTCCAAAGATCTATTTTTCCAAGCTCCCTTTTTCAACCCCTTTCCAAAACGCTCTCTTCAAAGTCCACTTTCCAAAAACGTTCCCTAGGTCTCTTTCCTAGAAAAACTCTCTCTAAAAATCTTTCCAAAAACTCTCTTTCCAAAATCTCCCTTCTAGAAACTCCCCTCTAGGATTTTCCATCTAAAATCTTCGTTTCCAAAAACACACTTTCCAAAAACTCCTTCCTGGGATTCTCTTCTAAAAACGCACCTTCCAAAAACTCTCTTTCCAAAATCTCCCTTCTAGAAACTCCCTTCTAGGATTTTCCATCTAAAATCTTCGTTTCTAAAAACACACTTTCCAAAAACTCCTTCCTGGGATTCTCTTCTAAAAACGCACCTTCCAAAAACTCTTTCCTTAGAGCCCAAGTCAAGCCCTAGAACTCACAATTAGGAAACCCTAATTTTCTTTCTAAAAATATGGTTTTCAAACTTCGCCCTAAACCTAGGTTTCCAAAATCTCTCATTTTCTACATCCAAACTATACACATTTCTAAAACCTCTTTTTACATCAAAACTATAGCCTTCCAAATCTAGGGTTTCTAAAACCTCCATTTCCAAATCTTTGTCAATTCCAATCTTCCCTTTAGGAAACCAAATCAAATCTTCCCTTTAGGAAACCAAATCTAATCTCCCCGTTTAGGAAACTAGATCCTATCCTCTGTTTTTGGAAACAAAATCAAATCTTCTCTTTTAGAAACAAAATCCAATCCCTTCCTAATCCAAATCTTTCCTAACAAAAATCCTTCCTAATCCTCCACTTTCCTAAATCTTAAGTTTCCAAAACTTGAACATAAAAATCTTTCCTAAATTTTAAAACTCAATTTTCAAATCTTTCCTAATTCAACCCTTTCTTAATTCTACCCCTTTCCAAATCTTAACTTTCCAAATCTAAGTTTTCAAACCTTTCCTAAATTCAAATCTTTCCTAATCTCAAGATTTTCTAAAACTTTAAAACTTTCTAAATTCTAAATCTTTCCCAAATTTCAAAACTTTCTAAACTCAAAACTTTCTTGATTTCAAAACTTCCTTGTTTTCTAAACTTTCCAATTTTCAAAACTTCCCTATTTCAAAACTTTCCTAAGTTGAAATTTTTCTAATTCAAAACTTTCCTAAGTGAGACATTTCCTTTTTCAAAACTTTCCTAATTCCTAAACTTTCCTAAGTTGAAACTTTCCTAATTTCGAAACTTTCCTAATTCGAAAACTTTCCAAAAATAAAATTTTCCAAATTCAAAACTTTCCTAACTTGAACCTTTCCTAATTCAAACATTTTCTAAATCCAGTCTTTCCTAATCTCCTAAACCTTCTAAGTCGAGTCTTTCCTAAGTCTCTTTCCTAAAGTCTAGGTTTCTTAAACTTCCATCTTAAGTCTAAATCTCTCTTCTAAATTCTATCTTTTCAAATCAAGACTCAATCTTTTCAATTCCAAAATTCTAAATTCCAATTTTCAATCCTCTATTCCAAGTTCAAATCTAATCCAATTTCCAATTCAATCTCTTTCTTCCAAATCAATCTCTTTTCAATCGGACTCCTGTCTGAACTACGACTGACCTGATTCCTCAAAAAGGATACGTAGGCAACCCTCATGGGTGTGGTCACAACTTCTTTCAAATTTCAAATTCCTCCATACTTTCCAAATTTCAAATTCCAAAATCTTTCCAAATCTCCAATCTATTTTCAAATTTTCAATTTCAAATTTCTATTTTCAAATCTCTATTTCAATTTCCAAAATCTTTTTTCCAAATTCAAACTTCTATCTCTTTCTTTTCAAATAAAATAAAATCAATTTCTTTTCAAATCTTTTTTCCAAATCAACTCTCTTCAATTGCACTTACATATCATGCATTATGTTAGTTTCTTTTCAAACATTGTTTTATAAAGTGAATAAGATTGGACATTAGTTAGTTGTAGACTCTCATAGGTGAATCTAGGGTAGATTGACATGTAGGTACCGAAAGGGCGGGGTAGGGTGATGGCTTAGTGCATCTTCCCTACACGTAACCAACCTCCGAACCTAGGATCACTGTTTTCAAAAGACCAAAACGGAGTTTTTTTTTCAAAAAGGGCTAAATGTTTTCTAAAGGTTGCCAAACAACCTGTTTTTCTTAAAAACCCTCTCTTGAGGAGATATTTTCAAAATCGTTTTCCAAAACCCTAAGTATAGTCTTCGGATTATTCTTAGTTTTTAGGTGACCTAACTCACCTTAATCAAGTTAAGTGGCGACTCCGAATCTTTTTGTAAAAGTCCTTTATTCAAATCAATTTTTAATTCAAACCTAGTCGCACTCATTCTTTGAGGAGGGTGAGTTCTAACAAGAGAGTACAGCATTTTTCCCGCAGTGCGAAAAATCTGGGCGCGACACTCACGTTCCAACACAAGTCTGCAAATCTCCTCACAAGGTCGCTCGTAAACCCTCACTCAAACCACAAGGCTTAAGAACTTCAAAGATCAAGGACACGAAAAATGAAAACGCAAGTGAGTGGATCAGAGCTCAAAAATTCAAAATCGTTGAAATGAGCTCAATTCTACCTTTTATACCTCTCCAAAAGGGGCCTCGAAGTCGAAGCGTTGTGAGCAATGATGACTCCTCTCAAACATCGCACTGCTCTGCTGCCAAACGGTCACATTGATCCTCTCGTAACAGTCATTTCCATAAATGACAAACATTCACATTAATGACTAGAATAGTGCCAGCGCCACATGGCACTCCCCGGAGTCCTCTCGAAAACAGTGTGCCCCAACCATCAATGATCAGCCATCAATGCAACGGTCAACTCTATCCCCAACGTGATATGCACGCTCGCGTCCATTAGTCAAATAAAGCCATGCATATAAGGGGCTAATATAGGTACCCGCATCCATAGGCGCCATGTGGCTAACCCATTCGCCCAACTGGCAAGTCACATGGACCACTGGGGTACCTCAAAGTCAACACAACATCAACGGCAAGCCTCGCTCTTGCGGCAGGTCAGTGCCTCTCACGCCCCCTCACTCTTACAGCATGTCAGCACCTCTTCCTGCACGCCTTGCTCTTGTGGCAGGTCGGTGCCCCTCACGCCCCATCGCTTTTGCAGCAATTCGGCACCTCTTCTTGCTCACCTCGCTTTTACTGCAAGTTAGTGCCCCTCACGTCCCCTTACTCTTATAGCAAGTCGGCACTCCATTGGAGCCCCTCGGTCCAGCCTCATGAGGTGGTCTTGAGGGCTCCCCTAAGCCAGGCTCCACGCCTGCACAGCTCCGGCCATCCTTATATAGGGAACCTCCAAAGCTCACCAGATATAGGTTCATGCCTCAACATTCTTCTTCTTACCACTACCAGGGACCTCATACAGATTGTGGATTAGAGGCTAGAACCAAAGGGAATCATTGAGTCGTTTGACCCTCGAGCACCCGGGGACCCCATCCAATCAACCAGCTACAAGAGAGAGCTTCACCCCTCAGACACACTCAAGTGCAAGATCCCCGCATTAAATGAGCATATCAAGCATTAAAAGCAGGTTCAATCCACATTTAATGAGGTAGCCACGTGGCATCGCCTAATTGAGCAAGGGCTTGATGATTGGGCATGTCCCCACATATCATCAGGCGGCTGTAGCATTGACATGGCCGCTCTAGGCCTTGATGAAGTCAGAGCCCATTTAATCAGGAGGTGCCACATGTCCGCCACACTAGTTGTCATACTCACTATAAATAGCTCACTCATTTATGACCTAAAAATAAGAATTGAATGCTGTCAACCTCCCAGGCTCACGCTCTCTCTCTCTCTCTCTTGGTTGCCCTTGGTTCTTTTCTTGCCAGCTCCGGGAGGCCCGAGCCACGTAAGGGACTGTCGAAATTCCTAAACAGACCCCAAGTTAGTTAACTCTATAGTCATTGGTCCACCCAACACACAATTATCATTGTGGTGTGTATATGACATGTGACATTATAGATACATCTTGTATCTATTGTTGGCTTGAAGTCAAGGGAGGAGAGAAGAGAGAGTTGTTTGCTAGTAATTATGTTTGGTAAAAGAGAAAATTAGAGAAAAGAGAATAAGGAAGAAGGAGATTGAAAGGGGTGCTTGTCTTTTATTGCTTGAGATGAGACATCTCATGTCCACGCTTGTTTCATTGCATTTGTATGGTGGTTGCATGTAGAAATATCATTTCACGCCATGGAAGTGAAAATTGAGGTGAGGAGTGGGAGATTGTATATGGTTTTCAAGTGGAGACCTTTAATTCTTCATGTTGTGCATGTGTTGTGGACCTTAAATTTTTGTTAGAGACTTTAGATTATCATTCTAAGCTCTGGAGAGCGTAGAAATGGTTATGTCACATCTTATCACCCGGCCTATACAGATTTAGGATACCTGGCCGGCCAATAGCAAGGCTGCCCAAGGCCGCGTTACATAAACTGGTTGATCACCTGTGCATAATCATTAATCATTTAGAATGATGCATAATTACGAAAAGATAGAACTTTTGATAACTTGAAAACATAATATGTGTCAAACATGGCAGAGCTGTGCCTAATCTAAAGTTATAATATTTATACCATTACAAAACATGATATCATAGAAGAGAGAGATGCGGCTTAAATACTCATTATAAACATTTAAACATATCTTGATTCTTGTTTTAAATCATAAATGTGGTACAACCTGACATATAAGCTAGGCTCCATAGTAACCTTAGAGGTCACGCTAAGGCTCTTTAGGTCAGGGACGTCTCCCAATATAGATAGTTTATTTCACGTCCCCTATCGTAGGACTATCGGGCTAGATTAAGATCTTGCCACGAGAAGACTCGAGTTGGCATCATACATTGGAAACTTAGCGTCTCTTTCATTTAAACATTGTAGTCCATGGGGTTTAATTCATAACATAAGTATAACATGCATGCATTTAAAAGCATGACATTTGTAACTAAACATAACATTTAATGCATTGTAAACATATGAAAAGCATTGCTGATATGGAGGTAAACTTAAAACATTTGGGAAAATAATATAATTTTACTCATGGCATATCATTACTCACCTCTATCCAAATGAACGGGCACTAAAAAAGGTGTTCCTACATAAAATTCACATAGAAGCATAGAAACATCAATACAAGATTCTAAGGCAAAACGATAACGCATAAACTGAGACTAAGTACATAAGTCTCTCAACCTCGACTTATCCACACCTTACTTTCACAACGGGAGAACGAGTCTAAACTCTAGGACAAAGCCCCAATGTAAAACGAGGACATAAAGGTTGAGGTTCGAACATGAAAGTCGGAACATCAACTCCTTCATCGCGTCCCAACCACTTCTCAAAGATGAGTTCACACTCTAGGTTAGTTCCATTTGAAAATAGGCTTAAAGGCCGTTAATTTGATAGGTCATAGGTTAAAAATGCATTTTGGGTGAAAAAGTTAGGTCCCATGAAAAATGGGCCAACATTTTGGAGAAACAAGGTTTTCGGCATAATTTTGGGTTAACTTTAAACTCCAAAATCTCACAATCCGTAAGAAGTTAAGGTGAAAACTTTATATGGATGGAAAGTTATGTGAGTATACTATCCAACGCTTCAAATGGTGCTTAAAACCGAGTTTTCTAAGGCAAGTTATGCTCAAATTGTAAAAGAGGGTCAAAATAGGCCTACTGTTCGAACGCCTAGGCCAAAAATGGCCGACCCAAAGAAATGGCTCTTGGGCCATTCGAATGCCAAGGCAAAAACAGGGATGGCTCCTCTCAAGCCGTTGGAACTCCAAGATGGGCTGTTCAAATGCCAGGCAAAAACTGGGGTTCTTGCCTACGGGCCGTTCGTACGCCTGTAAGCACCCCATTTTTGACCGCTCGGCAGTCTACACTCCGTCCAGACTTGTTTTCAAGTCATTGTGGGCATATTCCAATCGAAACCAATTCTCTAGGTCCAAATTCCGTCTTTCCATCACTTCGTGGGCCTGTCAGGCCTAAATAGAGGCAAAATGACCAAAATACCCTTAGGGGGCATTGACCTTTTCTTTCCAATTCCAATCCCTCTCTCGAGACAGTTTATTCCTCAAGACGGTTCGAGTAGCGAAACTACTCACAAAACCGTTGAATAGCGGAAATACTCACAAAACTGTTAGAGTAGCGGAAATACTCACAAATAGGTCGATATAGGGAATTGGCAACAAACCCCTATGTCACGACGACCGCCGTTAGAGTGGCGGAAACACTCACAATCCAGGCACGTCTCTTCGGAGATGGTAAGATCCCTTTCCAATCCCACTCTCAAGACAGTTTATTCCTCGAGACGGTTCCAATCCAGGCACGTCTTTTCGAAGACGGTAAGACCCCTTTCCAATCCCTCTCTCGAGATAGTTTATTCCTCGAGACGGTCCGAGTAGCGAAACTACTCACAAAATCGTTAAAGTAGCGGAAGTACTCACAAAGCCGTTAGAGTAGTGGAAATACTCACAAAGCCGTTAGAGTAGCAGAAATACTCACAAAGCCGTCCGAGTAGCAGAAATACTCCCAAATCATCAACCCCGTCCGAGTAGCGGAAATACTCAACCCCGTCTGAGTAGCGAAAATACTCACAAATCATCAACCCCGTCCGAGTAGCGTAAATACTCCCAAATCATCAACCCCGTCCGAGTAGCAAAAATACTCACAAATCATCAACCCCGTCCGAGTAGCGGAAATACTCACACCGTTAGAGTGGCGGAAACACTCAAAACCTAGGTCAACACCCGTGTCTGTTCGCTCACTTCGGTGAAAAATGACCAGACTACCCTTAGGACCTTTTCCGAGACTTTCCGGTCAAGATGACCATTTTGCCCCTAAGCATCCGAATGCCCCAGGAACCACACCGGCTCTGGGTATCAAACTGGTAACCTCCTGAGACTACTTTTTATAGTATTCTCAATCTTCCTTTACCTTTCCGGATCATTTCGGGTCAGTTCCGGCCAACCCGGTACAAAATGACCGTTTTGCCCCTGGAGGGCCGGTCTCCTTCTTCGACCACATCGGCTCTGGGTATCAAACCGGTAATATCCCGATAATACTTTTTATAGTGTTCTCAACCTTCCTTTACCTTTACGGACCATTCCGAGTTAGTTCCAGCAAACCCGGTACAAAATGACCGTTTTGCCCCTAGTGGACCGGTCTCCTTTTTCGACAGCGCCGGCTCTGGGAATCAAACCGGCAACCTCCGGGAACATTCTGAATAATGTTTCCAGATCCCAAGTCTTCTTCCAGGACAATCCGAGTCTGTCCCGACAGTTTCCCGGTCTGAGGGACCGTTTTACCCCTAAAGGCCCGGTCAACCTTTCCGACACATCTTATCCTCACTTTTCAAGTCAAATACCTCCAGGACACTATTTTAAGTGTTCCTGCTTCTTTTCGGCCTTCCGGGTCATTCCCGACTCCTCCAAATCATTCTCGGACTTTCCGGAGTCACTCCTAGTGAAGCCAAACTAAAAATTGCATGGTAGTCACTAGTACAGGCGCCCAAATCTAGTCAAAGATACGTTGCTTGCCGACCTTAAATCTTTCCTAATTGGCTGGCGCCACTAGTAATGGAGCCAAGCCAAAAAATGGTCTGGCACCACTAGGAGTGGCGCCAGTGTAGAATTTGGCCTGGCGCCACTGCAACAGGCGCCAGGTTTATCCTCCTTCTATAAATACAGAGCCTCATTCAATGTGAAAGGGTTCTGCAAACTTAACCTAAGAATCCTATATTTCGATATACAGAGCTCGAGCACCTCCAAAAACCCTAGTTTCCTTAGGTTCTCCAAACCCTAGCCACCCTACACTAAACCCTAGCTACCATACACAAACCCTAGCCTCCTATACACTCATACAGACCCCCATACACTCATACACTAGCCTTCAACCATCCTTTGAAGACTTGAAGAGCTGCAATCCAAAGCTTGAAGACTGAAGGTGAAGATCAAGACAAAGACCGAAGACCGAAGACAGCGCGGCGAGCAAAATAAAGAAGACATACGGTAGGTTTTCTCTTTAATTTTCTACACTTCCCCCCTCTCTCTTCTCTCTCCAACCCACTTGGGTTTTCTCTATTTTAATCCACCATCTCTTTCCCCCCCTTTCTTTGCATGCTTGAAACAAGGGGACTCCCGGTCCATGTGTAGGATTAGACTGTTGGAGAGTCACCGTGTCGAGAGCTTTCTTCTAGTCTAACCAAAGACCACGTGGGTCCAGCCCCCTTGATTATGTGGTGAAGCCTTAACCTTGTATGTTCACGACCCCAAATTGCATTGTGCATATCATAATCTTGCATCTTCCAAAATTCGTTTTCAAAGTTGTTTTCAAAATCTCTTTTTCAAAAACTTGTTTTCAAAACCACAATTCTAGGGTGATTCTATCTTTTCCATGGCTAGGGTTGCTTTAGGAAAGTGCTATATTAAAAGTGACCTTTTGGTCTATATTTTCAAACCTTGTTTTTAAAGCCACTTTCTTAAAGTGGTTCTAGCCCTCTTATGGTTAGAATCACTTTAGGAAAGTGAGATGTTTTTATACTTTCTAAAAACTCTCTTTTCAAAAAGTCTTTCTTCCTAAAAATCTCTTTTCTAACATACTTTCCTAAAACTCTTCTCTCCGAAATGGTTTTCAAAAACTCCCCTCCAAAATCTATTTTTCAAAACCCCTTTTTTTCAACTCCTTTCCAAAACTCTCTCTCTTAAAAATTCACTTTCCAAAAATGCTCCCTAAAAATCTTTCCAAAAACTCTCTTTTCCAAAATTTTCCTTCTAGAAACTCTCCTATAGGATCTTCTTTCCAAAATCTACGTTTCTAAAAACGCACTTTCCAAAACTCCTCTTTAAAATCTTTTTCCAAAAACTCCCTCTTCAAATTCACTTTCGAAAAGTTCCTCCCTAGGATTCCCTTCTAGAAAACCTTCATTTCCAAAAACGCACTTTCTAAAAATCCCTTTTCCTTAGAGCCCAAGCCAAGCCCTAGAACCCACAATTAGGAAACCCTAAATTTTCTTCCCAAAAACATGGTTTTCAAACTTTGCCCCAAACCTAGGTTTCCAAAATCTTTTGTTTTCTACATCAAAACTATACATGTTTCCAAAACCTATTTTCTATGTCAAAACTATAATTTTCCAAATCTAGGGTTTCTAGAATCTCCTTTTCCAAATCCTTCCCAAATCCTGTCTCCTCTTTAGGAAGCCAAATCCAATCTCCTCGTTTAGGAAACTAGATCCCGTCCTCCGTTTTTGGAAACAAAATCAAATCTTTTCTTTTAGAAACAAAATCCAATCCCTTCCTAATCCAAACCTTTCCTAATTCAATTCCTTCCTAAACCATAAGTTTCTTAAACCTAAACCTAAATCTTTCCTTAAATTTCAAAATTCAAATATTTCCTAATTCAACCCTTTCCTAATTCTACCCTCCTTTCAAATCTTAACTTTTCAAACCTAAGTTTTCAAACTCTTCCTAAACTCAAACCTTTCCTAATCTCAAGATTTTCTAAAATTCTAAAACTTTCTAAATTTCAAATCTTTCTAAATTCTAAACTTTCCAAAACTTTAAAATCTTTTCAAATCTAATACTTTTCTAACTCAAAACTCTCTTAATTTAAGACTTTCTTAAGTTGAAACTTTCTTAATTCAAACATTTCCTAAACTGAAAACTTTCCTTTTTCAAACTTTTCCCAAAACGAAACTTTCTTATTTTCAAAACTTCTTTGTTTTTAAAACTTTCCAAACTCAAAACTTCCCTTTTTCAAAACATTTCAAAATTCAACACTTTCTTAACTTGAAACTCTCTAAATTCTAAGCCTTTCTTAAACTAAACTTTTCCTAATTCAAAACATTTCTAAATTCTATACTTCCTGATTTCAAAACCTTTCCTAAAACAACACTTTCCTAAGTTGAAACTTTCTTAAACCTAAAACTTTCCTAATTCGAAACTTTCCTAAAATGACACTTTCCTAATTTGCAACTTGCCTAATTTGAACATTTTCTAAATCCAACCTTTCCTAATCTCCTAAACCTTCCAAGTCAAGTTGAATCTTTCCTAAGTCTCTTTCCTAAGTCTAGGTTTCCTAAAACCAAATCTTCCAAAATCAATCTTTCCAAAGCAAGTCCAATCTTCTCAATTTCAATCTCCTCTTCTAATTTCAAATCAAATTCAATTTTCAATTCAAGTTCCTTCTTCAATCCACTCTTCTATTTTCAATCGGACTCCGGTCCGAACTACGACTAACCCGATTCCCCCAAAGGGATACGTAGGCAACCTTCATAAGTGCGGTCACAACATTTTTCAAATTTTCAATTCCACCCTCATGGGTGCGGTTTTCAAAATCTTTTCAAATCTCAAATTCCAATCTACTTTCAAACTTCCAATTTCAAATTTCTATTTTCAAATTTTCAAACTTTCCAATTTCAATTCCATTTCTTCAAACCTATTTTCAAATCAAATCAATTTCTTTTCAAATTTATTTTTTAATTCTCATTCCTTACACTTGCATACCATGCATCATGTTAGTTTTCAAGCATTGTTTTTCAAAGTAGATAGGATTGAACCATTAGTTAGTTAAAGACTCTCATAGGTGAATTTAGGGTAGATTGACAAGTAGGTACCGAAAGGGCGGGGTAGGGTGATAGCTTAGTGCGTCTTCCCTATACGTAACCAACCTCCGAACCTAGATCACTGTTTTCGAAAGATCAAAAAGGAGTTATTTTTCTAAAAAGGGCTAAATGTTTTTCAAAGGTTGCCAAACAACCCGTTTTCTTAAAAACCCTCTCTTGAGGTGGTATTTTCAAAAATCATTTTCCAAAACCCTAAGTGTAGTCTTCGGATTATTCTTAGTTTTTAGGTAACCTAACTCACCTTAATCAAGTTAGGTGGCGACTCCGAATCTTTTTCTAAAAGCCCTTTATTCAAATCAATTTTCAATTCAAACCTGGTCGCACTCATTCTTCTAGGAGGGTCAGTTCTAACGAGAGAGTACAGCATTTTTCCTACTTGGATGAGTATTCCTCGAGTGCGAAAAATCTGGGCGCGACAACGCCCATCGGGGCCGTTCGAATGCCAAGAAAAAAATTCCCACCGTTCGAACGCCTTATGGGGCGTTCAAACGCCCTATTGCGCAGTAACAGAAATTCGAACCAAAACTCTTCCAATCTCAACCAAAATGCAACCAAACTCTCCCAACCTCCCAAGGACTTGAAAGTGAACTCAAGAACATTACAATAACTCAAAATGGGGAGAAATAAATGGTCAAAACAAAGGGATCTAGGGTTTTAGGAACCCAAGACCTAACTTGCACGAATTGAAAATTTCAACCCAAAACTCTTAAATCATTCAATAAGGTTTACAATACTCTAGATTAAGACAACTTGGGACTCAAAGGAGTCAGCCACAACAACCCAACAACACAACCCATCCATAGATACATACACATATACAAATGTAGAAGAAAATGGAACCTTACCTTTCTTCAAGCTTGCCCAAGTCCTTCAATGGCTTCTCTTGGCTTAGGTAGAGACTCTCCAAGCTTCCTCTTCCTTCAATCTTCCCCATTCCTCCTTCTCTTCTTCTTTTCTCCCTCTTTTCTCTCTCAACCGGTTGTGCGTGTGAGTTTTTGTGTGTGTTCGTGTATACATGGGTATATAAGAGGGATACACATGGAAATAACCCCATGTGTCTCACCCTATAAGTTTAAGTTACATCACATGCTCTTATTGGTCATTTTTTACCCAAATGACATAATAACTAACATTACACAATGCAAACACTAGAAATTCACATTAATTTATACAAATAGAGGTTCGGAATATTACATCATTCCCTCCTTAAATAAGTTTAGTCCCCAAACTTGATACAAGCTATCTTTCAAACAAAAAGGGATAGCGCTCCCGGATCTTATCTTCACATTCCCATGAAGATTCCCCTTAAGTGTGGTTCTACCATAAAACTCGTACCAACGGAATGACCTTTTTCCGAGGAACATGGTCACAGCGATCAAGAATCTCAATCGGTCTCTTACCGTAGCTTAAATCTTCATTTACGGCCAAAGGATAGTGATCAATCATGTGCGTTGGGTCGTGAATATATCTCCATAGCATCAAAACATGAAAGACATTGTGAACTTGTGAAAGTTCCGGAGGAAGAGTAATACGATAAGCAACGGGTCCAACCCGTTCAAGAACTTCAAACGGTCCGATATACCTTGGACTAAGCTTTCCCTTCTTGCCAAAACAATTTATTCCCTTAGAAGGAGATACCTTCAAGAACACATGACTCCCTTCATCAAACTCTAAGTCCCGTCTTCACACGTCCGTATAAATCTTTTGGCGGCTTTGAGTAGTTTGCAGTCGTTGCTGAATTAACTTGTTGTCGGTGGTCGGTTGCACAATCTCTAGCCCAAAAATCTTTCTCTTTCCAACTTCGGCCCAACAAATTGGAGATCTACACTTCCTCCTGTAAAGCGCTTTATAAGGTGCCATTCCGATGCTTGTATGAAAACTGTTGTTGTATGCGAATTTCACTAATGCTAGATGATCCTCCCAGCTTCCTTGGAAGTCTAGGACACATAATCGCAACATGTCTTCTAGGGTCTGAATGGTCCTTTTTTACTATCCATCGGTTTGTGGGTGAAAAGCCATGCTAAACTTCAATTCACTGCCTAAAGCCTTTTGTAAACTCTTCTAAAATTTCGACACAAATATCGAGTCTCGATCGGACACTATCAAAACTGGCACATCGTGTAATCGAACAATCTCCGTAATGTAGAGGGTTGCATGCTTTGATAAAGAGTATGTAGTCTTCACTGGTAAGAAATGTGTAGATTTGATGAGGCGATCAACAATAACCTATATAGCATCACAACTCCATGGTGATGTCGGTAATCCTACGACGAAATCCATGGTGATATGCTCTCACTTTCATTCCGGTATTGGCAAAGGTTGAAGTAGTCCCGCCAGTCTTTAATTTCTACTTTGATCTTTTGGCATTGTAGGCATTGTGATATGAACTCGGCTATTTCCTTCTTCATTCCCCGCCACCAAAATGTCTCCCTCAAATCCCGATACATCTTTGTGCCCTCTGGATACGTAGTGAACTTCGTATTGTGGGCTTCTTCCAAAACTTGCCTACTGATCTCAGGCATATGTGGAACATTTAATTGACTTTTGAACTTTAAAGCTCCATTCTACAAGGTGAAGTCAAGCTTCGGATTTGTTCCCATCTCTTCGTAGATCTTCCACAAATAAGGGTCTTCAGGTTGTCGTTGCTTTACAACTTCTATCAACGTCAGTTGGGCGATCGTGGTGGTAAGCGTCATATTAGTACCCAGTGCAACAATCTTAATCTTCGATCTCTCCAGGTCAAGGAGCAAGGGCCGTTGTAACGTGACAAGGTATGCTAGGTTAGCGGTAGACTTCTGGCTTAAGGCATCGACCACTGCATTGGCCTTGCTCAAATGGTACTAAATGAGAACGTCATAGTCCTTGATCAAATCGAGTCATCTTCTCTGTCTCATGTTCAACTCCTTCTGTGTGAAAAGGTATTTCAAACTCTTGTGGTCAGTGAAGATCTCACATGTGATTCCATACAAATAGTGGCGCCAAATCTTCAAAGCAAACACCACTGCTGCTAATTCAAGATCATGGGTCGGGTAGTTCTTCTCATATGGTCTCAATTGTCTCAAGGCATATGCAATCACCTTACTGTGTTGCATCAATACGCATCCCAGCCCTCTATGTGAAGCGTCACTGTAGATAGAGAACCCGTCAATTCTAGTAGGCAAGGCTAGAATTGGTGCGGACATCAATCAGTTCTTCAATTCTTGAAAGCTTCGTTCCTTCTTCTCATTCGATTCAAATGGTGTGTTCTTTCGGGTGAGCTTTGTTAAAGAAGTCGCAATCTTGGAGAAATCCTTCACCAAATCTTCGGTAATACCCAGTTAAGCCCATAAAACTTCTAACTTCGATTACATTCGTCAGTTTCGGCCAATTCACAATGGATTCAACCTTGTGAGGATCAACAAACACTCCATCCACATTGATGATGTGTCCCAGAAGTGCTATACTTCACACCAAAATTCACATTTTTTTAGCTTGGCATACAATCTCCTGTTCCGTAGTGTCTGAGAGACTGTTCTCAAGTGATGCTCATGTTCTGCTCATGTTCTGCAATACTTTTAGAATACACCAAGATGTCATCAATAAACACAATTACAAAATCATCAAGGAAGGGTTTAAAAACCTGATTCATCAAATCCATGAATGTGGCAAGCGCATTTGCGACTCCAAATGCCATAACCAAAAACTCATAATGACCATATCTAGTTCGGAAGGCAGTCTTCTCCACATCGCTTGCCCTCACCTTTAGTTGGTGATAACTCGACCTTAGGTCGATCTTCGAAAATACTTGTGCGTGCCTGTAGTTAATCAAACAAATCATCCACTCTCGACAATGGATACTTATTTTTAATGGTGACCTTGTTCAATTCCCAGTAGTCAATGCATAATCTCATAGCTCCACCCTTCTTTTTCACAAATAACACAGGAGCACCCCAAGGTGAGACACTAGGATGAATAAATCCCTTTTCCAACAAGTCTTGGAGTTGAACCTTCAACTCTTTCAACTCTAGAGGGGACATACGGTAAGGAGCATTAGAAATGGGTCTAATACCCAGAGTAAGATCAATGTTAAACTCAATTTCCCGATCCATTAAAGAACCAGGTAACTCATTGGGAAAGACATCGAGAAATTCCTAGACAACATGGATGTCTTCCAAGGGAAGGGCGGGGGAATATGTGAATGCTACACAAAAATATACGATTCCCTTTGTTAATTAAATGACGTGCTTGCATAGATGAAATGAGATAAGGTGGAGGCACTACACCAACTCCTTCAAATACAAGCCCCGAATGAGTAGAAGAATGAAACACGACTTATTTAAGCTCACAATCAATAATAGCACGGTGAGAGGACAACCAATCCATTCTTAAGATGCCATCAAAGTCGTGCATTTCTAGGAGAATGAGGTTTACAAACATGGGCACATCGTTAATAAGAATTTCATAAGAATTATAAATCCTATCACATAACGTGGAATCCCCGAATGGCAACGATACCACCAAACCATAATCAAAAGATACCAGAGATGTATACAAGTATTGAGCAAAAAGATAAAAGACAAATGAGTGCGTGGAACTAGAATCAATAAGGACGTGTGCAGATCGACCACAAATAGGAAGTATACCTGACACTACAGAGTCCGTGGCTGGGGTGTTTCCCGGAGTAAGTGCAAAAGCTCGACCCTGCCGTGGTTGACTTTCCCTCCTATTAGCCGTAGATTGTTGAACTACGGTTGATGCTAATACCCGAAATCCCTGCGCTCTGTTCTTCTTCGGACAGTCCTTCACTTGGTTACCCTCCTGGCCACACTCGTAACAAGCCCTACTTCCTAAACGACATGTGCCCCAATGCTTCTTCTGACAATTTGGGCATATTGGTATCTCACTGGCCGTGTTACCTCCTCAGTTAGAGGTATTCCCCCGTGGGGTAAACAAATTCCCACTAGAAGATCCAGAACTTTGCCGCTTTAAAATTTGTCCCTTGCCTTGGTCACTTCCTGATCTCTTCTTGTCTTCTCTCAGTATGGGGACATTTCATCATTTGTCGTTTCGGCAATCATTGCTCATTGTACAACTTCTTGATAGGTCCCTAGTCATAGTATATCCACCTTGTTGTGAATGTTCCATCGCAATCCCGTCTCAAACTTCCTCGCCTTACGAGTCTCCGATAACATAATGTGTGGGGCATATCATGATAGTTCCATGAATTTGGCATTGTATTCTGCCACGATCATATTCACTTGTGTTAAACCAAGGAACTCTATAGTCTTCTGATCCCTGACAGCCTCAAGAAAGTATTCCTCATTGAATACCCCCAGACACCTAGGCCACAATCATAGTGGCTTTGTTAATTTCTTCAATTTTCACCAAACAAGTGCAACTCCTTCAAAGGTAAAGGTGGCAAAGGTCACTTTCTGTTCATCTGTGCAAGGTAGCACCTCGAACACCCGCTCAATTCCCAAAAGCCAAGACTCCACGGCCATTGGGTCGGGAGTTCCTTGAAAAGTTAGGGGCTTCAACTGTTGAAACTACTTAATGGTAGTATGTGCCACTGCTTCTCCTCTTGGTGCCTGCACTGCCTGCTGCTCTGGTGTATTGGCGGTTTTACTATGAGTATCTTGGACTACTTGGACAAGTCCAGCTAAGATCCTTTCTATGCGATCAATTCGGTCTTCGAGCCCTTCGGTCCCCCTACGACCACCTCTTCTCAGCAGCATGGTTAACTATACGCGCATAACAAAATGTTAATCATTTAACATAGTACTACATGTATTACACCTTGGCATGTCATTATACACATAGCTTACATATATACACACGTATAGCACATGCTCAAGTCAAACCTAGAATTTTATCTAGACATGACTCAATCTTACAGTGTCAACCTATTGCTCCAATACCAAGCTGTCACACCGTATAATTCGGCTTATACGGATTTAGGGTACCTGACCGACCGGTAACAAGGCTACCCAAGGCTGCATTACATAAACTGGTTGATCACTTGTGCATAATCATTTAGAATGATGCATAATTGCAGAAAAAATAGAACTTTTGATAACTTGAAAACATAATTTGTGTCAAACATGACAGAGCTGTGACTAATCCAAAACATAACATACATATGGGCATAATCAAAGCCCACCAAAGTTATAACATTTATACCATTACAAAACATGATATTATAGAAGAGAGAGATGCGGCATAAATAACTCATCATAAATATTTAAACATATCTTGGTTCTTGTTCTAAATCATAAGTGTGCTATAACCCGACATATGAGCTAGGCTCTATAATAACCTTGTAGGTCGTGGCTCTTTAGGCCAGGGACGTCTCCCAACATAGATAGTTTATTTCACGTCCCCTATTGTAGGACTATCAGGCTAGATTAAGGTATTGCCACGAGAAGACCTGAGTTGGCACCATACATTAGAAACTTAGCATCTCTTTCATTTAAACATTGTAGTCTATGGGATTTAATTCATAACATGAGTATAACATGCGTGCATTTAAAAGCATGACATTTATAACTGAACATAACATTTAATGCATTAGAAACATATGAAAGGCATTGCATGATATGGAGGTGAACTTAAAACATTTGGAAAAATAATAGAGTTTTACTCATGGTATATCGTTACTCACCTCTATCTGAATGAACAGTTACTAAACAAGGTGTTCCTACACAAAATTCACATAAAAGCATAGAAATATCAATACAAGATTCTAAGGCAAAGCGATAACGCATAAACCGAGACTAAGCACATAAGTCCCTCAACCCCGACTCATCAACACCTCACTCTCACAACAGGAGAACGAGGCTAAACTCTAGGACAAAAGCCCCAATGTAAAACAAGGACATAAAGGTTGAGATTCGAACATGAAAGCCGAAACATCAACTCCTTCATCGCATCCCAACCACTTCTCAAAAATGAGTTCACACTCTAGGTTAGTTCCATTTGAAAATAGGCTTAAAGGTCTTTAATTTGATAGGCCATGGGTCAAAAACGCATTTTAGGTGAAGAAGTTAGGTCTCATGAAAAACGGGCTAACATTTTGGAGAAATAAGATTTTCGGCATAATTTTGGGTCAACTTTAAACTCTAAAATCTCACAATCCATAAGAAGTTAGGGTGCAAACTTTACATGGATGATTCTATGAGTCTGCTATCTAACGCTTCAAACGATACTTAAAACTAAGTTTTCTAAAGCAAGTTATGCTAAAATTGCAAAAGTGGGTCAAAACGGGCCTACCGTTCGAACTCCCAAATGGGCCATTCGAACGCCTAGGCCAAGAATGGCCGACCCAAAGAAATGGCTCTCAAGCCATTCGAACGCCCACCTAGGACATTCGAACGCCAAGGCAAAAAGGGGGATGGCTCCTTTTGGGCCATTTGAACACCAAGATGGGTCGTTTGAATGCCAGGCCAATACTGGGGTTCTTGCTTACGGGCCGTTTAAAACGCCAATGCAAAAATTCCCACCATTCGAACGCTATATCGGACGTTCGAATGCCCTGCTGCACAACAACAAAAATTCGAACCAAAACTCTTCGAATCTCAATTAAAATGCAACCAAACTGTCCCAACCTCCCAAGGACTTGAAAGTGAACTCAAGACCATCACAATAACTCAAAATGGGGAGAAATGATTAGTCAAAATAAAGGAATCTAGGGTTTTAGGAACCCAAGCCTTAACTTGCATAAATTGAAAAGTTCAACCCAAAACTCTTAAATCTTTCAATGGAGATTACAATACTCTAGATTTAGACAATTTGGGACTCAAAGAAGTCACCCACAATAACCCAACAACACAACCCATCAAGATAGATACATACACATATACATTTGTAGAAGAAAATGGAACCTTACCTTTCTTCAAGCTTGCCCATGTCCTTTAATGGCTTCTCTTGGCTTAGGTGGAAACTCTCAAAGCTTCCTTTTCCTTCAATCTTTCCCTTTCCTTCTCCTCTTCTCCCTCTCTTCTCTCTCAACCGGTTGTGTGTGTGAGTTTTTGTGTGTGTTTGTGTATACATGGGTGTATAAAAGAGATACACATGGAAATAATCTCATATGTCTCACCGTATAAATTTAAGGTACAACACAAGCTCTTATTGGTCATTTTTTATCCAAATGACATAATAACTAATATTAAATAATGAAAACACTAAAAATTCACATTAATTTATACAAACAGAGGTTCGGGATATTACAGGTTAGGGATTGCATACGACACTTAGAACCAAGGTTTGTTACCTTAGGCTCAAAACAAGTGAGATAGGGGCACTCTGGCGCACCCAGGGCTACCCAATGGCCCACTCCTCTGGCCAGAGACTGCTAGAGTGTGCTTGATGGTGCACCTCTCTAGAGGAGGGGCGCCAGTGTGCACTCCGAGGCCATATTGGCGCGCCTCCAGGCCACAATTTCAACACACTTTGGTAAAATAACCATATCTCACTCTAGAAAACTCAAAATGTTGCACCGTTTGAAGCGTTGGAAAGTAGACTCATAGATCTTTGTATTGATATAAATTTGGTACTCTAATACATTGTAAATTGATAGATATTACAGTTTAAAATTGACCTAAAATTGCTATGAGCAACATTGTCTTCCAGAATTTTAGTCCATCTTCCATTAGACATAATTTATTCATTTGAATTGCATTTTTGATCCATGACTTATCAAATTGAAGGTGTTTAAGCCTATGTTTATATAAAAGTGATCTAGAATGTAAACTCTTTATTTTGAGGAACTAATGTTCCAAATTTCAGGTTTTGTACTCCTATTATGCATTGGCACACTTGTATAGTATTTAGAGTATCATTTCATATATTAATGCTTAATGAATTATGATGTGATATATGCTTCACAAGTTTGATATGGTGGTGTGTGTTAGGTACAAAAGCGGTTTAAGACACTCCGATCCAACCTAAGGAGTGAGACCATTTTGGTTGTGAGTGATATAAGATGGGGATATAAGATATTCTTATTCATAATTAATTGAATGTCTTATTATTTATATTGATATTGGTGTTGAGGTATGAAGTGATATTGCATACAACATACATTGTGTGCATAACTTACATTGCATGGAACAGGTTTAATCGATATGGGACTAATCTAAGGTTTAACTGATGTGGGGCTAACTTAAATACTGTTGATGTGGGGCATCCTTGATAACAAGTCATCGATATATTAGGCCAATATTATCAAATTAGCACGTTCATTTGTGGTGTATCATACATTGCATCACATAAATAGATATTAGATTTCAATGGTGGTGGTTTATCTATTGGTGGATTATTCATTGATTATCTATCATTCATTTATTATGAGTTGGATTTTCTTTATGAGCACGTTGATATATAATTCACACCCACACAGATTACCTTGCAGGTGAGGTGGAAAAGAGGTCCAGTCCACTACAGATGGTGTCGAGTCGAAGAGCTTCGAGAAGCTCCATGTGTCAAGTTGTTGGTCTTGTGTACATTGTTTAGTAGATAGGAGTTTGCTTACATTTCGATTTTGTAATTATTGCAAGTTTAATCTAAAGCTTTTCTTTATGTATGTATGGAGATTCTAAGATGGTTTTATATATAATGATGTTGTTAATCCTTATAACATTCTTATATTTGGAATTGTTATAAAGCTTCACTAACAAGTTGATAACATGTACGATCATATCTACCCTAAGATGGTGCTAATGATACCTAATTAGGAGTGGGCGTGACAATAAATGAATTACATATTACGGCATTAGATATTATCACTTAAAACAACAACTTTAGCACAAAGGATTTGAAATTTAAGTGGGATGCAATTTATTATTAAATTTTGGAATATGATTTTAAATTTAATTTTATTAATTTACTTGGCCTAACACATTATTTCCATGACCATTATGTATGTTTAATTACACTTAACTCAAATCACATGTCATAAGATTAAGAATACCTGTAAGTTTGATTGAACTAATAGGATTAAATATCTCTCTAACCTAGCCTAACCATATGGATTTATATCATAAAAATTTGTTGTCACAATGGTTGTAATAAACACTATAAAATGTTTTTAGAAAAATTTATATTTGAATTATTAGAAATGAAAAAAAATAATATAAATTTATTAAAATGAGAATAAAAAGTTAAAAATATTTTTCTACTAACGTTAGGACAATTAGAAAATTTGCCTTAGATACAACCGGGCTACCAAAGTTGAAGAATTTAGTCCCTTTTAATTCAATTTCTTGTTTGAAACCTAAATATATGTACCAATTATTCTGCTATTGAAAAATAAATAAATATAATCACTTAAACTTCGTTAGACTTTGCCAAAATTTTTATTTTTTTTTGTTATTATTTTTAATCACTTTTGAAGAGGTGTGATTGATGGATAATAACAATTTTAATTATTTTGATATATACGTAATTCTTCTCATAGAAATTTAAATATTTTTTTATTTTTTATTAGAGATTATATGTAAGGAGCATAATTGAAGGACATTTAAAAGCTTACCATATAGAATAAGTGAAAAAAAAAAAATAGAATAAAATTTAAAATAAAAATAATAAGTTTGAAATAACCAATAAAATCAAGACATGTGTATTTTGTATTTTATTAATTAAAAAATATGAAAATTTTGAATTAGAACTTTCAGCTTCAAAGAGCTCCTAACATATTACTATAATATTAATATTAATTGTAATATTTTTATAATATTATACCTCCTAACATGTTTGATGAGGTATGAATAATTGGTAGTAACAATATTAATAGTTTTGTTACAAGAATAAGTGAAAAAAAATATAATGAAATATAAAGTAAAAAGAACAAGTTTGAAACAACCAATAGAATCAAAACATATGTATTTTTGTATTTTAATAATTCAAAAATATGAAAAAAATTAAATTAGAATTTTCAACTTTAAAAACTACATAACGTATTGTTATAATATATGGTATAGATCCTATCATAATAACGCAATAATCATATTATTGAAGAAAAAAATTAAAAATAGAATAATGTGCAATAATTAACCAAAGATAATATAAACACATCAATCATACGGCATTTTAATATATGCAATAATTTGAAAAGACAAAAGCACATCTATTCTATAACTTTGTAGAAGAAGCCTAATGGCATTATAAAAGAAGCAATTACATTCAATTCTATATTTCAATAGTCCTAATAATAGAACTAATGATAAAGTAATAATCTTATAGTCTAACCTGACAATTTGCATGGTTCAGTTCATATATGAAGAGATTGAGAGATTACAAACTTACCGTATAAGAACCCTCTAATTGCCTTAGAGAGAAATCACTGAAAGGTTCAAATTAAAATCACTATACACATATTCAAATAATACATTAGATTGACTTAAAAATTTAATTAAATTATATCAGTATATATTCTGCTTTTCAGATTATGATACCATAAATTGACTGTTTAGATTTAACAGTAAAATAACCATTATGCTGTTGTACATGTGTATGAGAAATAGAAATAAATAAATTAACTATGGACATTAACTTTAAGAATTAACAAGGTAATCAAATTATCAGATAATTGAAGAGAAAATTTTAGATTTTATTGAATATAAATGAACGTGACCGGCGATAAAGCAGAGATCAGTTGACTTTAATAAAAAAAAATTTCAGAATGTCAAATTATTTTATATTAAAAGAATCAACAACCCAATAAAAGAATAAAGTCATGAGATTATCTCATGGGCTATCAAAATATGTCAAGAAGAGAATATATTGGGAAGAGATTATCTTTGTGGAAAATTATATGAACAAAACCCACCACTTTGAAAAGCCTTATAGAATTGTTTTACTATACTATTATAAATAGCAAAATGTTGTTAGGTGTTATAACTTCAAAGTTTCAATTCTTTTTTCTCATAATTATAAATTTTTTAAAATACAAAAAACACATGTCATCATGTTATTGGTTGTCTTATTAATGACAATAATAAAAATTCTCATTAAATAATAGGATTAGATTGGTTGAAATTCAAATCTAATCAATGCAAAGGCTAATCTATCAATAGCAAAGTAGACTCTCGGCTACTTCTCAAATTTCAATTTTTAAATTTTTCTGAGAAGGTATTGTGATTTCTGACTAATCCATCAATAGCAAAGTAGACTCTCGGCTAGGCTACTTCTCATTGGTCAGTTTCTATCATATATTAATCTTATTGGTCAAACATCATCTTAGTTCTTAATCTAACAAATCAATTGATATTTTAAATATCTTATCACTATGACATCTATTTAAAATTTAAAATAACTAACAACTCTGCTAATTTAATTACTTGGGACTCTTATCATTTATTTGAAATTTAAAGTAACTAACTTCACTCAGTTAAGCAATTGAGACTCACTAACAAATCAATTGAAATTTCTTAATCACTGATAATTTTAAAAATTAAAATAAATAACTTTGCTAATTTAATCAGTTATCATTTATTTGAAATTTGAAATTTGAAATCTCAAATTTTTGTGCATAGCACATGTACTGCTAGTTAAAAACAATGAAATACTGAGGCAACCATTGTAAATAACAAATAAATATTCAAATAGGGAGCTTATCTTCAATTTACATTACAGTTTAAATATTGAAATAAATATGCTTTACCCCTTGGAATATTGCTCAAAAAACACATAACCCTCTCTCATTTAAAAATGAAGGCATTACCCCCTCTTGTTTGAAGTAAAGAGCAAATTAGACGAAAATTGTTACATTTGACGGGGTGTATATTTCACTCGTCCAGCTAGCGTGTGGGGAAATAAATCCCTCTAAAATGCAAGGTTGAAAGGACTATTTTATTTTCAAAATATGTTTACTTTTTCTTTTCATTTCTCTCTCTTCCTTCTCCCAATTTTTTCCCTCTCTCTAACCCAAGAATACCCAATCCCTCCCAACAGAACCTTGCCCATCTCTCTCTCTCTCACCCAGCCCACCATTACGACCTTCTCCCATTCTCTCCATATCTAACCCAGCCACCCCTGCAATCTTACTCTCTAAAGTTTAACCCACGCCTAGTGCTTACATATACAAATATATATATACTACCAGTAAACATGTGTTATATATGGAGTAAAATAATATATATATATAATAGTAGTGAACTCGTGTTATGTACGAAGTAAAATAATATATACAAATTGTAAAAAAATTTATGGGAATAAATTATCAATTTATACACTATAATATGATTGAACGACGTCATAAAAATATAATATAGTCTTAAAATAAGAAATCAAAAATTGATTGTAATGAACAAAAAAAAAAACTTGAACTTGTAATAAGAAGCTAAGTTTTATTATGAATATTTTAAAGTACTATTTTCTTACCTTAAAATCTTGCTAAGGGCCAAAGAAGCACGGACATGTCAGACACATATACTCTTTGGACACGCTGAAACACATGTCGGACACGTCAATTGGAGTGTCTAATTTTTTTATTAATATTTTTTTAGTGGACACTTTTTGAACACCTCGGGAACATGTGTGTCCACTAGTTAGACACATTCTGGGAAATGGCGAGGTTAAAATTTTAATGTTAAAAGTATTAAATGAAGGCTAATTTATAAATTTCAAAACTTTAGACATCAAAACATGAAACACCCAAATTCAAATCTTCACATCCTCAACTTTTTAGTTGTTGTATTATAATTGTTAAAGTATTTAGCTGTTTTCATCTTGTTTTGGGTGATTTATGAATTTTATGTTCACATACATAACAAATAAAAAATGCATAAAATTACATTTTTTGCCATGTCCCCACCGTGCCAGTGTCCTCATTTTTTAAAAATGTCTTATCAAGTGTCCGTATCCATACCTGTGTCGGTATCCATACTTCTTAGCTAAGGGCCTATAGTGATCAATGTATACGTTACAAATGTTATATAATTGTATTCAATAAGTACATTTATAATGCACACATGCGACTTAAAAATGAAAATTACCTAGAAAAGAATTTAAAATTTAAGTAAGAGAAATTTAATTTACCTAGATTACTTCAATTTAATTAAATATTTACTATTTGTAAATAGAAGTTTCTTTTTATATTTTATGCTTAGATCAATACTATTATGAGATATATATTATGATTATTTAAAAAATTTAAAAATTTCACCCAATAACTAATTGATATAATATATAGTATAGATAGATTTGTCCTTAAAAAAAACTAAAGGGATTTGAAGAAAATTTCACTATTTTGAATTAAATGAAGGATTTTCTAAATTATAAGGGAAGAACCTACGAAAATTTAAAAATAAGAATACTAACATTTTTTTAATTTTATGTAAAACTTTTTAAAATAAGATAAGATTTTAGTAAATATTTATTAATCACAAAGAAAGTAAATTTTTTTGTATTTTATGGTTAAACCTACACTATTATAATAGATTTAGTATTAGTAATTTAAAATTTTAAAAAATTAAGAAAATCGTTTTAGGTCTTTCAATATTAAAGACCCAACAACGTATTGCTTTAAATATATAGCTATAAATGCACATTAAGTTAGTCTGCATAACATAATAATATGTCAAAACTTATTATTAAAGTAATAAGTGTCATGTCAATATTACCAAATATTTGAATTTTCATAAATTTAAGGGAGTGACTTTAGGAAATATCTAATAGTTTGAATTTTGAAATAAATGTAAGATTTTAGGAAAGTAGTAAAGGTACATTTGTTAACCAATCAAATTGTAACAATGTTATTCTAATATTACAAAAAAATTAATTTCTAAAATTTTTAACAAAGTGACTTTAGGAAATATATAATAGGAATTAAAGGTCCATTTATATACTATATATAATTCTATTAGTGAGAGCTTTTAGCTAACCAATCAAATTGCAATATGTGGTATTTTAAAATTACAAAAAATAAAAATTCTGTAAAAATTGGATTGGGATTTTGAATAACAAAGATTTCATAACATTTTGTTATAATATATAGTATAGATATATATGTACTACGAATAACAACTTAAATATTATGCCAGTTCTCTTTGTTGAAAATATCATCATTTTTTGTACGTATATACACAATATTTTGGTATATTCACCCTAAATTTGCATGTTTCACACTATATATACACATTAAACGTAAAAATTAAACTGTATATATATACACTCCTAAAATTTTAGCATACATACATTAAATTTTATTGGCTCTCTCTCTCTCTCTCTCTCTCTCTCTCTCTCTCTCTCTCTCTCTCTCTCTCTCTCTCTCTCTGTTGTGCCTGTTATGGTAATACACTCAAAGCTGAAATAGTTGATATTAGAATGAGGGCATTTTGATCTTTTCATTGAAACTGTTACAGTCCATCCAATTTGTACTTTCACTCCAAACGATAAAGAGGTTATGCGCTTACTTTTAAATTTTAAATAAGAGAAGACAATATGTTTTTAAGTAAATACCCCATGGAGGTAAATTATATTTAACCTTTAAACATTTAGATGCTCCAGTAGCATTGAAAGGACAACAAATAGTGTGCTTTTAGAGAAATGTAATTATAGATCATTAAAAAAGTAGGCTCATTATGGTTTTAAAAACTAGTGATTCTTTGTTTTTTATTTATTTTTTATTTTTGTGTGAATCATTGGTTTTTACTAAAAATCACAAGTCATTTCAAAAGCATATATACTCGAGGAGCGTAAAACATAGTAGAAATGATGATATCACTTCTAGAAAATAGTTATTATAGTGAAAGAGAGTGAAAGTACGTAACTATTATCTACATGTTTTCCAATAAGAGATAAAGAGAGGGAGAGAGACTGATCTTGTGTTATCATTAACCAGAGAAAGAGGGAAGTTCTGCAAAATGTCAATATGGTGAAAATATGTCAATAACTGTTCAGAAAGTGAGAGATGCTATAATTTTTTCATTACTATACTAGCATGAAGACATGGCATCACCGTTATACCGAATATTTTCTTACACAATTTTCTCTTGTTTCTTTATTTTTTTTCTTTTCTAATTTTATGTCCTTCAGTTATTTTCTTTGTCTCTTTTTTAATCTTGCCTGAATTTGTTTCCTTTAGTTATTTTTTTGTACCTTTTTTTTAATTTATTTCCATATAGTATAGATAGCAAATTATAATTATATAAAATTCAATTAGTAAACCAATCAAAATGTAATATGTGTTATTGCAATATCTAAAAAATTTTGAAATTTTTCAAAATTAGATTGGGATTTCTTATAATATATAGAATAGATTATAGATATGTTTCTTCTTTCATATAAACTTGCGCGCGCGAGAGAGAGAGAGAGAGAGGTTGCAACAAAGCACGATGGGATTTTTTTGTTGAACTTAAGAGCGAGGTGAAAGTTACAGGAAATCAAGCAAAATGTTACAATAGGGATGGTTTTGTCAACCCACACCAAAAAATGACATTAGCCTACCATGTTGGTAATATTTTAAATTACCATAATTAGAAAATCTCTATATTCCAGTATATCTTGGTGGGAAAGTCCCTTAATATTTTTATACTCTGTGTCTTGGAAACTATTTATTAAATAAATCTTAATTTTAAAAATTATTCAGTACTTCTAGAGTGTCATGTCATCTTTGTTTTATATATCACAAAGTAATGGGTCTCTCTTGTTGAGTGGATCTTGAATTCACCTATCGGACCTTTCTTGTGACTCACCTAGCAAGGGAGGCTCATTGCTTTGTGAGATGTGGGGTAGGATAACTCGGCGCTCCAAGAGCACCGAAGAATTTCTCCTTCATTTATCCAAAAAAAGAATAAAAATCTAATTCCTCAAGCTTTTAACAGATTCAAACTTCTACCTTTTTTAGATGCCTGCATGTTTGTGTATCCTTTCAACCCCATATCTGATGAAAATTTTACTTCTCTTTTGCCAACCACCAATAAATATATGCTTAACTACCCCAATTAACCTTTAACGTTTTTTTTCTTAGTTTGTTTCACCAAAGTTGAATATTGTAAGATTGTTGATTCGTTTCATTTGATTAAATGAATGGAATGACTGACGTATAGTACCTTGTTTTGAAAAAGCTTTACATTGATATATTATTGGTTGGGCAACGTTTTCCATGAATTTTATCTTTTGTTTCCTTTTGAGAGTGGATAGGGAGAAAAGAATAGATACTTTGCAATATTGTTATTGTTTATGTATAATATGAAACCCATATTTACAAGTTAAATTAATTCTACTTTGCATTGTTATTGTGATTATTACTCAAGAAAATTTTCGTTCTCTCTCTAGAGGTAGGGTGATATGATCCACAGGAGCTGAGAGTCCTGGGTAATTCAAATAACTGAGGCAACGGTCATGAAGGGGTGTTTGGGAAGCGGAATAAGGAAAACAGGTTCAGCGAGCCGGATTACTCAGTTGATGTGGCGTGACTTGATTCGTCACAATTGATGTTTGTTATCTGATTGTGGGTTAGTGATTTGTTAGCATAACCGAACTAGAGTGTAACTGAGAAGGTTGTTAGAAGAGCAATTAAGCAGTTAATTGGGTAGTTAGTTGATTTTCTTGATTGTAATCCAAGTATAAAGAGTTGTCCAGAGCAAATGCGGAGATTCATTGAATAAAATACAATTTCTTTTACTTGTTACAGAGCTGAACTCTTCTTTCTAGTCATTGTTCGTACCATTTGGTATCAGAGCTGATCGATCTCCGGCCAGCAAGGGTATCAACGAAGAACAATGGCTGATGGAACTAGGGCAAAGGATATCCAATCATTGAAGGAAAGCTCTGAAAGGTAGGCCGAAGCCATTCGAGAGCTGAGGCAAGAGCAGGCGATGGCAATTCAAGAATTGAAGAGTATGATGGTTTCAATGAACATCAAGCGTGACCAATTGGCTTCAAGGATCAATCCACCATCGCCAGAACTAGGTGAGTCCTCACAATCCTTGCCTGCTTCAAATTCTTGGGGTAACACTCAGGCAAGATATACAAAGGTGGATTTTCCTAGATTTTCAAAGGAAGACCCCTCTGGTTGGGCTTATAAATGTGTTAGATTCTTCGAATTTAACAAAATCAAAGAAAGTCAGAAGGTCAAATTAGCGGCGATACAACTGAAAGATAAAGCATTGAGGTGGTTCCAATGGTTCGAGAGTACCCAAAACAAGCTTGTTTGGGATGAGTTTGTATGGGCTATCATCTCAAGGTTCAGTGCTTCTACATATGAAGATGCAATCAGAGAACTCACTAAACTGAAACAAGTAACCACAGTAAGAGTCTACCAAGAAAGATTTGAGGAATTGGCAAATCGCACAAAAGGGTTGTCAGAAGGTTTCTTTGTGAGTTGTTTCACTAGCGGATTAAGGGAAGATAATAAGGCAGGGGTCCAAATGTTCAGGGCTACAAGTATTATACAAACCATAAGATTGGCCAGGCTCCAAGAAGAAAGCATTGAGGCCATTCCTCGAAGAACCAAGAATCCTTCAAAAAGCCCCTTTCCAATCAACAACAGGAACCCAGTGGGCAATACAGCTAATGTGCAGACCAGTCAAGGTGTATCTTCCATCCCTATTCGTAGATTATCAGGAAAAGAGATGGAGGCAAGGAGGGAAAAAGGGTTGTGTTTTAACTGTGATGAAAAGTATGTAAAGGGTCACATATGTCAGAGGAAACAGGTATTTTTGTTAGAAGCAGAGGATGAAGGGGATCCAGATAAAATTGATGAGTCAATGGAAAATGCTCCAGAAGAAGAGGAATCAGAGGAACCTTCCCAGATTTCTATCTATACCATCTCTGCTTCCACTGCCTTTAAAACCATGAAAGTACGAGGGAATATAAAGAAAAGATTAGTCATCATTTTGATAGACTCTGGGAGTACTCATAATTTCTTGGACCCAACTGTGGCTAAGAAAGCCAATTGCTTGCTTAAATCTACTAATCCATTAACTGTTGCAGTAGCTGATGGGACTAAGGCAAGCAACAATTTTATTTGCAAGAAGTGTGAGTGGGAAATGCAGGGCACCAGTTTTACAGCAGAAATGAGAATTTTGCCTCTTGGAGGTTGTGACATGGTATTAGGAGTACAGTGGTTGGCAACTTTAGGACCCATCACTTGGGATTTTAAGAACCTTAAAATGGAGTTTGTCCACAAGGATAGGAAACATGTACTCAGGGGATGTAAGAATGGTGAAATCCATATGATTACCAGTCAACAAATGGGTAAGCTAGGGGGAAAAGGGGAACAAGGGATAGTAGCTCAACTATGCTTACTTCAGGCCAGTAAGGCAGACAATGACACCAATCCAAAATTGCAGCAACTACTCTTGGAGTATCAAGACCTCTTTGCTGAACCAACAAGCTTACCTCCAAGAAGATCCTAAGATCATAAGATAAACTTACAAGAAGGAAGCTCTCCTACCAGTATTAGACCCTATAGGTATCCACACTTCCAAAAAAATGAGATAGAAAAGATAGTACAAGAAATGTTGAATGCTGGCACTATCAAGAATAGTGTAAGCCCCTATTCTTCACCTGTATTGTTAGTAAAAAAAAAAAAAAGAATAACTCATGGAGACTATACATTGACTATAGAGCTCTCAACAAGACCACAATTAAAGACAAATTTCCTATCTCAGTTATTGATGAACTTCTAGATGAATTACATGGGTCTGCCTTCTTTTCTAAGCTGCACTTAAAGGCTGGGTACCACCAGATCAGGGTCTATTCAGCGGATGTACCTAAGACAACATTTAGGACTCATCAAGGCCATTATGAGTTCTTGGTAATGCCCTTTGGGCTTACCAATGCTCCAGCAACCTTTTAGAGTTTAATGAATGAAATTTTAAAGCTCACCTTAGGAAGTTTATTTTGGTATTCTTTGATGACATACTGATATACAGTAAGTCTTGGCAAGAGCATTTACAGCACTTAAAAGTGGCTTTGGATATACTGAGGAGCCATCAATTATTTGTTAAAAAATCCAAATGTGCCTTTGGCCAAACAGAGGTTGAATACCTTGGTCACATCATCAGTGATAAAGGTGTAGCAACAGATGCAAGGAAAGTTGAATGCATGAAAAGGTGGCCTAGGCCTACTAACTTGAAGGCCCTCAGAGGATTCTTAGGCTTAACTGGGTATTACAAGAAGTTTGTGAGACATTATGGTCAGATCAGTGCTCCCCTCACTCAGCTATTGAAGAAAAATGCATTCCTTTTGAGTGAAGAGGCTGAGTAGTCCTTTGAGCAACTTAAGGAAGCTCTGTCTAACACCCCAGTATTAGCTATACCTGACTATTCATTTGACTTTGAGGTGCAGTGTGATGCTTGTGGGAAGGGCATTGGAGCAGTTTTAATGCAGCAAGGTCAAACTATTGCATATCTGAGTAAGGCACTAGCCCCAAAGCACTTATGGTTGTCTACCTATGAAAAGGAATTAATGGCATTGGTGGTAGCTGTCAACAAATGGAGGCATTACCTTTTGGGAAAACACTTTGTCATCAGGACTGACCACTAAAGCTTAAAATACCTCTTGGATCAAAAGATCACAACCCCTCTGCAGCAAAAGTGGATTACAAAGCTACTTGGCTATGATTATGAGATTAAATATAGGGCGGGTTCTGAGAATAATGTTGCATATGCATTGTCCAGAGTACCTGAAGACATAAGTCCTGCTGCTGCAGCCATTACTGTTTTGAAGGAGCATTGGTTGCAAGAGGTCAAGGATAGTTAGGTAACAGATGGTGACCTACATACCTTAATCCAGGAATTGGAGGCAAGTAGCACCACTCATCCACACTTTGAATGGCACCAAGGTCTCCTAAGGCACAAAGGTAAGCTAGTCATTGGTAACTCTGTTCGGCTCAAAGACAAAATCTTGAAAGAATTTCACAGTTCAGCTGTTGGTGGGCACTCTAAAATAGAGAAAACAATCAAAAGGATCAAACAAAACTTTTACTGGAAGGCAATGAAAAGGGAGGTCAAGAAATTTGTATCAGAATGTAAGAATTGTCAGCGCAACAAGAATGAAAATGTGAGGATTCCAGGGTCATTGCAGCCTTTACCTATTCCTACACAGATTTGGACAGATATTTCAATGGATTTTATCAATGGCTTACCAAGCTCCAGGGGTAAAGATACAATTCTGGTTGTGGTAGACAGGTTGAGCAAGTATGGGCATTTTGTTCTTATGGCACATCCTTACACTGCCCAAGGAGTAGCTCAAGCCTTCATTGACAACATTTTTAAACTCCATGGCATGCCATCCTCCATAGTCACTGATTGAGACCCAATTTTTACTAGCAATTTCTGGAAAGAGTTGTTTAAATTGCAAGGTATGGAATTACGCCTTAGTTTGGCCTATCATCCCCAAACGGATGGTCAAACCAAAGTTCTGAATCGGCGTCTTGAGAATTATTTGAGGGGTGTTACAGGGGATAAGACAAAGGACTGGTGTAGATGGTTACCTCTCGCCGAATGGTGGTACAATACTTCCCACCACTCTGCAGCCCAAATGACTCCTTATGAGGTAGTGCATGGCCAGCCACCCCCTCACCATTTTCGTTTCTTCCTCAAGGACTCTACCATAGCAGCTGACAACTCCACCTTACGAGATAAAGATCAGACCCTGCAAATCTTAAAGGAACATTTACAAGCTGCCCAAAACAGAATGAAGCAGGTAGTTGATGGCCATCGATCAGAAAGACACTTTGCAGTTGATGATTGGGTGTACTTACGGTTACAACCTTATAAGCAGCTCACTGTAGCTATGCGAAGGGATAAAAAGCTTACTCCGCGTTACTATGGCCCATACCAAATTCTGCAAAAGATTGGGACAGTCGCTTACAAATTAAAGCTTCCTCCAAATTACAGAATTTATCCGATGTTTCATGTGTCTTGTCTTAAGAAGCACATTGGCCAGCACATTTCTGCGCAACCCACTTTACCTCCTACAGACTTGGATGGACGGCCGAATCCCATTCCTGTTGCAATTTTGGGTCACCGGTTAATTAAGCGCCGAAATGCTCCGATCACTCAGGCCTTAGTTCAATGGACTAATTCCTTCTCTGAGGATGCCTCATGGGAGGATTGGACAACACTTCAGGAACGTTTTCCTTATTTTAGGCCTTGAGGTCAAGGCTAGTCTCCATCAGGGTAGGAATGATATGATCCACTGGAGTTGAGAGTCCTAGGTAATTCAAATAACTGAGGCAACGGTCATGAAGGGGTGTTTGGGAAGCGGAATAAGGAAAACAGGTTCAGCGAGCCGGATTACTCAGTTGATGTGGCGTGACTTGATTCGTCACAATAGATGTTAGTTATCTGATTATGGGTTAGTGATTTGTTAGTGTAACCAAACTAGAGTGTAACTGAGAAGGTTGTTCAAAGAGCAGTTAAGCAGTTAATTGGGTAGTTAGTTGATTTTCTTGATTGTAATCCAAGTATAAAGAGTTGTCCACAGCAAATGCGGAGATTCATTGAATAAAATACAATTTATTTTACTTGTTACAAAGCTGAACTCTTCTTTCTAGTCACTGTTCGTACCATAGGGCTTCTGTGGGAGTCTCAGGTCTTGTCCAATACAAGTGTCTCTCTCCCCTAGTTAGTGGTGGGAGTTTTCTGGGTTGTTTTCAGTGGTCTGGGTGCTCGTTATAGGGGTTACCTTGGAAGATTTGGGGAGGAACCTGGTCTTGACTGAAGATGAGGATGACCAAACTTTAATATCAAATGGGATTAGGAAACTATGTTTGATAAGGAAAGTTCTTACTCAACGGCCATTCAATGTGGAGGTGATGAAGTCTACACTTCGGCAGGAGTGGAAGCCAAATAAAGGTGGGGATGGGAAGATCTTGGGTGATAACCTATTTATTTTTTGATTTTTTCACATTGTGGATAAAAGGAGGGTCCTTGAGAATAGGCCTTGGAGTTTTGATATAAATCTTATCATTCTGGCTGAGTTTGATGGACGGAAAAAACCATAAGAGTTTATTTTGGACCATGCATCATTCTGGATCCAGGTGTTGGATCTACCTTTAAGCAATATGACCAGGGAAGTGGGCAAAATGATTGGTAATGGAGTGGGTGTTATAGAGGATGTGGAGGTGGGGAATGAAGGAGTGGCCTGGGGTCGGGCCCTTCAAATTCAAGTGAATATCGATGTGAACAAGCCATTGCGTAGAGGTGTAAAGATCGCGTTAGGTACAGATAAACCAATATGGGTCGCTTTCAAATACGAAAGGCTTCCTAATTTCTGTTGTTATTGCGGCATGCTGGGTCACTCAGAGAAAGACTGATCATGTATTGCCCTAGGTCGATTCAAGAGGTCATCTGGATCGTCAATACGAACCATGGTTACGAGTTCCCATTATGAAGACTCAGTCAGAGCAGGAAAAGTGCTATCCAAGAGGAGGGTGGCTTGTCAGAACCATCAGATAACATTATTAATCTCCAGAAAAGTACTAGGAAAAACAGGGCTGATGGATGAAAGGATGCGATAGGGTGGAGATGACGGACAACAAGTTTGGCTAATATCAAGCTTAGCTCTGCCAGTGGTTGCGGCAGAGTCCAACAAAGACGGAAAGTCAAGAAACGTATCGATAGAAAATACTGAAGAAGATTTCGTGGCTGAAATCTCGGTAAAAAGAGAGATTGGCGGAGGTTATCAAGGAAAGCAAAGCAAGGAAGTTTTGAATTTGGGGAAAGTAAGGAAGGGATTTATGGACTATTTGCAATACCCTTCACGGAAAGGGCCCAACACGAGACTTTTGGTGAATTTAGACTAAAGGACTTTGGGCCGGAAGATAGTCTAGAATCTCAATGCAGTAGGTCACTTTAACAAAGAAGGCAATGAAGTTGAAAGCAATGGTAGGCATAAAGTTAAGGCCCGAGTTATATCAGATAAGGAACATTCAGCTATTGAAGTGAGTTTGTCAAATCGGGGTAGGGCACAGAAGAGGAAATGGAAACGAAAGGAACAAAACAAATCTCAGGGGGCATCTATGGAGCTGCATGTGGTGGAATTGCAAAAGCAAAAGGGTGAAGCACCACCAAAGTCCAAAGATTGCATAACCCAAGTAGAAAAGAATAGGCGGAATTTATAGGATGATGCATAGTTACCAAAGGTGGCTATTCAGTAGCGCCACCAAGCACAATGATTGTTTTATGCTGAAATCACTGAGGGCTTGGGAAGCCTCGCGCAGTTCGTACGCTTCACCAGTCGGTGAAGAAAGAAGGCCCTGATGTAGTTTTCCTTTTGGAGACCAAATTATACACGGGTGAAATGGATCGCGCGAAAAGAAAGATTGGATTTAGAAATGGCATTTCAGTGGACTGTAGAGGTATAGCTGGTGGGCTTACGTTATTGTGGTCACCAGAGGTAGAGGTGACATTGCTCAGCTTCTCTGTATCACATATCAATGCTAAAATTCAAAGGGGTGAGGTAGGCACAGATTGGAGATTCATGGGGTTTTATGGCAATCTAGATGTGAATCAACGAAGGGAGTCATGGGAATTACTAAAAATGCTAGCTTCTCATTCTAGTTTACCATGGCTCTGCGGTGGGGACTACAATGAAATCATGAATATGGATGAAAAGTGTGGCCTTCTGTAGAAAAGCAGATCTCATGTAGAAGCATTCAGATGTGTAATAGAGGTATGCAATTTATAGGACATGGGATTTACTGGAAGCAAATTTACATGGTATAATAGGAGATTCGAGTCCAAAAATGTGAGGGAACGACTTGACAGATTGCTGGCAACATCAGATTGGAGGTGTAATTTCCCTGAAGCCGCTGTTAGTCATTTGGTATGTTCTTTATCAAATCACATGCCAATTTTACTTAATACAGTTGGCCTCAATAAAAGGTAGAAAAAAAAAAAGAATGGCTATTTCGGTTTGAGGCAATGTGGCTGAGAGATGCTGATCGTGAAACTTTCATTGGGAATGCATGGGGTCAGAATGATAGAAGAGGGGATCTGGATGTTCTAAGGAACAAAATTCAAAGGACAACTAATACACTGATGGGGTGGAATACAAGGACATTTGGACATGTTCAACGTTGTTTGGAAGAGAAGAGGAGCAAACTCTAGAATCTTAGAAATGTTCTAATATGTGATGACTTTATCAACAAGGAAAATGAAATTATGAAGGAAATGGATGAGCTGTTAGAAAGGGAGGAGATCTTGTGGAGTCAAAGATCTAGATCTACTTGGCTAAAGGAAGGGGATAGAAACACTACATTTTTTCATGCCATAGCCAACCAAAGGAGAAAAAAGAAGTCCATAGATAAGATAGCAAGAGAGAATGGCAGCTGGGCTTATAATGAAGAGATGGAGGGAGGTATGTTGAACTACTTCCAAGGCATTTTCAATACCTCAAATCCAGGAAACTTTGACACCATTCTTGGGACAGTACAGACCAAAGTGACAGAGGACATGAACCGGGGGCACTCACATGACTTTACTACTTATGAGGCAAAATTTGCTTTATTCCAAATGTTTCCTACTAAACCCAAGCCCAGATGGTATGCCAGCTCTATTTTTTCAAAAATTCTAGCATATTATTGGCAGGGAGGTCACGAAAGCTGGTTTGGGTTTTTTAAATGGGGATAAATATTTAACAATTTTGAATCACACATATATTGTGCTCATACCCAAGGTCAAGGAACCGCATAAAATAACTGAATATCGCCCTATAAGTCTCTATAATGTGTTATATAAAATCATCGCCAAAGTGCTGGCGAATAGACTTGCTGATTTTGGCTAGCTTGATTTCAGAGACTTAGAGTGCTTTTGTCCCTGGTAGACTAATTTCTAATAATGTTCTAACTACTTTCGAAATGTTCCATCATCTCAAGAACAAATGCTATGGAAAGATTTGGCAGTTGGCTTTAACAATTGATATGAGCAAGGCCTATGATAGGGTTGAATGAGTTTTTCTGGAGAAATTGATGGTTAAAATAGGTTTCAATTGCCCGTGGGTGAGACTTATTATGAGTTGTATCACATCTGTGTCTTATTTTGTCCTTATCAATGGGACCCAACTTCAAGTTTTATTCCTAATAGGGGACTCCGGCAAGGGGATCCCTTATCTCCTTACCTATTCATCTTTTGTGTTGAAAGTTTTTCTAATTTGATACAATAGGCATAAGAGAAAGGGGATATTCATGGAGTTTCTGTCAGCCGAGGGGCCCCGAAGATCAATCACTTATTCTTTGTAGATGATAGCATCCTATTCACAAATGTAACTTGTTTGGAAGCTAGTAGGATCCTAGAGATACTAAAGGTTTATGAGTATGCTTCAAGGCAGGTTATCAACATGGATAAGTCTGAAGTGTGGTACAGTAGGAACGTCGACGAAGTTTCAAGAGCACAAATCAATCAACTTTTGAGCTTTTGTGAGTCAAATGGCAAAGGCGTGTACTTGAGGCTACCAACATTGGTGGGGCAATCAAAGAAGGAGATATTTTCTTATGTGAAAGATCGAGTGTGGAAGTGGATTCAATGGTGGAAGGAAAAATTACTATCAGTAGGAAGGAAAGAGGTTCTGATTAAAGTTGTTGCACTGGCAATACCTATTTACATTATTTCATGCTTTAAGTCACCACTCTCTATCTGTGATGATATCAATAGCATGCTGGCAAGATTTTGGTGGGGACAAAAAGAGAATGAAATGAAGATTCATTGGCTTAATTGGGAAGCTTTGTGTGTAGCAAAGAATAAAAGGGGGATAGGGCTACGAAGCCTTGAGTTAGTCAATTCGGCTATGTTAGCAAAGCAAGGCTGGAGACTGATCAATTATCCTAATTCTTTGGTAGCAAGAGTTTTGAAGGGGAAATACTATCCATCTTCAAATTTTATCAGTGCAAATGTAAGTCATACTCCTTCTTTTACCTGGTGAAACATTTTGGAGGCAAGGTATTTGCTTGAAGCAGGCCTGAGGTGGAGAGTGGTAATGGAAAACATATTCAAATTTGGCAAGATAGGTGGCTTCCCAAACCATTATCCATAAAGGTGTTTCACCTAATAAAATTCTCCATAGAGATGCTCGAGTGGAAGCACTTATTAATGTTCATTCAAGGAGCTAGAATAAAGAACTTAATCATCAAGTTTTTGTCGAAGAGGAGGCTGAAATTATTTGTGAGATGGTGTTAGCCCCTCTCTCTCCAATGATCGGTTGGTATGGCATTACACAAAGGATGAGGTTTTCTCTGCGTGATCAGCCTTCCACTTAGCTATGGAGCTCAGCAAAGTCGACAGGGGTGTGGCATCCAGCTCAAATATTGAAAAGATCAATGGGTTTTGGACAAATGTTTGGTCTGCAAAAGTTCCCAGTAGAGCTCGAGTATTTGCATGGAAAGTGATGATGCAGTAAGTCAGCCTCCAGGTCAGTAACAATCAGTTCCAGTAATCTGAGAAGAGGGAAAGGGTGAGGGGCACCGGTGTGATGTCTACCAAGGGCACTCTGATGCCAAAGTTAGGTCTTTAGAGATATTTCAATAGAGTTTTTGCTAGGGTTTATGTTTTGCGTAGCTTATTGGAGAAGATGATTTTTCCTTTTATATTGGCAGGCACCTTGGTAGCCCTACAGGGGCGTTATATGCATGGAGAGGGTGGGAGACGGCTGTCTCTCCACGTGGGGGTGCGGCATTGGAGATCCTAACTGGTGGCAGGGTAGTGGGAGGCGTGATTGTCCAACCCCATACATGGCGCTCCCTTAAGCGTGTGTCGGAGTGAGTGAGGTGACTACCTCCTCCTACATGCGAAGTCTTGGAGTTGGGAGCATGTTATCATGATTGGGTTGCCAATGATGGCTTTCACTGGCGTGGTTAGTGGGATGAATGATCGGCACCATCACACAAGTCTTGCTTGAGCGTGGTCCGCTCAGTCGTGTGCAGCCACGGTCTGGTTGGTCATGACTCCCTGGTCAAGCCCTGGTCAGCTGGGCCTCTCAGGGTCGATCCTCCTTTCGTGGTGCTTTGCCTTCTTTCGATCCCATCTGTGTCCTTCGAGATATCAACATGTTTGGTGCTGAAGCCTCAACCATTGTAATGCACAATACGTCATCAGCTGAATCTGACAGCCCATGTGTGCTTTCTCTTGGTCGGGCCGTTACGGTGTTCATGGTCAGTCCCCATTAGTAGCCCCACATTCCTCTGAGTACCCCGAGCGTGGGGCGTGATCAAGGGAATTCATGGTCAGTCCCCATCAGTAGCCCCCATTCCTCTGAGTACCTCAAGCATGGGGCATGGTCAGGGGAATTCATGGTCAGTCTCCATCAGAAAGCATATCAAAACAATCTCCCTACAAAGGAAAATTTAGCAAAGAGGAAAATTTCTTTGGAGTTAAGCAGTGAGCAATGTGGGCAGCTAGTTGAAACCATGGTGCATGGCTTGAAGGATTGCTCTGAGTCTGTTACAACATGGTTGGCATGTTCTCTAGGCCTCCACTCCACTGTGTCAATGGCTGGTGATTTTCTTAGCTGGGATATGAAATTTTGTAATGAACTCGACCGATATGGAGTAGCAATTTTCTTTTCAGTGGCTTGGAGTATTTGGAATAACAGAAACAATTTAATCCATAGTGGGAAGAAGTTCAATCCAGAGGAGGCAGCTCAATTTACTTAAAATTATGTCATAAATTTTTGGGAAGTTATGGAGCGTGTTGAAGGTTAGAAGGACATTGTGTATGTTTCGAAGTGGTCTCCTTCAAGAGAAGGGATATACAAGGTAAATTTTGATGGAGCAAAATAGGGCCAGGGAGGTGGAGCAGGTATTGTTATCAGAGACCATCAAGGAGAGGTTATTGCAGTAATGTGTGCAAGATGCCACATGACCACAAATTGCAAAGTACCAGAGGCTTATGCAGCCATGGAGGCAATAATTTTTGCTCAGGAGATCAGGTTGTGTTCAACTCCACTTGAAGGAGATTCCTTGGAGGTAGTTCGGGCTCTTTTAGGTGTAGCCACAAACTTATCTATCATTGGGCACCTGATTAAAGATGCAAAAGCAGTGCTTTAGAGCTTCCCTCAAGGCGAATGCAATAATGTTAAAAGAGAAGGGAATAGTGTTGCCCGTGTGCTGGCTAGAGTGGCGGTTGAGATAGACAGTGAGGAGCTAGTATGGATGGAGGAAGTGCGCGTGCATGTGCAGGCTCTAGTATTTGCATATATCTTTGATACCTCTTCATGTTTATGTTACCCATAAAAAAATAAAATTCTCATTTGCATTGTTTACGTCTAATAATTTTTAACATTGAAGTAAGTTTCTTGTGAAAAATCTTAAAGATTAAGTATTGTAGAATTTTGGTATTAATTTGTAGTGTGGACATTTGTAATACTAAAATTCCAAAGATAAATTCTTAGTTAAAATTAAAATGTAAAATTACATTCCACTTAGCATATATTGACTAATAAATTAGAGTATTCCAACTTAAAATTAAGATAGGTTTTTTAGTCTAAAGTTCATACTTCAATGTATAAGATCGCGTGTTATCCAATATATCTAATTTTTCAGCTTTTAATATATTTAGTTTTGAGCACTTAACTGCATTACTAAACAAGACCTTAGTCTATATTTGAAAACTTATTGAATTTAAGTTATTTCCTCGAGTATGGGAAGCTAAATACAAGAATATTTTATTTAAATGCTCTTAGAGATCGAATTTTTTTAAAATAAATTTGACAAGTGGATTTAAATAACCCAGCAAATAGTATAAAGTTTTTGGTAGGGATGACAGTGGATCGGAAAAAAGTGGAGATCCGACTAAATTTGCCTCGTTTAGGAAGGGTATGGAGGATTCAAAACGGAGATGGAGGCGGGGATGGATGTTAAAATGAAAATCCATAGGGGTATGGAGGTGGGGATGGACTAAGGTTTCTCCCACCCCGCCCCGTTTCTCCGCTTTAAATTTTTTTATTTTTTATTTTCTATGTAGGCTATTTTTATATTTGTTTTACTCTTTTGAGTTTTTGCCTCTTCGGACGTCGGAGTGGCATTTGCTTAGGAGTTAGGGTTTCAGTCACGACTCACAAGTGCCTCCAAGGAGTCTTCGTCCAGACTCCAAACCATGACCAGGTTCTCTCTCTCCTCGTCCAAACTCCAAACCACGACATCATCAAGTCGAAGCTCGAAGAAGCTTGCCCAGGGGTAGTTTCTTGTGCCTATATTCTTGTTTTGGCTGCTTGAGAAAGTGTTATTCTGGTAAATCTCTCTATCTCTCTCTCTCTCTCCCATTCTTTATCTCTATAAAATTCAGAGCGTCTTCGCTTAGTGCTAGGGCTTGTAAGTTACAACTTGCAATTTTGTTCACCAGGAGAACTCAAATTTGAAAGGCCCCGGTGCTCTCAGTCCTTCGACGCCGTCGACAGCATCCTCCGAACCTCTGACCTCCAGCAATTAGGTACTCTCTCTGACTCTCTTTCTATTATTTCATTAGGGCCATATATTGTATACATGTACATATGTATACCTACGTTTGTGTTTATTAGTTATACTGCCCAATTTCTTGATGACACTATTCAAGCATGTTTTCTTCGCGTATCATTTCTTTGATCTCAAATTTCTAAATTTTTATACATCAATTTCACTTCAAATTTTACTCATAATGCTTTGCATTTTTTTTTTTTTTTTGTGTATCAGTGTATTCATTTAGTTTCCTATGTTCTCTAATTTCTAAATGTATACACAATGCAACTCTTCACTACAAATTTGAAACTTGCGGGGTGAAGGTAGTCTTGTACACGTAGAGGCGAGGGATGAACGTCTCTATCTCCATTCAAATGAGAATAAAGACAGTGATGGAGGTGAATTTTTTAAGTGGAGGCAAGAATAAAGATCTCAATCTCCACCCTACCCTTGTTCATTGTCATCCTTAATTTTTGGTAACATCACACTTTGCCTAAGTCATGTAATTTCAAAAGTCAAATTTAATGAGATAGATAAAGTTAATTATATGAATGAATGGCTTAGACTCTTAGTATTACAGAAATAAATTTAAAAAGGAAAAAAAAAAGTGACGTAACCTTTGAATCTGACAAAGAGTATATATATACAAAAATATTTAGAACCAAAAGTTATTCTTCTTCCACGTAGGTCTCAAATCCAATTTGACCATTTCAAAGTAACAAAATAAATAAATAAAATAATAACAAAAGCAGAATCTGGAAACAAGTTATGGGTGGTTGTAGAAATTTTCACAAACAAATATAATAATAATAATAAAACATTTTAGAGCCCGACGCGGGGACGGTTGAACAAGAGGAATTTAACATGTGACCAAATAAAATAAATAAAATATAAAAATAGAAGAAAATTCTAGAACAAGAAGTGCAGGATGGATTAGGCATTGATAGTACTATATTTGTAGTGTATGCGGCGAAAAATATGGTACTCTATATAAAAATATATGTACTATATTTTCAGTGTTTCTAAAGCACCGCTATATGGTATTTTATTCCTTACAAGAGTTGAGACCACACATATTAAAATAAGTGAATTTTATCTTTATATGAGAGGTGAAACACCACATAACAGTGCTTCAAGAGCACTGAACAATTTCTAGTACGTAGCATATATTGTACATATATACGTATATATTTATATTGTAAATGCTTTATAACGGCTCTCATGCCGTCGCTCTCAACTTCAAGTCCTAAGGACATGTTTGGTTGGAGGATATAGAGTGAAGGATTAGATATGTTATCTTTGGACTCCACTTAATTTCATGTTTGAAAAAAAAAAAGGGATGGAGGATTATTCATCCCTCAAAATGGAGATTAAGTAATACTATGGGAGAGATGGTATTACTTATCCTCTCTCTTGGGAGAAGCTCAAAAATGATATTTTTATCCTTCTTTTATCATTATAATATGTTAAAATAATATTAAATAGCTATATTATAATTTAAAATTAATTTTTCAATTAATTTTTTATTTTTAATGTGATATTTTAACATAATAATATTATTTATCACATCATAATCTCATCGTAATTAAACGTAGTATGAGTAATCCTCATCACATCAAGTATTACTTATCACCTATCACCGTCTTTCTAATACCACAGTATTACTTATCTTCATTTTCTCATTTCTCAAACAAATGGGGTGTAAAGACTCTATGATAGCTCTCATACGCTGAATTTTAACCTTAAAACTTCATTGACAGTCCACATGCCCTCACAATTTCAAGTCTAAAGATTCTATGACGGCCTTCGTACCCTCAATTTTTAGCCCTTAAGGTTCCAAATGTCGGCCTTACATTTCCACAATTTCAAGCCTCCAAGGCCCTACATTGGATTATACGCCCAAAACTTTAAGCCTTCAATGTTTCAATTTTTCCCAAGTGGCTAAAAATGTAAATCTGGCTTTTAATTCGCGGGTGGCCAAAATTCAAGTGCTTCTGTGTGTGATCAACTCATCGTAAAAGCCAAAAATGCTAAAGTTCCTGCCATGGTGATAAATGCAAGTCTTGCACTTGGATTGAGTATACATCAAACAGGACCAAAAATTTTGTTGCAGTTATCTTCTATCCAAGGCAATCCATGTGTGTAAAAGAAAAATGGGTCTTATACTGATGGTAATAGGTTGGAATATACTGAATGTTTTCAGCCAATTAAAAAAAAAGCTCTATCAGCGGGTTAGTTTTAAATTGGTAGCCCAATTACAAATATGGTCAGAATCCTTTTCCATTTTAAGGCCCAAGTCTCTGATCTTTTAAAGACATAAGGCATTTAAAATTTCAGGTCATTAAATGGCCCAATTTGTCTGCTTTTGAAGACCCAAGCTAGCCACTAAAAAATCTCATGTTCTGGCCCAATACTTTTATCTTTGAAAGGCCTAGAGCCCCTTTAAATTTCTTGACCCTAAGTGGCCAAATTCTTTGGTCTTTTCTAAAGACCCAAAGGTTAGCCCGTTAGATTTTGGGTATTGGCCTGCTAAGGCCCAAATTTTGGCCCCAACTGCTGGTATTCCTTTTAAGGCCCAATTTTGGCTTCAAGACTCAAAATTTCAGCCCAATAAATAATAAGTTGCTAGGAATAATGGTTTTACCCACTCAGGAATTGCAGCACTTTCTTAAGGCCCAAATATGGCCTAGCTGCCGGTATCATTTTTAAGGCCCAAATTTTAGTCTTTAAGAGCCCAATATTTCAAGCCTCTTCAGCTGGGCTGTGCACTGAAATTATATGGAAGGATAACAGGTCTAACCCGTGTGACCAACTCATAGCCCATAGAAGTTTACATATACGCAATTTGTGTAATTTGGAATATGGGATCCACTTTTCTTTTATCGACTATGATTTCCATTATGAATTCATGGGCAACATGTTCAAAGCCTAAGGAGTTAATAAATTAACTCTTTAAAGACTAATTACAATCTACATAAATATAAAATAAATATCAATTTTCTCTAGAACTACGGTTGACTTGATTGCAGTCCGGACTTGTCTCGACTCGAATACGTAGGCAACCCACTCACATAGGTACGATCGCAACCTTGTGGACCCAAAATTTTCACTTAAATTAAATCAAATCAAAATCAAATATTATATTCTGTAGAACTACAGTTGACTTGATTCCAGTTCGAACTTGTCCTGACTCGGATACGTAGGCAACCCACTAAAATGGGTACAATTGACAGCTTTTGTGAACCAAATAGTTCACTTAAATTAAATTCGTTTGAATATAATTCAAGGCTTTAAAATTAAATAAACAATGTTTCTTTTCAAGAACTACGGTAGATTTGATTTTAGTCTGGACTTGTCCTAATTCGGATACGTAGACAACTCATTAAAATGGATGCAGTCATAACCTTGTGAACCCAAACATTCTCTTAAATTAAATTCAAACCAAACAAAATTAAACATTATTTTTTTTTAAAACTAGGCTCACTTGATTCAGTCCGGATTTTATCCCGACTTGGATACCTAGGCAGTCCACTCAAATAGATGCAATCACGACCTCGTGAGCTTAAATGTTCACACAAATTCTAATTTTGTTAAACAAAGTTCAATTCCAAAATTAAATATTATTTTTTCGGAATTACGATTGACTTGATTCTAGTCCGAACTTATCCCGATTCGAAAACATGGGTAACTCACTCAAATGGGTACAGTCGCTATATTTGTGAACCCAAATGTTCACTTAAAATAAATTTATCACAAAATCCAATTCAATCCCATTAAGTTTGAATCAAAGAGTATTCCCTTGAAACAATGGATTGTAGTTAAGAGATACATTATTTCTTGAATGGGTTCGACTTGTAGGTGAAATTTTTAGGAAGGCTTGGTTGAACTCTCAAACTAAATTGATGAGCACAAATAATCTGCAAGAGAAGAAGACATTGAGAATGCGTTAATCATCTTTGGATCGATGGCACTCCGATAATTAAGTTAGCAAGCTTAATCACAATGAATTGAATAAAAGATTGTAGCTCTAGCTCTAGCGAACGTAACTTACACCTTAGTGCTATGGGGTATTTATAGTTCTTGAAATGCCATAATTCCATTGGGAATTGAACTCTTTCTCTTCCTAGGAGTCAATCACTTTTGGATATTATTTAGTGTCCTAGTTCTTTTAGGAATGGACTCGCGTGTGCATGACCGACTTGGTCCTTGCTGGATCTGGGCTGTAATTATTACTGTTGAGGCCACCATCTAGGCATTAGTGAGTTAGGGCCTCTCCCAGCCAAGATTGACAGCCTGTTCTTACTTAAGCCCGACTTATTATATTTGAGCTTGGTTATTTTGACCGACAATTGCCCCCCAGCCCTAATGCTCTTTGGAAGGGGGCTGGGGCTTGTGTTACACAGCTGTAGGCATGCAACACACACCTGGTGCAACCATCAAGTGCCATTTAATGAGACATGATTGTTAAGAAGTCCAATTTTACTGTCGTCACTTCAGGCCTTTGTACAGACGAAGGGTTTTGCTACTTCAAATAAAGCAACTGAACGAAGATACCTTGAATACTCTGTCTCTGCTTATCATTAGAAGACACAAAACTATCTGTAAGTCTCTCTCATCTTTTCTTCTTTCTTTGCTCCCAAGCCTAAACCTTAGGATCCTCTATCTATCTTCCATGGTAAACAAGCTTAGGAGTATGCTCAATGGTCCAGCTGCTATTGCGGCCTTTAAATGTAAATACAACTTTCCCGAAGGGGTAAAGGTTAAGTTAATTGGGCCCATGGACGATGGATGCTTTGAGAACGAGGAAGGAACTCCCTTCCCTTTAATCGCCATTGTAGAAGGTGGACTTAGGTTACCAATTCACCCTTTCCTGATTGCAATTTTAAACCACTATGGGATCACCCCCATCTAACTTTAACCCAACTCTTACAAGATAGTCATGGGAGTGGTTGAGTTAAATAGGCACTTAAACCAAAACCTAGGCCTCTACTAGTTTGATTACTGCAATGCGGCCATAGAGTTGAACTACGCTAAATCAGACCGCAAGAGGTACCATTTCTGGGTTTGGAATGGGTTGAGAGAGTTGGTCTAATTCCTTCCTAGTTTGGGAAAGGGGATTGATGACCTTATTGTAAGGGTGAGTGGGCCATGGGAGTTCGGGAAGGTCCTAGAGAAGGTTCTCCCAACAATGAGATGCCCCAGAGTCCTGAAGACAATAGGTGGAACTCAGACTCCTCTAATAGGTTTTTCTTCTCTTTTATCTTTGCTTGCACCTATCTTTGCTGATTTTGACACCTTGTTTTTTTCTTTTTGAGTTGATTTCAGTGTCAAATATTAGGACATTGAGCAAGTCGATATTGATATCATCGCCCTCGACCAAGTCTGGGCATATAATGGCGAGGGCGAGTTAAGAGGAATTAGTCAAGCTGCTCACATACTGTTGGGTTAGCTGATCCGATACCAGTTCTTCTCAGCAACTAAAGGAGTACTGACTGATGTGATTGTCGCCCAGAAGTTGGAAGGACGCCAGCACCAACTCGGTAGCCCCTCTGACTGTCCTACTGCAACTTCTTACCGCTGAAGGTGGCATGGAGCGTCCACAACCCCGTAATCTGATGGCCGTCCTAAAGAGGAGTGGCACAAAGAAGAGAAAAGGGGATGAAGCGACTGCTTCCACCGCCATTGCTGTTATTGCTACTGATGCTCCTGTCACTTGTGGTTCTTCGTCTATGGAGCCTCTTGTCATCACGGTCCCTACTACTTCCATAATGGTGGATCTGGTTGAGCCCATGGTGCCTAAGGAGGTGAAGAAAAATAAAAGATTGGTGAAGGTTGTTGAGGCTGAAGGTACTTCACCGAAAATGGCGTGCCTCGAACAAGAAGACAAGGGCATTGAGGAGGAGCCGAGGACTGAGGAGTTCGTGGTGCGGCCAAAGATTTGTGGTCATGCTATGACTTCTCAAAATTCCATCCTCCTCAGCGCCAGTGTTGCTATTGGGGCTCTCCAAGCTGTTGTGCCGCCTAGCAATATCAAGGAATTAAGTGACTCAGCCACTAAAGATCTCTTACTGGGTGCAGTTCACGCATTAATAGTGGTATGACATCTCCCCTTTACTTATTTTTGGTTGATTACTTGCCGGGCTTTTTACTGATGTCATTTTCTATTTGTTCCAATCAAGGAGCAATTCAGAACTTGGAGGTCATGCAATGCTTTAGCAGCCTGTATGAACGACATAAGAGCTTGCTGAAGAAACACGGCGAGCTGAAAGATCACTTCCTTGACTGAGATCAGAACGTTCATACTCAGAAGACAACGCTGCAGAATAGCAAAGTCGTCCTTACTGAAACCCAAGCTTGTTTTAAGGAAAAGGAGGAAGACTTTAATGTGGTGATGGCAGAGGTTACAGCTCTGAAGGCTTAGCTTGCCGAAGCTGAGAAGTCAGCATTTGAGGTGAAGGCAAGCTTGGTGGACGCCATGACAAATCTGGAGAAGTTGAAGACAGAGTCACAATCGCAATATACAAAATGTTTGATATGCTGCATGTACATAAAAAGAACTTGAAAAGAGATTGATTTAGAAACAAAAAATTGGAATTTTGAAAAAGGTTTTGTAAATTGAAAATTTGAAAAAGATTGTGACAACATCCATGAGGGTCGCCTACATATCCCTTTATTGGGAATCAGGTTAGTCGTAGTTCAGACTCGGGGTCTGATTGAAAATAGACACTTTGAGGTCTTGTTTGAATTGAAAAGACACTTTGAGGCCCTTGAAAGTTTGATTTGAAAAGAGTTTGATTTGAACTTTGAATAGAAGATTTTAAATTGACTTGATTTGAAATTGGACTTGGACTTGATTTGGAAAAATTGAGTTGAACTTTGAAATCACCTTGACTTGAATGGAGGTTTGAAAACCATCTTGGTTTATACTTAAATTTAGAGAAGGAGTTGAAACTTCCTAACTTAGGGTTAAGGTTGAACTAGGGCTTGGCCTCCTAAGGTTTGTGCAACCTAGGGTTGGAACATGCACTTGAAATAGAAATGTTTGATTTGATCTTGAAAATTTTGATTAAGAAAAGTTTGATTTTAGAAAACTTAGAATTAGGAAAGTTAGGATTTAGAAAATATTGGAAGCGGTTTGATTTGATTTAGTAACACTTGACTTGAAATGGGTGGAAATGATTTGACTTGAATATTTAATTTGAAAGATGTTAGAAAGTTAGAATTTAGGTAAGATTGGATTTAGAAAATCTTTGAATTAGGAAAGTTTCAAAATAGGAAAGTTTCATTTTAGGAAAGTGCCAAATTAGGAAAGTTTCATTTTAGGAAAGAATTGATTTTGGACAAATTTGAATTTGAAAAGTTTTCAATTTAAAAAGATTTAAAAGTTTGAAATTAAGAAAGATTCGAAAACTTAAAATAGGGAAAGATTTAAGAGTTTAAAATTAGGAAATATTTTATCTTTATTTCTTAAAGTTGAAGATTGGATTGTGTTTTCAAAAATAGATGATTTGATTTAGTTTTCTAAATTAGAAGATTAGATTTGACATGGAATTAGAAAAGGTTGAGTTTTGAAAATCTTAGTTTTGCAAAATTTATGATTTGAGCCAAAATAGGAAGTCATGATTTTAAGAAAGAAACTAGGGTTTCCTAATCATGAATTTTAGGATTTTGACTTGGACTTCAAGATAAGGAATTGTTAGAAAGTAGATCTTTAAAAAGAGTTTTTAGGAGTAGCTTTGCAAAATTATTTGGAAGAGGTTTGAATATGAACCTTTGCAAATCTTTTAAATATCTCACTTTCCTAAAACGACTCTAACTATGAAAATATTAGAACCATTCTAGAGTTGTGATTTTGACAATAAGTACAATTTGAAATATGGACCATAATGATCACATTAAATATAACACCTTCTTGAAACAACCCTAACCATGGAATGACTAGAATCATCTTAAGATTGTAGTTTTGATAAAAATAATTTGGGGTTTGAACCCAAAATTTGGAACTTGATGGTCACATTAAATACAACACTTTCCTAAAACAACCTTAGCTATGGAATGGTTAAAATCATCTTAGGAGTGTGATTTTGAAAACAAGTTTGAAAGAAGGAGATTTTGAATGAAAGTTTTGAAAAGAATTTTAATGCAAGTTTGAAAACAACTCTGAAATCAATTTTGAATGGATGTCTGAATATGATAAGCACAATGTAATAAGGTCGTGAACATTCAATGTTAGGCTTCAACACATAATCAAGGGGGCCAAACCCATACCGTCTTAGGTTGAATTTGAAGAAAGCCCCATGCACGATGACCTTCAACAATTCTTGCTAAGTATGAACCGGAAAGTCCTTTATTTCAAGCATGCAAGAAGAGGAGGTAGAAGATGGCGATTAAAATAAAAGACAACCCAAGTGGGTTACAAGAGAGAAGAGAGAGGGGGGATTGCATAAAAGTAAACAGAAACTTACCTTGTCTTCTTTTTGCTTTGATTGCTTTGGTTGCTTCACTTTAAGAGCTTTGATAACGCAGCACTTGGTCTTCAATGGATGTTTAGAGGCTCGTATTCAAGTGTATGAGGTATATAGAGGGTAGGGTTTATGTGTATAGACGCTAGAGTTTGAAAAGGCTTGAGAGAACTAGGGTTTTAAGAGAATTCAAGCTCTGTTTTCAAAGAGGTAGAGTTTCTGGACTGAGTTTACGGACCCAGAATATGCAGGGAGAGGGTCTGTATTTATAGGAAAATTAAATAGGAACTGTTGCTTGTTGTAGTGGCGCCAGTGCTTTTTTAAGCAGGGCGCCACTAGGAGTGGCACCAGGCCATTTATTAGCTTTAACCACTTAGGTAAGTTTTAAGGCGGCAAGAAACGTATCTTTTGACTCTTGGGACACAAAGCAAAAAATTTGGGTGCCTGTTCAAATGACTACCATATAATTTTTGGATTGGCTCCACTAGGAGTGACTCTAGAAAGTTCCTGATACGAAAGGTTTTGGGTAACCCGACTTGGCCGAAAAATGACGGGAACCCTTGAAAAAGTGTCCCAGAGGTAACGAGCTTGAGAAACAATGTCGGGATAGTTGAAAAGGTCGACCGGCCCACCAGGGATAAAACGGTCATTTAAACTGGGGGAACACCAAGATTGACCCAAAGTGATATGTGAGAAGGCTTGAAAGTCAGAAACACTATATGTTGGCCTAAAAGGCAACTCAAGAGGTTAATTGAGTTTTTCAAAAATTAAAGCAATTAAGATTAATTAAAATTAATCTAATCAATGGAACAGTAGTTCAAGATGTATGCAATGCAATGTAAACAATAATAAAATAAAAACAGAGCACAAGAAAGCACACCAAGAATTACTGAGATTCAACCACAATTTGTGGTTTACGTCCTCACCCCAAGATCCCCTTCAAGTCTTCTTCCACTATGCAATCTCCAATTATACAGTAGATGCTGATTTCCAAAGTGCTCAGCTCACTTTTACACAAGAACTTCTTCCCAAGTTCTTCCAGCCACCAAGTGATTTTGTCAAAGATCCACTTTAACTTACAAGTGTTTTTCTTTTATAAGAGAACACTCCAACTCTCATTTACAAGTATATAAAAGATATACAAATAAAATACAAACTCTCTAAGAAGAGTATATGGGAATTGAATAGCTCACTAAATGCCAACTTGAAGACAAAGAGAATTTTTAGATTTTTCAGCTCAATCAATCAGTGAATGTTATATCTCTTGTTCATAAATGCATTTGGAGGCTTATATATAAAACCCTGAATTGATTTCACCCGTTAGAGATTGTTAGAGCTTCATTAAATGCGCGCCCAGTTCAATATAACTTTTAAAAATATAACCGTTAGTCCCCAGGTGTCGACACTTGACTTCTATGTGTCAATACATCAAGTCTGCATTCTCTAAATTTTGTCCACTGTCTCTATGTGTCGACACATCAAACTCATGTGTCGACACATCACCCAAATAATGTCATTCATGTTTTCCTCGATCAGTTTAGCTTCAAATAATCTAAGGATGTTCAATGAATCTCCTATTTGAGGTATGATGTTTTTCAAAAACACTTAAGATCTTCAAGGAGTCTTCTCTTTGAGGTATAATAATACTTCAAAGTCTTCAATCCAATGAGATTATACAAGAATGTCTTCAATTCAATTTGGTTTCTCCTAAATCTTCTCTTGGATTCTTCAAGGAGTGTTTGCACATATGATGAATTCTTTATTTAAATCACCTTCAATCTCTTCGAGTCAACTTCATTGAGTCTTTAGAAGCTTGATGAAGTCTACTTTTGAGCACTTTCAATACACATCAACTTTATTGAATCTTCACAGCTCTGATGAAGTCTTCTTTTGAATCCTTCATAAAGACTTTACAATCATGATGAATGCTCTGTTTGAACACCTTCAATCTTTTCAAATTCAAGTCATCTTCATTGAGTTTTTTCACACTGAATGAAATCTTCCTTTTAGCACATTCAATCTCTTCGAATGCAAATCATCTATTTGAAGTTTGAATAGGTGCAATTGCTTTGTTTTGGTGCATGGCTTAACTTTTGGTGTATTACTTGAACTTGTAAATGTTGTGCATCTATTTTGATATGAATTAAAATTTAAGTCAAGTTTTAAGTCTAAATTATAATCCTTATTAATCTGTACACTAATTAAATGCATTAGTAAACTATCATCAAAATCAAGGCATAGAGTCAACACTATAGAGACTATTCTGAGAGATTATCAATTTGATACCCAGAACCGGTGTGGTTGGAAAAGGCGACTAGCCCACAGGGGGCAAAACGGTCATTTTGCACCAGGCTTACCAGAATAAACTCAGAATGGTTCGGAAAGGAATTAGAAGGTTAGGAACACTATTGGAAGCATCCTCAGAGGATAACCAGTTTGACACCCAAGGCCAGTGTGGTTCTCGAAAGTAATTGGATGCGTAGGGGCAAAATGGTCATTTTGACTGGATGGTATCGGAATTGACTCAGAATCGACTGAAAGACACTTTAACGTGCCAAATTTCCTTTGGGACAATCTTGCAAGGGTAGACTTACCAGTCTGATGACTTAGGTACTTTCTCGAGAAGCGTGTCGGAAGGGCCCAATGGGTAATTTGGTTATTTTTCACCAGAGTGGGCTAGTAGGCATTGGTGTGGACCCAGGTTTTTGAGTGCTTCCGCCACTCTAACGATGCGTGATGAGTTGGTTTCCAAAGGTATCCCGTCTTTTGATAAACGTGTCACGGCCAAGAAGTGTGTTCGGTCTTGTGATATATGGGATTTGTTAGTAATTCCCAATGTCGACTTGTTTGCGAGTGTGTCCGCTACTCTGGCGGTTGCAATGTTTGTAAGTGTTTTTGTCACCCTGATGGTGTGCGTTCACTGCCTGATCTCAGGAAGCTGCTGAATGGTCTTATCATCTTGGGGCCTTAAGTACTTTTTTGATCGACGTGCCGGAGAACGGACATTCTACATTGGCGAGATAATAGGTGCTAAAAGTGAACCATTCTACCATCTCAGGGACATGGGTTCCATCCCAGATGACAAGTTTAAAGGGACTTACCGCTTTGACAAGTTTTCTCATTAAATGCGCTATGTTGGATGGACTTACCATTTAAGGGATCAACTTTCTCGAAAGAAGTGCCGAATTGAGTTTGATTGTCTTGGACTGGGATTGGAATTGGAATCAAGGTTAAAATACAAACTTACCGTCTTTAGGAAGACGTGCCAACTCGTATTGGATCAAGTAATACTCTAGGAGTATTTTGGTCATTTTGTCTCTATTAAGCCCAGCGGCCCACGAAGCAGTTGATTAACTCGATTGAATCTAAAAAGCCGGTCTAAGCTTGAATGTGTCTGTGTTGGTTTGAATGTGAGTCTAGTCGGACTGTAGATTATCGAGTGGACAAAAATGGGGTGCTTACAGTTGTCCCTCTTTTTCTGTCTTTACTTGTCAAAGGCAGAAAACGATAGAATAAGGGTCACATGTTGACCGCGAAGCGATCGGAGGGAATGGAGTAAATGAAATTTGGAATTTTGAGTTTGAAAATTGAATTGTCTTGATTTTTGAAATCTAGAATTTTGAAAGTTAGTTTTGAAATGATTTTGTAATTAATTCCTCCTGAACCGATATTCCAACTGATGGAATAACATTCCTTTAAGGAGATTCAACATTTTTTAAAATTAAAGATGATTTTTTGAAACAATTTTGATATTTAAGTTGATTGTTTGAAATGATTTTGAAGTCACTTTCTGAAATAGATTGATTTGGACTAAAATTGGAAGGGTTTGGAAAACCTTCAACACTTAGAACGAAACTATAATTTTGAAAATAGGCTTTTTGAGGCAAAAACTTAAAAAATTCAAAATTTTTTAGAAGAGACTTTTTGAGGTGAAAGCATGAAAACCCAAAAAATTTGAAAACAGGACTTTTGAAGGAAAAACTCACGAAACCTATGAAACGTTTTTAAGAATGAAACTTTTTTTAAGGAAGAAGTTAGAAAATCTAAAACGATATTTTGAAAGACAAACTTTTTAAAGCAAAAAGTTAAGAAAACTTAGATGGTATTTTTTTAAATAAAATCTTTTTTAAGGAAAAAAGAGATAAAACAGTTAAGGATCGGGCCTTTTTTGGCAGAGACAACCCCGAGAAACTCGGCTGAAATTTTTTCAAAATGAAGAAAGAGTTGAAATTTTTTTGAAATAAGATCTTTTTTAAGGAAAAAGAGATAAAACCCTTAAAAGTGGAGTCTTTTTCGCAAAGAAGACCCCAAATGACCTGGCTAAGATTTTTTGAAATGAAGAAAAAGTTGGAAATTTTTGAAATAAAATCTTTCTGAAGAAAAAAGATTAAACCTTTTAGAGTATGGCCTTTTTTATAGAGAAGATCTCGAGAAACTCAGCTAAGATTTTTTGAAATGAAGAAAGAGTTAGAAATTTTTGAAATAGAATCTTTTTGAAGGAAAAAGATAAAACCTTTGAGAGTGGAGCCTTTTTGATAGAGAAGACCCCAAAAAAGTCAGCTGAAATTTTTTCAAAATGAAGAAATAGTTGAAATTTTTTTTAAATAAGATATTTTTTGAAGGAAAAAGCGATAAAATCCTTGAGAGTGGGGCCTTTTTGGCAGAAAAAACCTCAAAAAACTTGGCCAAGATTTTTTAAAATGAAGAAAGAGTTAGAAATTTTTAAAATAGAATCTTTTTTAAGGAAAAAGATAAAACCTTTGAGAGTGTGGCCTTTTTTGGCAGAGAAGACTCTGAGAAACTCGACCAAGAGTTTTTGAAATGAAGAAAGAGTTAGAAAATTTTGAAATAGAATCTTTTTTAAAGAAAAAGATAAAACCTTTGAGAGTGTGGCCTTTTTAGCAGAGAAGACCCCGAGAAAGTCGGCTAAAATTTTTTGAACAAAAGAAAGAGTTAGAAATTTTTTAAATAGAATCTTTTTGAAGGAAAAAGATAAATCTTTGAGAGTGGGGCATTTTTGGCAGGAAAAACCTCGAGAAACTTAGATCGGATTTGGAATTAAAACTTTTTGATGGAGAAGTTTAGAAAATCTTGAAATGATTTTTTGGATAAAACTTTTAAGGAAAAAGTTTAAAGAAACCTAGAAATTGATAAAGTTTTTGAAAAAAAAGTTTGGAAACCCTTGAAATGGATTTTGAATGAGAGTTTAGAACACCTTAAATTGGAAGTCGAATAGAACTTTTGAAGTTTAGAAAACTTTGGAATTTGAATAAAACTTTTTGAAAGAGCAGTTTAGAAAAGCTAGAATTTGATAAAACTTTTCCTTCAAAAGTTTTAAAAAACCTTGGAGAATTGATTTTGAATGGAACTTTGAAATTTGATTTTGAAACTGACTTTGGACTTTGATTTTGAAATAAACTTTTAGAAGGAGCTTAGGAATTGATTTTGAAATAAACTTTTGAAAGAAAAAGTTTAGAAATCATTTTAATTTGAAACTTGGACAAAACGTGTGGTAAATTCATTTTGACTTGAAACCTGAGCTTTTGAAGACAAAATGTTTAGAAATTCATTTTTACTTGAAACTTGAACATTTAAAAACAAAAGGTTTAGAAAATTCATTTTGACTCGAAACTTGAAATATTAAAGACAAAATTTATAGAAAATTTATTTTGACTCGAAATTTAAACTTTTGAAGACAAAATGTTTAGAAAATTTATTTTGACTCGAAACTTGAAATCTTGAAGACAAAATGTATAGAAAATTCATTTTGACTTGAAACTTGAACTTTTGAAAACAAAAGGTTTAGAAAATTTATTTTGACTCGAAACTTAAAATCTTGAAGACAAAATATACAGAAAATTCATTTTGACTCAAAATTTGAATTTTTGAAGACAAAATGTTTAGAAAATTCATTTTGACTCAAAATTTGAACTTTTGAAAACAAAATATTTAGAAAATTCATTTTGACTCAAAACTTGAAATCTTGAAGACAAAATGTGTAGAAAATTTATTTTGACTCGAAATTTGAACTTTTGAAGACAAAATGTATAGAAAATTCATTTTGACTCAAGATTTTTTTTTTTTAAAAAAAAAAAAAGCAAAACGTTTAGAAAATTCGTTTTGACTTGAAACTTAAAACTTTTGGCAAAAAATTTTAGGAAAACTTATTTGACTATTGAAAAATGATTTTGAATTTGAAAGAAATCAAGGTTTTTGATCTTTTGATTTTGAAAGTTGAAACTTCTTGTAGAAAAACTTTGAAAACTTTTTGAAATTTTAAGAAATAAATTTTGAAATTGATAGGAAGCTAGAGTTTTCAACTTTGAAATTGATTTTGAAGTTGAAATTGAAGCCGAAGCTTTTTTTAGAGAGTGTTTAAACTTGAAAAAGCTTTTGAATTTAAAAGAAAGCCAGAGCCTCCATTTTGAAATGGATTTTGAATTTGGAATGGAAACTTATGATAGATAAAAGGTTTGAAAACCCTTTTTTTTTTTTTTAAATTTTGAAATTTGAAAGAAAGTAAGATCTTTAGCTTTAAAAGATTTCGATTTGATTCGATTTGGTAAGACTTATACCTTTGTTTTATTGAGAGGCTTTGGAGATGATTTGAGACTGGGGAATCACGAGAGGTTTCTTCATGTTTGTTGGAAGAGGAAACATTTGTGGTCTCTTGGACTGAGATAGCTGGAGACTGGAATGCTTGGTGCTTGGTTGTTGAGTTCTACTTTCGCTCGGCATTGTAGGATTCTTGTTGACATATCTTCTAAATAATTTTGCTCCTCTAAAGTTGAGTGTCTTGAATTGATTTTTGGAGAGATTAAGGTCTCCTTTTGAAAGATTTGAGGTATCTAAAAAGTTGAACATCTTTGGTCGGTTTTTCTTGAATGGATCAAATGATTTGAAATTGAATGGGAGGTATAGGGTGAGGTGTTGCCCTAATTTTCATGATTTGAGAAATGTTGATTTATGGTTGATTGGGAGGCCGAGGGTGGGTCGTTGCCTAATTCTCTATTTCTTATTAGCTATGGAGGTCAGAATCATGGCTCAGACTATCGGGGCTAGCTCTATTGGCTAAGGGGAGCAGTCTAGGAGCAGCATAGATAGCTTAATCTCTTATCCAGAAGGAATGCAGATAGTTTAGGCTCTTATCTAGGAGCTGCACTGACTTGTTAGCTGAATTCAAATCAGTTGCCCTAGGTTGAATTATAGAAAACTAGGTAGTGTGCTGGAAATTGAAAGACTGAGATGTTGGGATCACTAAGTTATATAGTGCACGGGAACACAACTTATGAAGTCCAAAAATTGCTTGGATGATGACTGGCTGATATGGTTTGCTGAAATGGACTTCTTATTGGTTAAACTATGCTAGAGGTTTTGGATTTTTGAGATGCTCTAGTTGATTATGATTTGGATAGATGGCTACCGAACTTCCTCGGCTGCGACATTAGAGTGTTGTGTTCAAAGACACCTTGGGATCTGAGAAAGCTTATGAAGATGCCCCTTGAACTTGTACGTATCTCAGTATTACGTTAGCAATATCAAGATGTAACATACTAATCTTTAATAAATAACTTAAGATATTCATGTCTATTACTTTGCCGTGCCGAGTTTAAAAATTTGTTACCAATGCAAGTCTCCCACAGGTTGGCATCTTTTGACCCAGGTGTAAGAGGGTTTGCTGCAACTATTTTCTTGCTGTTACTCGGATTGTTGATCAAGGAATTTTTTTGATTTTTATTTTTTTCATTTAACCATTTTTGCCACTCGTGCCCTTGCAAGTTTTCATAGATGCCAGTTTTACCATTTTTGCACGTCAGCGCCCGTTTTTGGATTTTTCCTGTGTCAGTAGTTTTGTACCTTGCCATGACCCTACTCTTTTACCCATAACGCCCCGGAGGATTTTCACTATGTCCTCAGGCTATGCTTTTTCTCTTGATTTCTCTCGTTGATGCCGATGAAGATGACTTCTTGCTTAATGAGAACAGGAGTGTTGAGTGCTTTGATTTGGAAGAATGATTGATGATGAAATCTGATGCTGACTGAAGTCGCTGCTTTGGTTGAAGATTATTGATGTTACTTTTGACATTGAGCCTAAAGCTGAGTTAGAATTTCTACTAGATAGAGCATTTTCTAATGCAATCATCTTCTTTTGAAGAGCAATGATAGTAATAACCGATCCGAAAGGTTTTTATTTTGGACTGTAATGTGGGCTTGGTTATAGGGTATTTAAAAGGAAGGGATAAATGCTCAAAATATTTTGCTTTTACTTGGCTTTTTGAGACTTATGATCACCTTGGACAACTAAACTCTCTCTTTTTGCTCACTCTTTATTTCTCCCTTTTTTGCTTTTAGATTTAAACATACTCCGACTCCTATGTTTCCTTTGCTAGATCTTCACATGTTGTCTCTTTTTTTTTTTTAAACTATCCCAGACTGTTACTTTTGCACCATGATGTTTTTATAGATTTTTACCAGGTCGACAGTTTTTATATTTTGCCATGCCTTTACCTTTTTACCCATAGCGCCCTTTCATGTTTTTACTGTATCCTCGAGGTCATGCTAATTGTGATTATTTTTTTCCATTCCTATGAAGGTTAATATTTTCTCTGCTGTAGTATTGACTTTCTTATTTTAAGTTTGAGAATTTTTTTTTGGGCACTTCTTAAACCTGTATCCGTTCTTTATTTTCCTGCACCAATTTACTCTGTCTTGACCCATTGTGAGCCGTGATCACTAGGTTAGGTATTTCAAAGGAAAGTAATCGACTCAACTGGGTTTTGCAAGGGGATGCATTTAACTGTATGGTAGAGGAACTAAGGGCCTCTCTTCATTTCAATCATTGTTATCATTTCTCTAACAAAGTTTTCGATTACACATAGTAGTGCTTTACCTAATCTGAGTTTATGGGTATTGGGAAGATTCCTTCTTCCGCCTCTGCTAGGATTAATGCTATTCCTGCCATGACTTTGTGAACTAGGAATAGGTCTTCATAGGATCCATGCGAACTTGCCTTTGGCTTTATGCTAACTTGGAAGTGTCTTTTTAAGAACAAGATCCCCTTCTTTGAACTAGCGGGGCTTGACTTTCATGTTGAAGGATTTGGTGATGCATTTTTAATAACATTGGGCATGGTGGATGACTGTCATTCTCTTTTCTTCTAGGAGGCAAAGTTGTTCACATCGATTTTTGATCCAGTCTACTTCAGTGAGTTGAATTCCCATCAGGACTTGGAGAGAGAGGATTTCTATTATGAGTGGTAAGACTCCCTCATTGCTTTAGACCAAGGAGAATGATGGCGCCCCAGTTAGGATTCCGATTAAGGTTCTATATGCCATCAACGCAAAGGGTAGCTGCTCGTGCCAATCCTTATGGTTATCATTTTTCTTGCGAGGGATGCTCTAGATGTTTTTTTGTTTTGCTACTTTGATGGTTCTGTTTGCATGTGGACAGTAGGCTGCCAAGTTGTGGGGATTGATCTGGAAGGTTTGGCGATGTTTTGTCATTGTGTCATTGTTAATGTAGCGCCCCGATTTTTGGGTGTCTAAGGTCCTTTCGATTCGGAGACCCTAAAGCACAAAACTCTGTCATTAGAACTCGTCCCCCTAGATGGACAAGTGCGACTGGGTTTGAGAATTGATTTGACTAAGGGCTTTTCAGAAAAATAAGAGTCGCCACCTAACTTGATAAAGGTGAGTTAAGGCACCTAAAACTAAGCATTAATCCGAAGATTAAACTTAGAGTTTTTGAAAAAGGTTTTTGGAAACTCCCTAAAGAGAGGGTTTTTAGGAAAAATAAGTTGTTTGGCAACCTTTTGAAATGTTTAAGCCCTTTTTGAAAATAACTCGATTTTCGTCTTTCGAAAACAGAAATCTATGGTCCGGGGGTTGGTTACGTGCAGGGAAGATACCCTAAGATCATCACCCTACCCCGCCCTTTCGGTACCTACATGTCTAATCACTCTTTGTTCACTCACTAGAATAACCGGTTACCATTGTCTACTTAATATCCACTTTATGGTCACATTGAATATGCCACTTTCTTAAAATAACCCTAACCATGAAATTGTTACAATCATCTTAGTAGTGTGATTTTGAAAACAAGTTTAAAAGAAGGAGATTTTGAATACAAGTTTTGAAAGAGAACTTTGATGCAAGTTTGAAAATAACTTTGAAAGTAATTTTGAATGGATGTATGAATATGATAAGCACAATGCAATAGGGTTGTGAATATACAATGTTAGGCTTCAACACATAACCAAAGGGGCCGAACCCACACCGTCGTAAGTTGAATTTAAAGAAAGCCCCCAGCACGGTGACCTTCAACAATTCTTCCTAGGTATGAAACGACAAGTTCCTTGTTTCAAGCACGCAAGAAGAGGAGGTAGAAGATGGGGATTAAAATAAAAGAGAACCTAAGTGGATTAGGAAAGAGAAGAGGGAGAGGGGATTGTATAAAAGTAAATAGAAACCTACCTTGTCTTTTTTTTTTGTTTTGATTGTCTTGTTTGCTTTACTTTTAGAGCTTTGAAGATGCAGCACTTGGTGTTCAATGGATGTTTAGAGGCTTGTATTCAAGTGTATAAGGTGTATAGATGCTTGGGTTTATGTGTATAGAGGCTAGGGTTTGAAGAAGCTTGAGAGAATTAGGATTTTGAGAGAATTCCAGCTCTATTTTCAAAGAGGTAAAGTTTCTGGACTGAGTTTGTGAACCCATGATACGCAAGGAGAGGGTCTATATTTATAGGCAAATCGATCAGGAACTGGCGCCTGTTGCAGTGGCGCCAATGCTTTTTTAAACTTGGCGCCACTAGGAATGGTGTCAGCCGCTTAGGAAAGTTTTATGGCGGCAAGAAATGTAATCTTTGACCCTTATGACGTAAGGCAAAAGATTTGCTTTAGTAATAACCATGCAATTTTTTGTCTGCCTCCACTAAGAGTGACTCTAAAAAATTCGAGAATGATCTGGAAGGTTTTGTAACCCGAATCGGCCAAAAAACGACGGGAACCCTTAAAAGAGTGTCGCGGAGGTAACGGGCTTGAGAAACAATGCCGGGATAATTGAAAAGGTCGACCAGCCCATCAGGGGCAAAACAATCATTTGAACCTGGAGAACACCAAGATTGACCCAGAGTGATACGTGAGAAGGCTCGAATGTCAGAAACACTATGAAGAGTATTCTAAGAGATTACCGATTTGATACCTAGAGCCGATGTGGTTGGAAAAGACGACCGATTCACTAGAGGCAAAACGGTTATTTTACATCGGGCTTACTGAAATAGACTTAGAATAGTCCAAAAAAGTATTAAAAGGTTGGGAAAACTATTGGAAGCATCCTCGAAGGATAATCGGTTTGATACCCAGAGCCGGTGTAGTTCTTAGAAGCAATTGGGTGCTTGGGGGCAAAATGGTCATTTTGACTTAATGGTCTAGAAATTATCTCGGAATCGATTGAAAAACACTTTAACATGCCGAATTACCTTTGGGACAATCTTGTAAGGGTCGACTTACCGCTCTGAGTACCTAGGTAATTTCTTGAGACACGTGCCGGAATGACCCAAGGGGCAGTTTGGTCATTTTTCACCATAGTGGGCTAGTAGGCACTAGTGTCGACTTGAGTTTTGAGTGCTTTTGCCACTCTGATGGTGTGTGACAATTTGGTTTCCAAAAATATCTCATCTTTCGGTAAATGTGTCACAACCAAGAGGCGTGTTTGGTCTCGTGACATAGGGGGTTTGTTAGCAATTCCCAATGTTAACCTGTTTGTGAGTGTTTCTGCCACTCTAATGGTTGCGATGTTTATGAGTGTTTTCATCACTCTGAAGTGTGCGTTCATTCCAGAGACTGCCTAATCTCGAAAAGTTGCTGGATTGTCTTATCATCTCGGGGCCTTAGGTATTTTCCCAATTGACCTGCTAGATAACAGATATTTTACATTGGTGAGCTAGCAGGAACTAGAAGTGAACCGTTCTACCATCTCAGGGACTCGAGTTTCGTCCCGGTCGACAGGTTTAAAGGGACTTACTACTCCGAGGAGTTTTCTTGGTAAACGCGCCGTGCTGGATGAATTTACCGTTTAAGGGATCAACTTTCTCGAAAGATATGTTGGATTGAGTTTGATTGAGTTGGACTGGGATGGGAATTGGAATTGAGGTTGAAATACGGACTTACTGTCTTTAGGAAGACGTGCCGACTCGAATTAGACCGAGTAATACTATAAGGGTATTTTGGTCATTTTGCCTCTCTATGGCCTAGCGGGCCGACGAAGTGGTTGATTGACTGGATTAAGTCTGGAAAGCCGGTCTAAGCTTGAATGTGTCTGTGTTGGTTTGAATGTGAGTATGGTTGGGCTGCAGATGGTCAAGTGAGCAAAAATGAGGTGCTTACACTTGTTCAATTACTGTAAATTATTACTATTTCATCATAGGAATGGACAGCAAAACGAGTTCCTAAGTGATTTGTCCTGAGTCACACACAATTCAGTTGTCCTGTTGAACCTAGATCTTGGGATCTCCAGTTAGCCAGGTTGGGTTGCCATTACAGTGACTTTTTAAGTCATAGGCTTAAGGGTCATCCCCCTTGATGAATTCTTTACTTGATCTTTTGTCAAGGCTTTTGTAAGCGGATCTGCAATGTTTTCCTTAGACTTGATATAATCAATGGATATAATTCCATTCGAAAGCAATTGCCTCATGGTGTTGTGTTGACCATGGATATGTTGCGACTTCCCATTATACATGTGGTTCTATGCTTTTGCTATTGCACATTGACTATGACAATGGATACAGATAGTAGTGATAGGTTTTAGCCACACGGGAATATCCTCCAAAAAGCTATGAAGCCATTTTGCTTCCTCTCCTGCTTTATATAAAGTGATAAACTCAGATTCCATGGTGGATCTGGCTATGCAAGTTTGTTTTGAGGATTTTCATGAAATTGCTACGCCTCCAAGAGTATAGACATATTCACTTGTGGATTTAGAGTCTCTAGTGTCAGATATCCAATTTGCATTTGTGTAGCCTTCTATAACAGCTGGATATCTTGTATAGTATAGCCCATAATTCAAGGTGAATCTCATATACTTGAGCACCTTAGCTATGGCTTTCCGGTGGTTTGACTCTAGGTTACTCGTATATCTACTCAGTCTGCTTATCATATAAACAATATCCGGACGTGTACAATTTATGAGATATATTAAACTGCCAATTATCCGTGAGTATTCTAATTGGGATATGTTTTCCCTGTTGTTCTTGTATAGATGTAGATTTCCATCTATAGGTGTTCTCGCTAGATCGTTATCAGACTTACTAAATTTTTTGAGTATCTTCTCGACGTAATGAGTCAGAGATAACGCATATCCATTAGATGTTTTGATAATCTTAATACCAAGTGTTGCAACACCTAAATCCTTCATGTCAAACTTACTGTTCAACATCTTCTTAGTAGTTTTAATGACTTTATTATTGCTACCAATGATAATCATATCATCTACATAAAGGCGCACAATGATATAACCATTAGAAGTGTTTTTCATGTAGACACACTTATCGCATTCATTTATCTTGAAGCCATTTGATAGCATAGCATTATCAAATTTCTCGTGCCATTGTTTAAGGGCTTGTTTTAGTCCATACAAGAACTTAACAAGTTTGCATACCTTGTTCTCTTTATCAAGAACAAAAACTCCTCTGGTTGTTCTATGTAAATCTCCTGATTCAAATCACCATTTAAGAATGTTATCTTAACATTCATTTGATGAATCTCAAGAGTACGTAAAGCAGCAAAGACTATCAAGATACGTATGGACGTTATTCTGGTTACAGGAGAATATGTATCGAAGTAATCCACTCTTTCGGTCTGCTTGTAGCCTTTTAACTACAAGTCTGGCCTTGTATTTGTCAATTGAACCATCTACTTTCATCTTCCTCTTAAATATCCACTTGTATCCAAGGGGTTTGTTACCAGGTGGAAGATCCACTAGTTCCCATGTATGATTTTTTAGAATCGATTCAACTTCACTATAGATAGCCTTTTTCCACAAAGGGGCTTCTGGAGAGGACATAGCTTCTTTATAACTCTGAGGTTCATTTTCTAACAGAAGTGTTAGAAAGTCAGGACCGAAAGATTTTGCAACCTTTGCCATTTTACTTCGTTTAGGCTCAACCTCATTTTCTTTATCCACCGACCCATGGTCTTGATCTACAATAGTATAATGAGTTCGTTTAAACGAACTTGATTCAAGTATAGACTTATAAGGAAACTCCTCCTTAAAGAAGGATACATTCCTAGACTCCATTACTGTACTCACATGTATATCTGATGTTTTAGACTTGTGAACTAAGAACTGATATGCACTACTATGTTCAGCATAGCCTATGAATATACAATTAACGGTTTTAGGTCCTAACTTTACCTTCTTAGGCAGGAACCGCTATCTTAGCCGAACACCCCCACACTTTCAGGTATTTGTAGGAAGGTTCCCGACTTTTCCATAACTCATAAAGGGTTATGCTAAGTTTCTTGTGGGGTATCTGGTTGAGAACATAATTGGCGGATAGCAACGCTTCCCCTCCACAAATTCTGGAGTGTCCCAGAATTTATCAACATAGTTTTCATCATCTCTTTCAGATTACGATTCTTTCGCTTCGCATCTCTTTTTTGCAGCGGTGAATAAGGTGCAATGGTTTGATGTATGATTCCATGTTCAGCACATAACTGTGTAAATAGTGCTTCATACTCATCACCTCTATCACTTCTTAACACCTTAATCTTTTTGTTAAGTTGATTTTCAACTTCATTTTTGTATCGTATAAACATGTCTATTGCTTCATCTTTACTTCTCAGTAAGTAAACCTGACAATAGCGAGTGCAATCATTAATGAAAATTATAAAGCACGTTTTACCACCTCGAGTTTGAATAAATTTCAAGTCACAAACGTCACTTTAAATTAATTCTAGCGGTTCAGCTCCTATCAATTGATTTAAACGGAGTTCTTGTCAACTTTGCCTCAACACAAGTTGGACCCTTATAATTAGCTTTGAAATTAAGTTTAGGCAATAACTCTAAATCGACTAATCGATGCATAGTATTAAAGTTAACATGTCTTAATCTACCATACCATACAACACATAATCCACGAGTTACTATAAGTAATTACATCCTTTGTACCCTTTTTAGTTTGAATACTTTTCACGACAACAAAAATGCAATTAACTAAAAGGACTACAAATTCATCACAACAAATATGTTAACACAATATGCTAATGCACAAAACATATATTATTAATTCAGTCACATCACATAAACTAACATATGGTGATAAGGACACTACTAGTGTTCCAACACAAACAATAAACAAAATAATTTAATACTTAGATAAACACAATAACTAAAAATAAGACGACGGATAAGAATTTGATGGATATCTCCCAGCATCCACATCATTTGTTCCTTTTCGAACACTCTCAAGAGTATGCACTTGTCAAAATCAAGATTCCACCTCATGCAAATCCTAAAGTATGCTAGTAGGATGTGAGGACCACCATAGTTTCTTCAAATAAGCAGGATAAGGCATGCCCTTTTGAGCAGTACGTCGGATCTTCCAATAATAGAACCAACTCTAACTCGCCACTGTCCCTGGCACAACTGGTTACGCTAGTTCAGGAGAAACTTCCTCACGGCTGTTGATGTGAACTTGCACTTCAACTCTGCAAACAGGAGGATCCTCGTCTTTGGGACTTCCAACCCAATTCTGACCCACTTCCTCGATTACATTTGTAGTACCCCACGTGCCCAACCTTGCTCGAGAAGATATAGGCATAGCCAAAGATTCAGATTCACAGGAATCTACCATCTTCACGTGCACTACAATCACACAAATCCACAGTTGTATAATTAGGATCTCATAGAGCATAACGTACTATGAATTTAAAATACTTAACAACCACTAAGCATGTCAAACACAAATTTTGAGAATAGTAGCATCGACCACGATTACAATTCTAACATCAAAATTAGAACACTTGATACTAACAACAATGCCAAACAATTCTCAAAAAGAAATTTGGGACTAAAGTCATTCTCAATGCATTTCTCAGATTTAGACTAACTCGAACTCGTTACACACCAACACCTGTAATGTAGACGAGCATGCTAACTTACAAAGTTAAAATAGGAACAAAGAATCTGTCTTTAAGATTATTGGAAATAATGCTTCCATATTAAACTATGTGTTTAAGACGCGTTTCTAAACAATTAAAGCAACTAGTACAAAACTAGCACTCAACTAGAAGCAAACTAGAAATCAACTAGAAGGCAAGTAGAAGCAATTCTGAACATATTAATATAGAACTAGAACAACTTACCCAATTTTCCTAAATCAAAAATCTTAAAGATAAACAGAAGATCGAAGAACTGAAAGTTAGATCGAGTCGAGTGTGTGACACTCTCTTCTTAAAGACAGATTCGCCTCCTACAGTCGGTGTTCACAGGAAGATAGGTGTCTGTCATCCAGGATAAAACAATCTCAGTTGATTCTAAGCAACACTTCAATAGAATATGCTCGGTGGAACAACTAGACGATTCTGAACACCATCGAAAAATAGGAGGAGGAAGAAGAATGCAGAGCAGCAAATTCAATGCTATGCAATTTCAAAATTCGGATCAATCAATGAATACAGGATTTTGCCCTATTTATAGAGCCCAGGTGTCTGTTCATGGAACTGGCAGTCAAACAGTCCCTTACCGGAGGGACATATCCTTTTGCCAGAACAGCACCAGCCAATGGACACATCTGTTCGGAGTCAATGGAATTCTAATGCGACTCTAATGGTCAAAAATGAATTTTGATTAATTTAAATTTGATCCTGACCCAAGAAGATAATGGCCGACCCATGCCCAACCAATGGGTGGGCGGCGCGCGTATGTGTTTTGTGGATCAACTCATGGGTTGGGTAGGTCCTCTCCCTTCCAAAAAATTGGGGTGCCCTTTGGGGTCCAAACCCACCTTCAAGTCATAGCTTTGTATACACATCATCTTTCACTTAAGATTTTGATGTGAGATAAGCTCTTTTAACTTTTAGTTTTTTATGGTCATGTGGGCCATTTTAGAAGTCAATAACTCATTTAATCCTCAATGGATTTGAGCAAATAAATACATGAGATTAATCTCTTCACGGAGGTTAATCTAGTGCACCATGGACCCACTTAAACGAAGGTGTGGGTCCCATATTTTAATTAGCTCAAAGTAGTGCAAAACACTGATGTTTCTCCAACAAATATATGTTTGGTACGTTATATGTTAGAAGTCCTTCCATACCTAGTGAGTATTTTTAAGTTGACATTATTATCTGTCTAATCTATACTATACTACATGCAAATGTAGTAGAAGTGTCACAGGGATCTAAAATTCAATCTCTATTTTTTAAAAAATTCTAAATAACTGTGATGTCACGTGGTACACCAAACTCCTTCAACTAATCAAGCTCCTCTCCTCTCTCCTATAAAGGAAAACAAAAAATTATTTAAAGAAAAGGGATGAAATTTAGACAAGGAAATATAGAAAAATAATTAAAGGAAATAACTTAAAGAATCTCTCTAAATCCTAAAATCTTTCTTCAATTAATTAAGAAAAATCCTTCCTCTCCCACTAACTCATCTCCCTCTCTTAAAATCTGAAATAAAAAAAAAATTCAGAATCTCTCTAAATCCTAAAATCTCTCTTTCATTAATCAACAAAAACAATATAATTCCTAAAATATATCTTTAATTAATTAAAAAAAGGAAGATTCTTCTCTCTCAATATTATTTATTCCTTCCTCAAGAGTTTTTTTGAATTCATCCTTCAATTTGCTTGAATTCATCCTTCAATCAATTTTTTCAAGCAAGAGGGGAATTAGGTCGAGGTCGTCATCATATATGTCTCAGCCCCGCAACCATGTGAGCTCAATTCTCTCAATGATTCAATTTTACACATTATATATATATATATATATATATATATAATGTCTCTGATCTTTAGTGAATACGTCTCCTTGCCTATGTATGCAGGTAGTAAAATGCGTAGCTGGATAATTTTTTTTTTTTTTGGTTGCAAAAATGAAATTCATTTTCGGTTGTCCAGATTTGGTTTTTGCTAGCTGGAGGGGCTTGCGAATGAGGGGAGGTGTTTTTATGTGTACATGTGCATGTGTTCAAAATGGATTTGCAGGTAGTAAAAAAGATGAAAGAAAAAAAAAAAAATATATACTTCGTTTTGGTCTTGGACATTGAAGTATGGAACGCGACAGGTGAAAGTGGGGGGGGGGGGGGGGGGGGGGGGGGGGGGGGTTGGTTATTGCATAGGGTGTGTGAAGGTATTTTATTTTTATTTTATTATTTTGGGCATATAGGTGCAGGAGAGGTATAAGAAGAGCAACTTGACGCTTTCTCCAAACGCTGGAAGTTTTGCGAACTTCTCTACCGCATCAACAGTGAAGCAAAGACATCTTTGTCTCTCTTTTTTTTCTAGAGTCCAATTTGAAGAAACACGAAAGAGAAAAATTCTGCCAAGATGGGTTTTAATTTATTTCAAAAGAGGATTTGTTGTTTTATTGTTCTCCCTATTATGTAGAGGAATTTTCTTTTTCTTATATCTTTTCTCTTCCACCCCTTATCTTTCTCTCTTCTTCTTTTTGTTTTTACTACAGTCACCGCTGTCTTTCTTTCATGATTGGTTTTCATGTGTTTGATTTTGGTGGGAATTTTTTGTATAAATTTTGTGAAAAAATAATAATTTACTATTGGTTAATGTGGAATTTTGATGGCATTTGTCATAAGGAATTCAAATGTGAAAGCACTAACGGAAATAGGCATTAGGACCAAAAGAAGTCATGAATCAAATCTCTGGTGCAGTACCATTGTTTTGGAAACTTAACAATTGCTTCATGAGTTTGCCTATAATTATAGTCGATAGTATAGGAAAAAAAGAATTAAAATTGGAAAGTGAAGAGTGAAGGGCAACTATTGGTTTGAAAATTTTCACCATAGTATTTATTGTTGGTAGGTTTCAAATCTTACGGGAATGTCATTGAAAAGGTAGATTTTCATATTCCTATTTTTTTCTTAAAATGCTGAGTTATTATTTATTTTTTTTGTTTAGCAAAAGAACTAAATGTGAAGCATGTGCACGGAAAAAACCGCTTTAGTATTTTTAATATGGCAATAGTAGAAGTCATTTGGATTCATGGGGAATCTATGAGGTGTGACTTAATGAATAGATTCTACATAAAAATATTACTTCTTTTTCAAAACAGAAAAAGAAACAAAAGCTTTAATGGATAGATTCTATTGAAATTCTCTCTTATTTTTAATGCTATAAGTAATGTATTTTCAATAAAAAAAATATATAGATTGATTGGAAGAAATTCTATGCATTATTCAATCCCGTAATTGTTGGAGTTTCAATTTTATACATAGATCCCTTGCTACCCACTCCCTTTTCCTATTCTATTACCTATTTGAGAACCCCACTTATTTTTTAATTTAAAATTTAGAATTCAAAATTTTTAAATATTTAAAGTCAATAAAAAAAAGTCCTAATGTCCCTAAAATTACCTATTTATATGAGTCTCACATAAAGATTCTATAAAAATCTCACTCCTAAAATCACTCACACTTTCCTAAAATCGGCCTGTATTGACTAATCCCACCATTTACTTTTTCACCATGTTCAAATTCAAAACGGGTATTCTATTTATATCTATACTATATGTATAACATGCAAATATGTATATAACAGGTTCAGCAAAAAAAATATGTATATAACAGTGGCAAATGTTGAGCCAATTATGGCCTTTAATTTATGTGTCACCTTATTATCTCAATTTGCACGCTCTCTTTTTATTTTATTTTATGCCATTCATAATAATAAATACTCCATAATATATATTATTATATTATGTTACATAAATTCGTGGATCCAAGTGGCACAAGTTATTGCAGTTACTGAATGGAGCATAAGTTTTTAACATAGTATAATTAGAATTTACTACATACTTTAGATTACAAAAAATCGCTCTAAATTTATATTATGAATACAAATTTTATAAATTCTGTGCGATTTATAAACCCGTGCATCGCACGGATTAACACTAGTTATAATGAATACAAAAGTTATTTGTTTGTGAAAAAGTTAAGACAAAATATTGGTCATTCACCCAACAAAAAGAAAAAGAACAATTTATTGATTCAAAAATCATGAATTTTTTCAAAGTCAATTCAAATGCATTAAAGATAAATAAAAAAGAACACACATTAATTGCATTCAAGATATTGAAGATAAAGTAATAAAGGGCTGCTAAGCATAGCCGCGTTTGTTGATCTGGTGTAGTTGGATGCTTGACATTTCAGACAGACTTTACCGTCTGTTTAACACATCAAGAAAGGCTTACCATTAGACGGTGGGATTCGCCAGAGGTATCAACTATCCTGCTGCGCCTGACCAACAAGTGTGGCTGTCCTTATCAATTTTCAAAGTAATATTAGGTGAAGAAAAAAGAAAAATGCAAACTTTGATCCGATTGGTTTCTATAAAAGTCCTTAATTTGAAATATGAATTGTAATTGAAATGCCCTTTCCATACATATTTTTGTTTTAATGTATGTACGTTTATGCGTGAATGAGAGCTCTATTTAATAAAATAAAATTATATATATACATATATATATATAAGAGAAAAATGTCAATCACTCGACCAATCATCCAACCATGAAATCCTATCGGGCTATTACTGTTTCAGTTCTTCGAATTTTATCATTTGCAATAATGGTTTCATTTGATGTTATCACATAACATATGGGCAAAGTAGGCATTCAATAAGAATTAAAGAGGGCCATAATAGCAATGTGAATTTGTATTTAGGAGCTAAAATTTTTCAGCTTTTTTACTTTTTTAAGCTAAGACAAACAGAAAAGTAAAAAAAAAGAAGGTAAAAAAGCTAAAATTTTTTAATTCTTTTAGCTTACAAATAAAAAAAGCCAACTCAAAAAAACTTAAAAAAAACTAAAACCAAACCGGCCCTTAAGTTAGCGTCAAGCTTCACGAGAAACTGTTTTGGAAGCTACCTCAAGCTCCTTCTCAAAGCGGACTTCTAAGAGAGTCGACTTCCATTGAAAGCGCAAGTCTAACTCTTCACTAAACATACAAAACTAGTTTAGAAGGACTCCTAGTCTTAAAAGTGCGTTTTATAGCCTATTTGGAACTTGAAGGGAATGAAAGGGAAAAAAAAAAGAGAAAAAAGAAAATAAAAAAAAAAAGGAGAAAAAATTTAAAATCAATTTCTCCCTTTCTCTTTTTTTTTTCTTCACTTTTTATTTAATTTTTTTTTATAAAATTAAACAGAACAGTATTTTACCTTCTCTTTTCCAAATTCAAAACATGCTGTTAGAAGCCCCGCCAAATCGCCACTTATATATTGTACCATTGCACTTTGTTAATAAATTTTTATTATTGCCGTGCAAAAGGCACCTGAGGACTGAAAAATAGATTAATTTTCTCATTTAGTGGGCCACGAGGTCTCCGACATCCGGAAGAACAAAAATAACGATCCATATATAAAATAAAATAAAATGGCTCAGCAAAAAAATAAAATAAAGTAAAATAAAATGTAAAAAGGAAAGGGGAAAAACGTAGCAAGCAAATTCTAAGTCAAGCGGTTTGGCGTAGTCTTTCGCCTGAGCAGAGCAGAGCTTGCGTTCACCGGAGAGTCTCTTGTCCATCTTTGTTGCTCTTCTTCTTCTTCTTCTTCAAACGAGTGGAGGATAACTACTTGTCGTCCGATTTCCGGATGGAGATTCTTTATCTTTTAATTGCTTTCTTCTGTTCTTGGACGAACAAATTGGAGGAGTATCTGAACGAGAACTTTCACATTCCACCAAAAAATGCATCTGTGGAAGCTCTGGAGGGATGGAGGAAATTATGCCGCAGAACTGTGAAAAATCCTAGGAGGAGGTTTCGTTATACAGCCAAAGTGGAAAAGAGACTCGAAGCAGAAGCAATGCGACGTACAAACCTGGTTAGTGTAGCGACCTTTCTTTTCATATCCCGCCGCCATTTTCAATTCAAAGGCTTTGGTCTGCCTCGGAAATTGAATTTCATGGAACCTGAAAACACAAATAAATAAAGCGTTCTTGGCAACAACTGAAAATAACCAAGAAGAAAGAAAAATTCATCACAAACAGATATCGATCAATTCTGATTCTTTCTTTTTCTCTTGATTCTCTTCCAATAGAGATGTATGGATCCATGCCTCTATTCCATGGATCCTGTTTATGGATTGAACGAAAATATGTGATTCAATCATGTTCGAGTCTGAGAATTTTTTTAACTTCGAAGTATTTGGTGAAGGAATGGAAAAGAAAATGCAAAGGAAATCAGTTTCCGTTGTTTAGTTACCAAGGAAAACAAGGGGGAAAAAAATTGTAGGGAAAAGAAGGGGAGGTTTTTTACTTTTAGTATCAGTTTCCCTTCTCTTTTTCTCTTGACTTCTTTCCATTTATTGGGGAAAAAAAACTTTGCAATTTAACGTTTATTTAAGTAGAAGAAAAATGTGTAAAAATTTTCCTTTTGCATTTTCGTCTACCATTTTGAGCACTAAATTAAGCCTTAGGTTTAAGATTTGGAAGTTCTGGTCATGACTGAGCTTGAGGAGGAATTCATACGTCTTGAAACCTTGAGCATTCGTTGGAGTGTCATAATGGGGGTGGATGTTACAATTGCCATTCAACTTGCTTCCGAAGCATCTGTGAGACTGCGACTCGTGACACTTTTGTGTCGAACTTTTATGTTTTCTAATCATGCTTCTATGGACATGTAGTATGTTTCCTTTTGTCGTTTGAGAAATGTCCCACAATGCTATTATTGGGAGGGCCATTATGTTAGGATTTAAGACCCATGCTAGCATAGCCTTGCACCTGTACCTCACTATTCTTATAGTGATTATCAACAATATTAGAGGTTGTGCCTTTTTGCGTACAACTATTGCTTTGTTTTTAGTGCTCATATGCTTTCAACCGCTTGTGGACTTGCTTGTTAGCTTCTAGGACAAATGCGACATGACTCTCTTTCTTGTCTATGATTGTTGACCTTAGTTCTGAAGAATGAGATATTCTTCACATGCTGTAGATGGGCTGTAGGAGTCTCCCATGGGTCGTCTTGCAGGTCAAATTAGGTTATTGGGTCTTATATGGAGTCTTTATTAGATCTGGAACATTCTAGTTAGTCAAACTTCCTAAATTTCCTAATCTTGGAGTCATTGTCCCTGTAAAAATGGGTGAAGTTTAGGAGCCTATAAATATGCATGTACTGTTTTTATTCATTGGAGTTGAATTTTAGAGAATTTATGCAACACATGGGTAGTACTTTATGCAACCTTATCTTGGGAGGTAATTCCTAGGGAAATCGAGGCGGGATTCCTTGTTCTCTTTGTTCTTCTTCTCTTCCCCAAAATTGTTGTTCTCAGATTACTGTTCGCAGGCCATAAAAGTGCCATTTTTAGCTCGAAAATCTTAATCAATTATGCCCAAATCAACCCCATCACTTCCTACCTATTAGCCTTAAATTTTAGCATTAAATAGAGCTTTAAACTTTCTAAGTTTCTAAGTTTGGGAACAGAAAAGCAATCTAAACTTTCTTCAACTTAATTTTCGCTTTAACCACATGGTTATTAAAGTTGCCTTCTCGAAACAATATGAAGATGAAATTGTAATTTTCAAGGAAAAGACATAGTTTCCATAGAGAATGATATTGACAAAAGATGTAAATCTTTGGAGAATAAAATTCTCTCACTAAAAGCTGCTATTGGTGCTGCGCTTTATCAAAGTCAAGGGAGTGATATGAAGAGGAAACACATTAAGGTTCAACCTTATCAACATTAGCGGCTGCAGCCACCGCCTACTTTTTCTCCTCCTATTGAAGCTATTAATAAAGATTGGCAAGTGGATGTTAAGAAAACCGAAGCCAAAGTTGCTACTACAAATCAAGAAAACATCAATGAACACGATGACCATGATGCTAGTGTTCACGAGGCAAAGAAAAGGATGAGAATGCAGCTGAATTTTCTACTCTTCACAAGAAAAAAATGGTTATGACTTCCAAGATATCGCAAAAATTGGTTTGTCAATCCAACTAAATTGAATGGGTTCAATTGACTGATGGAAAAGTTATAGTCTTTGTTTTTCTCTTTGTTCCTTCACACAAATCAAAATGAAAAGACTCATGTTGAAGGTTTTAAGTACCCTGTACTACTTTAGCACTTCGAAACTCAAGGATCAGTTTTTTCAATTACAGGGTAGAATAGATAGAGCAGGGAAACAAAAGGATGGGCAAATATAGAATTTAACATGAGCATGCTTAGGACATTGTATAATTACGTTTGGGTTAACTTGAGTTATTTTATGTACTGTAGAGGTTAGAACGCGGGTTTTAGGTGTAAAGGGTATTTCATTAATTGTGCAGACTGCTGAACATAGGCTATAGGGGTCTCACCTATGAGTTGTCTTGTGGGTCAAATAATGTTACTGACTCTTATATCGCGTCTTTGTTTGGCCTAAAATATTTTAATTTAAGAAGCATGGACACTTCTAAGGAAGTGCCGTGCTTGTGTTGACCACCGTTTTGGGCAGGACACTTCTGGGACACTTCTCGACACGTAATGGTCACTTGTCTAAACGTGTCTTGTTATTTTTTAAAATTTGTTTTAGACTCGGACAATTGGGGAACACTTATCCATCAATTTAGACACATGAAATCCATTGCAAGTTTGAAAAAATAACTCAGGATTCAATTGTAAAATAAAAGACAATATAATGAGCATATAGATATGCTAATATATATATATATATATATATATTTTGTAGAGAGAGAGAGAGAGAGAGAGCACATTGAGAAAAGATGTAGAGAAATAAAGAAGAGAGAAACCAACAGAAAAAATAGAGAGGAAAAGAGGATTGAGAAGGGAAAGGAAAGAAAGAATAGAGAAGATAAGACTCTGGAAGCATAGAGACAGAGAAGCAAAGTGAAGACGAAGAAGAAGAGTTATGAGAGCACAAGCTCTATGGACTAGATCTAGATTTTATTCATCTCTTCAAAGTCTAATTTCATTTTACATCAACAAGGCCTATTTATAGGCCTCATAAGACTCATAAACCACCAAAATATCCTCTCAAATTAATTGTACCTAACTCAGTAACATAGTAACCTAATACCCATAAAATTCTATGACAAGCCTCCAAAAGTCCTCAGAAAATCGAAAGACAGCAAGATAAAATCAACACTCCTGACAATCCTTATACTTAATATTTGTCTTCTTTAAGTCCCACATCATCTTTACTGCATCAATCCCCCTCTCTCTCAGTTTCTCTGCATCTTTCTTCTCTGTTTCCTTCATCTTCTCTCTGTGCCTCGGCCTCTTTGCTGGAACTCTTCTCTGCCTCTGCTGGTTCTCGCTCTGTATCTGCTGTTTCTTCTTCTTTTTTGGTTCTGTTGCCTGTGACTTTTCTTTCTGCTGTTTGCTGCTTTCTTCGCCTCTGCTGCTGCAATTTTATCCTTTGCTGCTGTTGCTGCATTTTCTGATACTTCCTGCTGCTTCTATTTCTGGTTCTTCCTGCTGCGTTTGGCTTTTGATCCTATTTTATAGCACGACGATGACACCGTTTCCATTCATGCCTTTAAGTTTCTGCAGCAACAAATTTCCAGCCCTGTCCCAGCCCCTAGTTCCCTTTTGCTTGGTGTAACATAGAGTTTTTCGAGTGCAAACATTAGTTCGTTAACTGTTTGATTTGTTATTTCCCAGTGGTTAAATTAAGTTTATCAAAGTGGTTTTTTTATTCAATATCTCTGCAAATTTCTTGGTTGTCTATTATTTTAATTCTGTCTACTTTTTTCTGTGGAGGTGTACTTGCTGGATTTTGGGGTATTTGATGCTTATTTCCATAAAGTTCTCCAACATATTGCCACAGTGCATGTTTTGAAAACCTAGGGCTGCATTACATCTCCACAATCCAACTAAGCCTAATTGAATTACGTAAAATGCTTGATACTCAAACTACCTTCTTTGATGGGATAAGGCATTGTGTACCAATCAACTAGATGTTACTTGAACAGTTGACTGGTATCCACCAAGGTCAGCCCACAAAAATTACACTGGAGTTGTTCCGATCTCTTGGTTAATGACGCATAATTAATGAACATATAAAATCAGTGGGAAGAACAGATAGATAGCCTACCACACTTTCATAAATAGTGCCTCTTCCAAGCCACTAATCTCCTCTCAAAGAGTTAAATAACACTATCCTATGTAACTTTGGCCTTAAAAGAAGACCCAAGTGAAACTAAGAATAAAAAATAAAAAAAAAGAAGGGAAGAAAAAAAGGACCCAAGTCATAGCCCCAAATAAAAGTTGGGAAGAGAGCCCACCCTATGACCCATGCTATTAGCCTACCCATGCATATCCTGCACCTCCTCAATAGGGATCAATTCACTCTTTCCCACGTTCATGCTAGACCATGACACCCCCTCAAAACCACATTGAAAATGTCTTGACTGCATCTCATTTGCCTTACATAAAATATACATGTCATTCATGAAAAGAAGGTGCGAGATCGATATGGAATCCCTATCCTCTTGTCCTACCTTAAAGCCCTAATACTTCCTCCTCCCATTGCTTGGCCGACGATCCTACTCAAAGCCTCCAGAACAAACATAAACATAAAAGGTGAAAGGAGATCTCCTTACCCAAAGCCCCTTGTACGGAGGAAAGAGCTTGCAGGATAGCCATTCATCGGCACTGAGAATCTCACAATAAAAGGCAAAATTGAATTCAGATCCTCCATTTCTCCCATAAACCTATCCTTGCTAATAAGCCTAGTATGCATATTAGGAAGTTTCTCATGGTTATATGCTTTCTTGATGTCTTATTTATGAATAAAACCTAGTTCTCACAGCAAGCCTTTGAGAACATGTACTCATTAGCCATGAGAATTGCATGCAAAATCCGCCTTCTACCTACAAAGGTATTCTTATAATTGGAGACAATACACTCGACCATTGTCACTGCAATTGCATTGCTAAAATTGCAACCCAAAAGTCTTGTGGGTCTAAATCTCACAACTCTATAGCTGCGCCCTTTTCTTGATCATATTATAAAAGAGGCCTTTCGACACCTTTCTTAAAAGCCCCAACCTCATGAAGGCTCTGTAACATCCTGTTTAAAATACTCTAACTTGCAAGAAGAGAAGTCATCATCATGCCATGCGGGCCCTGGGCTTGTCCCCATAGTCTTTTAAAATTGCCAATTTGCCACTCCTCATCAATTGTCATGCAATGCGGCCCACCTTATTCCTCCTCCCTCCTCGTCTCCTCCCTAGCCATCACCAAACTCTCAAAGTGGCTAGATCTTCAATGAACGAGAGCCAACCTATGAACAAGATTGGTATTCTTATTGCCTTGCTTAGCCACCAGGTGCTCAGATTTCTACTGCCAACTAATTTTCATCAACACTAGATTCGCAAATAGTTGCCTCTTCATAGCCTATTCATTTGTAAGCCCTCCCCTGCTCTCAGTGACCTTGAGCACTCTAGCCTCCTAAAGAGCCAAGTTTGCAAACTCCTCTATGTTCCTTCTCCTGAAGTCTTCTTTAAACAATACTAATTTGCTTGCAATAAAAAACCTAGAATCCCCTTCTACTTGATATGCTCTCCACTGTTCTTTCACCTTCATCTAAAAAAACCATTACCTTCAACTACATATTCTTACCCACCACGAATCCTGCCACAATTCAAAATATTAGTTACATGATCTGAGACCAGCTTGAAGGGTAGACTAAGATACGTTAGACCTATGTTCCTGCCACTCCAAAGAGACCAATTATCTATTAGCCCTACAAAGGTAGGGCAAATTCCTATTATTGCAATAGGAGTCTAGCGGCCTCCTAAAGGTGAATCCTAGCTTTTATGGAATCTTAGAACTCCATCTTAGATGTGGTGATATGTGTGCATTATCTGAATTGAGAAGTGAAGAATATTGCGATCCTTTCCAGTACACCATGGTCTATCTCACCAACCTTAAGCAGCCTACGTATGGACGTACATGTCTTTTCTATTGGCATGAAGAATTGGACCATACACCCCCACGAAAACCCATGAAAGCCATTCTCAGTATTCGAACAAAAAAGACAGGATCCTAAATATCCTGTCAATACATCCATTCAATTTGGAACTCTCATACCCACATAACACATACCCACTTGAATCTATCAAATTTAACATGAGGAAACAAAAGGAGAAACAAGTCAAGAGATGAACCGTCGACACAAATATGTTTGTTTCAAAGGATTTAATTAATCTATGACAAGAAACTTGTTTATGGCCGATCAGGCCGGTTTAGACTGGCTTGATTGACACCCTGCCTACTGTCCCTCCTCATATCCATTGAAATGAGCCTGGACCTGTATTTGACGGGCAGTCACTGAACTTCTGCTGACCTCTACAACCCTCTCAAACATTTTAAAAACCCAACTTCTCTGAGCTTAGGAGAAAGGTCCTTCAAACAATCACAGACCTACGAAATTACATAGCCGAATACGGACTTACTAACTCCATGACCTTGCTCCAGAAAGGAGAGCAAAGAAGTGCCCTCGCCTCCATCATTGATGAGGTCAAAGGTCTTCCACCCAACTTGGTCAATTGTTTTTTGCGTCCTCAATGCTATTCTATAGAAATTTTGGCATTGTATGGGAGTATATGGGGTGATGATGGGTTAATGGAGAGCCATAGAATAAGTTAGATGGCAACTGGGGAATTTTGGTGGAGATGGGGTAAAGGACGAACCAGAATTTTGGTGAAGATGCGGTAAAGGACAAACCAACCTAAGCCACAGAGAGAAATAGGACACATATGTGCATTGAGTGGATTTGTAAGTGAATGAGTGCCTGGTAGGGGAGCCCAAGAGCCTCTTATAAAGAGCCTTATGGTAAAGCCCAAGCAGGATTTGGCTTTTTTTAATGATGGCCTATCTTTGAGAGTCCTTTCTCTAATAGGCCAAAGAAGACCTATGTGGGGTACAGCACTAAGATGATGCCTTTGTGGTAAGCCACAAAGGTGCATACATGAGTATAGGGTGTATACAGGTGTCAAAGCCTTGTAGGAATGTTTCTTTGCATCAGTACTACAACAACGGGCATCCTACTTTTCTTGGAGGCTGTCTTGCATCAGAGTGGACACAACATTGAACATAAATGGTTTATAAATTTGAAGTTGGATTGAAAATCAGAGGTCTCCTAATCAAATTGGTGACCCTCACATGATTCCTGGATTGCAATACAGAATTACAAGACCTGATACGAAAATCAGGGTTTTAAATGAAGGGGTTTACGAGTCAAAATTATTTTTAGACTACTGGATGCATCCCTTCTCTCCTGGCATGAAGGATGTACTAATAAATTAGTATTTTGGCTGATCATTCAAAGATGAGGGTTGAAGAGTAGGTGATTGGGGAAGTCAATAGCCATCTCACACTCTAAAACAATGAAAGATCAGTGGAAGCAAACCATGTTATGCTGGTGTTAACTATACAGAAAGATCTGGGCAGATTAAGATTGCATGGAAAATTGGTATTTCTGTCGAAAACAAATTGATGGTTCCCTAAGATAGTTTGTATAGAGAAGATAGTTATCAAATGGCAATAATATAAGATCTCAATGGAATTGTAATTCCCTAATAGTATACCGAATTTAAGGAAGATTGTGTTTGGATATCTTGGTATAATTTCAAGTGCATTGCATTCACATTCTTGCTGTGTTTTCAACTGTGAACACCTATGAAAAGTGGAAAGAAAATTCCCTTTCTTTTTCACAACATCCCACCCCACACCCCCAAACCCCCCCCCCCCCCCCCCCCCCCCCCCCCCACCAGGTGCCCATTTATGTGTCTGTTTATAAGTTTCAATTTTGTTTTGTGTCTCACATGAGTTTCCTTTATTCTTACACTACTCATACTGTACCAGGGAAAAGTTTCAGTTTTTGAGAAATACAAGCCCCCAAAGGAGGTTAGGCAAGCCGGCTTTGAAATTGATGTGGATACACTCTCATCCTTGGTCTCCTTCCGCAATCGCAAAGGATTGGAAGGACTCTGCGGTGTTGAAGGGATTGCACGACGCCTCGATGTCTCGCTAGACAGGGGAATTAGTTCAATTGAACAAACACCTATTCCTGTCAGGCAGAAACTCTTTGGTACTAATACACATGACAATAAACCTTGCAAGAGTTTCTGGACATTCACATGGAAGGTATTGCATGACATCACTCTCATCATCCTCATGGTTTGTGGTATAGTATCTATTGTTCTTGGAATTGCCATAGAAGGGTGGCCTGAGGGTATGTATGATCCACTTGGGAACATTCTGTATATTCTCTTTGTGGTTATAACTACGGCAACCTGGGATTATAGACATTATTTACAATTCCAGGATTGGGTTGAGCAGAAAGAGAAAACTTCTGTATGTGTCATGAGAGATAGAGAAAAACAAAGGCTCTCTATCTATGATCTGGTAGTTGGAGATGTTGTTGTCCTGTCGACTGGGGATCAAGTCCCAGCTGATGGGATTTTTATTTCAGGTTATGACTTGTTGGTCAATAAATCAAGTCTGAGAGAAGAAAGTGAACCAGCAGATGTAAATCAGGAAAATCCATTTCTTTTTTCGGGGGCAAAAGTCCAATCTGGGTCAGGGAAGATGCTGGTGGCATCAGTGGGCATGAAGACTTACTGTGGCAAACTGATGGCAACTCAGAGTGGGAGAGGAGAAAATGAGATACCACTCCAGGAGATGTTGAATGGTACTGCTACAGTTACAATGAAATTTGTTTTGACCTTTTCGTTGCTGACTTTCCTGGTGCTGACAACGATGCTTGTGGTGGGAAAAGCACTTCGGAATGAGTTCCTGGAGTGGTCAAGAAGTGATGCATTGAACCTGCTGAAATACAGTGCTAAGGCAGTGACTGTAATTGTGGTTGGACTTCCTAAAGGTGTGCCATTGGCAGTGAGACTGATCCTTGCTTTTGCTGCAAGGGAATTAATGAACAAGAGGGCTCTTTTGAAGCATCTTTTTCCATGTGAAACCATGGGAGCTGTTGGCATTATCTGCATAGATAAAACAGGGACAATGACAACCAACAATATGGTGGTAGATAGGTTATGGATATGCAACGAAGTGATGCCAAGTAAGGATGCTGTGGCTTTTCTGAAATCTGCTGAAAATGAACCGGTGTTGAACATTTTTTTGCACTCTGTATTTCATAATTATGGTTCTCAGGTAGTACAGGTAAATGATGGAAGGAAAAGGATTTTAGGTTGCCCAACAGAGAGGGCATTGCTAGAATTTGCCTTGGATTTGGGAGGTCATTATGTTGATATATGGCAGGAGATTGAGAAATTGGAGAATTCACATAGTAAAAGAAGGTCAGTGCTTGTCCCTTGTCATGAAGGTAGATTCCGTGCATTCTGTGTAGGTGCAGTAGACACTATCTTGGATGGGTGCAATAAGGTTGTTTGTGTTGGTGGAGAATATGTCCATTTGTCAGAGGAACAGAGAAAAAATATCCTGAATATCAAAAGTGGTTTTTGTGATGGAGCTCTGAGAACTCTATGCTTTGCTTTCAAGGATGTTGCTGATTCTGGTGATCACAGAATACCTGATGATGGCTATACGTTGATAGCTGTTGTTGGAATTAGGGATCCAGTGCAGTCAGAGGTCAAAAATGCTGTTGAGATATTTTCAACGGCTGGGATTACTTCACTTTTGGTATCTGGCGATGATATAAATTCGGCTAAAGCAGTAGCTCAAGAATGTGGTATCTTGACCGATGATGGTTTGGCCATCGAAGGGCCAGAGTTTCGTTCTAAAACTCCCGAAGAGATGGAGTTGTTGATACCAAAACTTAAGGTCTCTAGTCACTGTATTAAATAGTTCTTTAAATCTGATGAATTTCCACCATTTCATAGGACTGATCTTGAAATCTGTGCCCATATGTACAGGTGCTCGCTAGAGCCTCGCCTATGGATAAACAAACTTTGGTGACCAAGTTGAAGAGTACATCTGGGCAAGTTGTTGCTGCAACTGGTGATGGGATAAGTGATGCCCTTGCTCTTTGTGCGGCAGACGTTGGACTTGCAATGGGTAAAGCCAGCACAAAGGTCTGTTTCTTACTTGTTTTGTGCATAGAACAATGAGAACACTTGCCGCCAGTCACAATTTCCATTCGCATTGCTCTATTTCTGCTCGTCTTTTTAAATATAAACATATCCATTTAGTATTTGTAGTTTCCATGCCTCATTCCCTAGATGCCATGTATTGAAGATTTTGAATAAGTATTTATACAGGTAGACAAATGCATTGGATGTTCCTTGTAGTAAGTGTGAGACCAATTGAATAAGTATTTAACTTCTGGGCTAGATTTTAAGTGGTTACAAGGCAAGGCAGGCAGCAACATTTGAGGTGCTGATATTGGATAGTAAGAAAAAGCATTGTTCCATCAAAATAAGCTTTTCGCTGAAATTAGGTTGGTAAGTAAATCAAGTTATCCTCCACAAAATTTTAGAAAATGATAACAAACTAGCCACTGGCTTGTGAAATGTGCAGGGCTGATAACAAATGAAAATATAAGTGTCAATTTTTCTGGGTAATACAAACGAAAATTACAAACAAGCAAACTGATTCAGCAGAAGCTGTGAACCTAATTCTTGAAGATTCAGATGAAGGTTCACCTTTCAGATCACTCATTGAAGATTCAAAGTTTTTCCGTAGTAGGGGCAGGTGCACTCTCCTACATGTGCTAAGAGAAGGAAACAAAAGTGCTGATATGCTGGCCAATCTAGGGAATGATGAGGCTGATCATCTTGGAAGGACCTCCGGAACAGCTGAGGCCACTGCTGGAGCAAGACAAACTGGGCATAGATACTGTTAGAGAGTAGTTTTTGTCTGTCTGTGTTTTCATTCTGAAGTATCAAAAAAACAAACACAAACAAGCAAAATTAAGGTCAACAATATTACTTACAAGTATATGCAATGGCACTGTATATTATTCTCAGTTTTCCTCAAGACCAAGCTCCGTAGGAGGCAATTTTATCATTATAACCAATCATTTATTAGAGCAAAAGTGAAACCAAGAAAGGTACACAAGTAAAACAAAAATCAATTTCTGTTTACGCATTAGGCAATGGCGTTATCAGTTAACTTTTTAGTATGAGTACAAGAAGATAAAGAAAAGAAAAGAAGGAAGGAAAAGAGAGCAAAGGAGGAGAACTTTGTATATGGCTTAATGAGGGAGAACCAAGGTTAGGATCTCTCCCTTATCCTTGTGTATTTATACTAATTAGCACGAAATATAAATGTACCCTCATAACATAAGAAAAATGACACATAGCATTCCCTCTCAAGTTGGTGCATTAATATTTCTTATGCCAACTTGCTAACAATGGGATGAAAAACCTTACTACGAAGCTCTTTAGTAACAATGTCAGACAGTTGTTCTTCTGATCTGACAAAGAGGGCATGCAAATTAACTCCTTATTTAGCTTTTCCATGATGAAATGCCTACTAATCTCAATGTGCTTAGTTCTGTCATGCTACGTTAGGTTTTGATCAATATCAATCGCCAACTTTATTATCATTATATAGTTTCACGAGTTCATCACCAAATATTCCTAAGTTCCCCAGTAAGTTGACCAGATACACATAAAGACTATGATCCATAGCTCTGCATTCTACTTGTGTACTGGACCTGGACACCAGTGCTTGCTTCTTACGTAGCTAAGTGACCAGATCCCTCCTACAAAAGTATAGTAGTCAGAAGTAGACTGCCTATTGTGGTGAGTGGTTAAATCTGGAGAAGAAGACCTTCTGGGAAGTTATGTTAGACACTGACTAGATGGAGGGCCACCGGAGATGGAGGAGAGAGAGTCAAGGTAGTCCTAAGAAGAGAAAGAGAGTGGCAATGTGTTCCATGGGAACTAGAGAGGCTTATGGAGATGCTTCTGTTGCTTACTCTTGTTGAAGCATTGTCTTGCTGAGGGGAGATCTCCCTTTTATATAGGCGAGGGGACCTCAAGGCCTGTGAGTGCTCAAGGCTAGATGGCCGGTCCCCATAGGTTCGACATTCTAAAGGTAAATTCTGCAGCTAAGATCCTCCCCAGAGGTAGGTGGGATTCAGTCAGGTGGTAGTAGTTGACCTACATTAAATGACGAATGTTCAATGGAGATCTTATGGAGATCTCTCTCTCTCTCTCTAAGACAAGTCAAGGGGCGAGGCCATCTTGACGAACCCTCAACTCTGTTCTCCAATCCACTTATCTCCTGATGGTCACACGAGAGGGTGACTCTGAGAGGGTCCATAGATCTTACTCCCAACCTAGGTTATGGAGATACCCTTATGGAGAATTCTGGCAAAGTATGGAGAAGTGGCCCAAAGGAGAGGGCGCTCGGCAGAGAGGTGCTATGGCCATGCTAGGAGGTGCCAAGTGCGAGGCTGTAGGCGAGGTGCCCTTCGGCAGAGACTCCCTCGGTCTTGTTGAGGAAATTGCCTCGAAGGCATGTGCAGGCAAAGGCCCTAAAGGAGATAGCTTAAGGCCATCTGTGGGCGAGGGGCCTGTAGGACATGACTCGAGGCCATGCATGGGCGAAAGGCCTGAAGGAGGCGCCTCGAGGCCATGTATGGGCGAGGGCCCTCCTAATGCCTTAGCTGGGAAGAGGCGCTCTTCGTGCTATCCCCAGTTGGCAAGACTCAACCCCTAAGAGGAGCATGATAGAGCTGCACCATTGGTCCACGTGCCACCTAAACGAACTGCCATGTGGGACCAAGTGTATGGAGAAGGAGGTAGTGAAGTGCCGAGGTGTCTTGCCACTTAGAAGAGTTGGACACATGTACCTATACCTATCATCAATTGAACCTGTCCAATCCGCATCAGTAAATGCCTCCAACCGCAAGTCACCATGGTTAGAGAACAAGATTTCCTCTTCAAAAGCAAACTTGAGATATATATGGATGCACTATGCAAGTGTCATGCATAAACTGACAGACACTGCAACTTCATAAGCAATATTTGACTGAGTACAAGAGAGATATCAGCTAAGAAGCACTGACATACTGTTTAGGACGCCGTGTCCATATTGGACACATGTCGGACACACATACTCCTTGGATACGCCGGGGCATGTGTTGAACATACCAATTAGCGAGTCCAATATTTTTATTAATATTTTTTTTGTAAACACATCTCAAACACATCGGGATGCGCGTGTCCCTTATTTACATAGGTTTTGGGACACGGAGAATTTAAAATGTTATTATTAGGAATAATAGAGGGGGCTTAATATGTAAATTTGAAAACTCTAAAACACTACAATATAAAACATCCAAATCCAATTCTTTAAATCCTTAGCTTGTGAGTTGTTGTATAATAATTGTGAAATTATTTAGTTGTTTTCATCTTATTTTTAGAGATTTATGGATGTTACATTCCTATAAAAGTATGTAGAAATATAATTTTTGCCGTATCCCTACCGTGTTTGTGTTCGTGTCCGTGTCCTCAGTTTTTTAAAAATGTCGTGTCCCGTGTTCCATGTCGATGCCTGTGTCCGTATTCTTAGGATATCAGTATTCCCACAAGTCTCTGGTGCCTCTCTTTGTTAATACAATCGCCTATACCACTACCTAGTCTATGATTAGCATCAATTGGTGAATTTGTAGGTGTGCAACCCAAAATGCATATTTCTTTATGTAGATCAAGGATGTATTTCTGCTAAGAGATAAAGATACCTTTGTTTGTTTGATATGGTAACTTTATCTTTAGAAAGTACTTCAATGGACCTTACTCTTTTTATCTCAAATTCCTTAGCCGAAAGTGCTTTGAGGTGAGATGTTTCCTCCACATCATTGCATGTTACTGTTATGTCATCCACATACACAATAGGAATTAAGAACAAGATCTTATCACTACCTCTGTTGAAAATATAGTATGGTGCATAACTTTGCTTATATCCAAACCCTAGAATAGCCTTAAGAAATTTGCCATACCAAACTCTATGAGACCAATTTAACCCATAAAGTGACTTCGTTAGTCAACATACCTTCCCTATAGTTGCGTGAGAGGATAACACTAGTGGAATATTCATATAATCTTCTTCCTCCAAATCTCCATGAAGAAATGCATTCTTCACATCTAGTTGCTATAGAGGCCAACCTAGATTAGAAGTATAAGAGAGAAGGGCACAAATGAAATTCATCTTGACCATAAGGGCAAATCTCTCCTAATACTCAATGGCGATAAGTCTGAGTAGATCCTTTGGCAACAAGCCTCAATTGTTCCATCTAGTTTTTGTTTAACAGGGTAAACCCACTTGCAACCCACTGGTCTTTCCTAATTGGAAGAGAGACTAACTCGTAAATGTCATTCTTGCTCAGAGTTTTTATCTCCTTTAACATAGCTTCCTTCCACTTAGGATCAATAAGAGCCTCCTTCCAACCTCCAAAGTAGACACAAAAGACAAGGACGAAGCAAGGTACGGTACGACGGAGACAATGAGTTATGTGAAACCAATTTAAATATAGGATGTTGAGTGCAAGCCCTAACTAGAGAAAATGAGTTATATGAAGCCCTAACTCCATTTCTAAGAGAAATAGAAAGTTTAGAATCGTCAACTTCTACAACAGTGAGTGGCTTGAAGGATCTATAAAAGAATCTATACCTAGAGTCAAGGATAATGACTGGTTTGGTGGCACATAGGTAGTTTGCTCTTTTTAGGTGCCATGATATGATTGGAGACAATGAGTTATGTGAAATCAATTTAAATACTGGATTTTGAGTGCAAGCTCTAACTAGAGACAATGATTTGTATGCTATAAATTTACATATTAGATGTTGAATGCAAGCCCTAACTTCTTTTCCAAGAGCAATAGGAGAATCAAAATCTTCTATTTCTATAGCAGTGTGTGGCTCATTGCTTAAAGGATTTGTAAAGGAATCTATACCTGGAGTCGAGGATAATGACCGACTTGGTAGCATATGGCTAGTGTGGTCTTTTAGGCACCATGAATAGGAATTTAGATCAATTTTGTCTAAACGCCCACCAGTGTCACATTCTTCCTCTATACACCTTTCTTGTCTTTGGGAAGCAAGAAACAAAGAGAGTTCATGCTGATCATATGTCAACATAGTCCCAAAGTGAAGAGATGTTTGGGATGAACCAAAGGACTCAGATTCACAAAGGTGACATCATGCTAACATAGACTCTACAGGATTGAGGATGATCACATTTATCTCACTTTTAAGTAGCAGAGTAACCAATAAAGACATATTTGACTGTTCGTCTACTATTGCTATGGTTTCGGGTCATAAGTGGTTATGTTGTCAACTTGATGTGATGAATGCATATCTTTGTAGAGATCTTCATGAGGTTTATATGGAGCTACCACTTGGTCTTCTCATCCTCACTACCACGTACACCCTCTTCTTCGTGGTATTATGGTCTTTAAACTGGCCCCTGGTACTATGTCCTGAAAAATAGCAGTTCTTTATGCAACAAAGGCATATTTGACATGGACAAATTTTCGAAAAGACAATAGCACATCAGTGAAGCATCTTTTTGAGGATCATTGTCTTGTCTACGCCATTCCGTCTAAAGCAATAGAGTCTTGCAGTGCTTAACATAAACATGAATTATCATTGGATCTATTGAATTGTTCACCTTAAGTTTCTCAATGCCATTATGCTGCAGTCTTTTGACTTACAAAGAGTACCTATGATGGAAACTTTCTAGACACAATTTGAACTTGTAGAAGTGAAATCTGCGACTTTGCGTAATCATGTCCACCAATGTTATTTCCAATTTATGTTTCTTTTCCTAATATATCTTTGAACCATATCTACAGGTCGCAAAAGAAAATGCTGATGTGATCATAGTGGATGACAATTTTACAACCATAGTAAATGTGGCCAAGTGGGGACGGGCGGTATATATTAACATTCAGAAGTTTGTGCAGTTGCAGTTGACTGCCAATGTTGTTGCTGTTATGATCAATTTTGCTTCTGTATGCATCTCAGGTTTGTTGGGTCCAAGCTGCTTTTATATTTCCCTTTCTTATAATACCCAAATAATAGCAATGATAATGATGATATCATGATAATGATACAGCAATAACAATTTTCCTCATAAATTCCAGGATCTGCTCCCCTTACGGTTGTGCAGTTGCTTTGGGTGAACCTGATCATGGACACTCTAGGTGCAGTGGCACTGGCTACTGGACCACCAAATGATGGACTTATGAATAGGCCTCCAGCCGGGAGGGGAGTGAGTTTCATTACCAAGGCCATGTGGAGAAATATAATTGGTCAGAGTATTTATCAATTGTCTGTTGTTGGAATTCTCAATTTATATGGGAAGAATCTTTTGGGACTTGATGGTTCAGATGCTACTGAAGTTGTCAATACTTTCATATTCAACACCTTTGTATTTTGCCAGGTATTCTTTATCCCATTATTGGGCTTAGCTTATTGTTTTTTATAAGATATATTTGGAATTTTCATATATAGACAAAAGGAACATTAAATCCTGTGCCCTTTGTTTTGAGTTGATTTCCTGTCATGGCTGTTTTATGAGACAATGAAATTGTGTGTTCTCTAACCCCTAGTGTTTCCTTTCATGCGTGGGCCTTGGCGTAGCAGTAAGGTTGTTCCACTATCACCTAGGCCTCACTAGTCTCTCCACATGCAGAGGTAAGGCTGGGTACATCCCTTCCCCAGACCCCGCACTCAAAAGAGCCTCATGCACCGAGTTGTCCTTTCTTCTCTGAAAATGATTGTAGCAAGTTAACAGCAGCAAAAGTAATAAAATGTTCAGTTTACTTTTTTTTTGGGGGGTTAATGAGCATAACATATCCTGAGTACTAGACTGGTTTTTCTTCTTGGTTTTATTTTTCAGGTGTTTAACGAGATAAATAGCCGTGACATTGAGAAGATCAACGTGTTCTCTGGCATGTTCAACAGCTGGATATTCCTAGCCGTTGTGCTTTCTACAGTGACATTCCAAGTTATTATAGTCCAGTTCCAGGGCATCCTTTTGAGCAGTGTACCGTTAAGCTTTCAACTTTGGTTACTAAGCATCTTACTGGGATCGGTGAGCATGGTCGTCGCGGTTGTCTTCAAGTGCATCCTGTTGAAACAATGGACTCCTAAGCACTATGATGATTATGAGCCACTCCCCAGTGGGCAAGATATTGTTGTGCAGTAAACTTGATTTAGGTACTCTAGATGCCTGCACGTGCATCATGTAAATAATATTAAAGAGTTGTCTTTTTTCTTTTCATTTTTCGATAGAAAAACAGTGTGGAACTTAGATTAAAAGAGTTGTACCTTGGTAAGTCCCTGTGTGCGGGTGAGCACTTGTAGTCGTGTCTCACTGGGATTCGTTCGTCGTGGTTGCCTTAAAGTAAACTAGGGTCTCCTGAGCACCGTGATGTTTATGAGCTACTCAGCAACGGGCATAGCATTGTTGTTTTAGATTTATTCTGTATAGTTCTAGACGAATGCACGTGCATCATGTACATAATAGTTAAGAGCTGTCTTTCTTTCTTTTTTTTTTTATTGGATGGGAAAGCAGGGAGGAGCTTAGATCAAAGAGTTTGTATGTTGTGTAGTCCCTGTATGCAGGTGACGGATCGTAAATATATATAATAGTGTGATTTCTTCTTTTCACTTCACCTCTCTCTCTCAAAGCAGGTTTAACTGCACATGCTCGATTCAATCTTTAAATAATGTGTGAGGTGATACGGAGGTACAAAAAAAGAGGGAAATGGTAATGGAGATATGATTCGCGTAATTGGTAGATTGAGGATTTGTATAGTCCAAATAAAACATCTTCCAGACAGGACTTATTTCCACTTAGAAAATTTGGGCAATGCATTAAATGTCTACTCGACTTAAAAACACTAAAGAACCTACTCTCCAGAAGTTAAGAGGTGCATTATATTGCTGTTACATGTTGGAGCACCCTCTATTTCCTGCTAAGAAAAGAACTATTATTATGACCCCTTGAAACATAACAAGAAGACTGTGGCAATGGGCATGCTCACCGATCCTATTAAGATGCTTAGTAGCCATAGTTGCCAGCTCAACAGCACAGTGCCTGCAAAAGTGCCCAGGAACTCGACTATGACTATGATAGGTTGGAATGTGGCTGTGGTGGAAACCATGACGCCTGTTATGAATACCCCGCTGTTAAACATGCCACAGAAGAAGATATTGATCTTCTCAATGTCACGGCAATTTATCGCATTAAACACCTGGGTAATAAAACCAAGAAGAAACACCAGTCTAATAAGGGGTGGTTATCCTCAGTAACCAGAAAGAAAACTGAACATTTAATCACTTTTGCTGCATGCCTTTAAGTTAAATAAATTGCCAACCGCTTCATTTGCTAGTTGCTAAAATATGTTCAGAGAAAAAACCAGATAAAAGTAACTGAGGCATCAATACATTTAACTGTTATGTCCAAAGGTTTCATTGTTTCATAAAGCACCCATGACAGTAAATCAACTTGAAGAGAATTTCGAGTTCCTTTTGTCCGGATTAGTGTTACAAAAAGAAAAAAAAAAAAAAAAAAAAAAGAAAGAAGAGAAGAGAAAATAAAATAAAATAAAATTCTAGCCTTTCAGATGGATGGGAGGTAGAAATCCCCTTCTTTCCCCCTAAATCCCATAGTTTCAAGTACATTCTTAGATAATTTACATCTTAAGTCATGATAGTATACAATATGCATTATATTTAAATGCTCAAGATAGGTCCATGACCGGTACACAACCTTTGGATACCTATCCCTGTATCCCAAGATTTAGGGTTTACGGAGGTCTAATTGTGGCCACATACCTGCACCCGAGTTCTGTAACATAGGTCTAGGTATAAAAATTCTAAATATAACTTACAGAAGCAATAAGCTAAGCCCAATCATGTGCTAAAGACTAAAGAATACCTGGCAAACCAAAAAGGTGTTGAATATGAAACTATTGAGAACATCAGTTGCATCTGAACTTGCAAGTCTCGAAACAACATTGACAGTCAACCGGAACTGCACAAACTTCTGGATGTTAATTTACACTGCATGTCCCCTTTGGCCAAATTTACTATGGTTTTGAAATTGTCGTCCAATATGATCACATCAGCATTTTCTTTTGCGACCTGTGGATATCGATAACAAATAGATTAGGAAAAGAAACATTAATAAATTGCCGAGTTCAAGTTCAATGTGTCAGGTTCAAGTTAATTAGCTCAAGCAGAGAAGGTCCAAGATTGCTCAAATAGCAATCTGGTTAAGTAGGCATCAATTAGTCCTAGCTGAACGGTGATTCATTTTAGGAAAATGTTCTCCTTTCAACTGAGATGCTGCTGAAGTCAAAAGTCACAAGCACCTGACCACCTTCATAAAATTAGGAGGAAAAAAAAAAATTCATTGGAATCATCTTAATGCATTTTCAAAAAAAAAAAAAGAATATGTTCAAAACTTTGCTATAAAGAACCAAGAATATCATCTAGGACAAGGAAAACAAGAAAAATACTATATTAATATGCAGAAAGATAAGACTTCTGTTCCTGCTATAACCATAGCAAGTCCAATGTCTGCTTCATGCAAAGCGGGAGCATCATTAATTAGTCCCATCACCAGTAACTGCAACCACCTCCTTAAACATATTCCTTAAGTGGTTTACAGGCCAACTTGTGCTTGTCTAAAGTCAAGGACCGAGCCATTACTTGCACTCATGACCTTAAGCATATCAGAAAACAAGTGCATCTTCACAATTATGTACGAGTACAGAATATAGAATTTGATGGAATCAACTCCAAACCTGAATTCTTGGTATTATTTTCTCCAGTGATTGCTATCAATGTATAGCCAGCCAGTATCAGGAATACTGCTTTCATTGAAAGCATCATCAATATCGAATCATCGATCCTTAAATGCCAAGCAGATAGTTCTCAAAGCTTCAGAGTCAAAACTGTTGTGATATCCTTTACCTGTTCTTCTGACATATAAATAGATTCTCCAATCTTGTCATACATTCCTACAATTATCTCTTATGCACCTTTGCAAAATGCTCGGAGGCCACCATCCGGAAGAGCCACAAGCACAGACGTCTTTTTCTTGACAGAATTGAAAGGCTCAACCTTTAGTATCTCAAACTCCCAGCATTGAGCATGAAAATCACCAACCATCCAGAAGCAAGACATATATTCTAACAATGCTGATTCAGTTGGTGTGCCAACATGGAATTCTTTGTTCTTGACCACTTTAGAGCCCGTATTTTGAATACATCTGAACTCAATATATCTCCACCTTCACTACCTTTTATTTCTTTGGCTTTTCCACACATCCATATCTTATCAACTACCATATGGTTTGTTGTTAATGTTCCAGTCTTACCCGTGCAAATCAAATGCAAGTAGCAGAACCTATTGTCTCGCATGCTGCAAAATGCCTCACGATTGCCTTGTCATTCATTAACTTCTTCATTGCAAAGGCAAGACTCAATGGCACTAACAACGGAAATAACTGATGTAGAACGAGTTGCTGAAAACTTTCTAGAAGTTTGGGAGCAAAAAAATTCCAACGGACACCAAAAATGGGATCAAGGGTAAAATGATAATTTTGTTAGACCATATTGGAATTGCCTAAAATTTGGTGGGTTGATTTGAAATGGCCTCGGAAACAATACTCACAGCTAGTGTGGGGGTTATTTTAGCCGAATTTCATAGTTTAGGCCCTCAAATCGGCATTTTTACTATTTTAGAGAAGTTTTTTTTTTTGTTTCAGCCATAAATTCGTCTAGGAGTTTTCAAATTGGACTAGGATTGGTTTGGAGAGTTTTTTTTTTTTAAGATTCTTGTATTTAAATTTGAGCTTTAACTCAAGTTTCTTATTTTTTTATTATTTTCTTTTTTTTGAAAGTATTATGGTTAGTTTATAATAAATAGGGATGCAAGTTTTCATTAACATTAGTTCAAATGCAATAATATTCTTTTTTTCAATCATTGTAACTTATTTATTTTGTATGATGAAAAGCTCGAAATCTAAGGATGCTGCATCAATACCATTGGAGTAGATCTTGTTAAGTAGGCTTCAATTTAATTTAATGCTAGTTGAATTGCGATGCATAATTTTCATATGGTATAACTTTTTTTAGCTTTTTTAATTTTGATTTTTTGTCTTATAAACAAAAAGTTAGAAATTTTTTTTCTTGTTTACTTTTATGAGACAAAGATAAGCAAAAAGTTAAAAAAAAAAATAACCTTTTACTTATAAACTAAAAAAACACTAGGCTAAAAAACCTACCAAACGGGTTACTACATATGTTATCATTTCAAATGAAAAGCTGCTGAGGCCATAAGCCATAAACACCTCACCTTTAGTTACTAAAGCTGAGTTGGACATGGCAAGATCTGATTTGTTTGTCAGAACGAACTTGAAAAACATGTGTTCGCAAGGATAAGACTCTAAGCCAACGTGGAATTACGCACGATAAAACTTGTAAAAACAAAAAAGGACCTCGACAACATAAATTGGGATATGCGTATATATATATATATATATACTAGTTAAATAGGTCCGTGCAAGGCACCGGACAGTATTAAAAAAAATAATAAACATAGAGTACAAATTAAAATAGATCAAAAGAAAATTTAATTATTCTTCTTTATTTTTATTTAATTTTAACATATAGAATTTTTTTCTTATAAAAATCTATTTATTTATAACAAGTTATTATTATTAATATACTAAAATACCACATGTCAAAATTTAATAAAAATTACTACTAAAAGTCTTAGTACTTAAATATAAAACTTTGCAGAGTCATCATTTGTTTACTAAGTTTAAATTTTAGTTGATTTTATTTATTTATTTATTTTTATCATTTTCCGTTTACAAGGGTAGCTTAAGGGAAGAGTAGCCTCTTTTCTTCTAAAATATTTTGATCAAATTATTTATAATGGTCAACATTTAGTTATATGTACATGTTTACAGGTGAGATGATGTAGTTATTCTAATTTTTTACTGTAGATATTGGGTCTCATATTTTGTTTCCTTGTGTGTACCTGTTTGCTACGTGCAAATGTAGAGGCGATAATAAAGATGAAAAAAGGTCTCTAGATAATGATGAGGAGAGGTTGAACTATAGAAGAAGACTGGACCGGGAAGAGTTCGCCGGTGAAATGAAGAAGTCTCAAGAACACGGAATTATAATTAACCCGCCGGACCATTAATACTTCAAAAGCTAAAGGGGGCAAATTTCCCTGACCGTGGGAAATTTTTTGCTTATTTTTTAGATTTTTTGCTTATTTTTTAGTTTGAGTGCGGTTTTAACTTATTTTCGTGACTCAGGTTTGGCATCTTTTAAAATAGCGTTTTCGTTAAAAACGCCTTTTTAAAAAGCGTTTTGACGTTGTATTTTTTACAGTTAAAATTAGAATACAAACAGGGAAATAGAGACGTATAAACGCTTTTGTTAAAAGCGTTTTTTGGCTCATATAATCACCATTCAAAATGGCGTTTTTTGCCTTATAGAAGCGTCATTCAAAATGGCGTTTTTTGCTCAATATATGCCCTAATATCGCGTCTCCCTATCTCGCGGCTCTCTCAGTCAGATTCAACTCCCTCTCTTGCGGCTCCCTCAGTCAGATTCAATCAGATTCAAGACAACACAGATTCGGTCGAAGCTCTGTCCCACCACGTCTCTCTCTCCCTCGCGTCTCTCTCTCTCGGCCACAAGGTATGTATATACATATATATATATATATGTAGATATCCGGAAATAGAAACGTATAAGCTTTTTTTTTGTTTTTTGTTTTTTTTTAAAGTCCTTCCCACCCAACTCACTCAGTAGGTTCCAACTAAATACGAACAAAATATGAGTTTTTTGATTGTTAATGATGGCTCATGTCTTGCTGGTACCTTGGTTAGTTCACATTCTCAATCTTTAATGACACTTTTTTTTTAATTGTTGACTGTTAAACTAAATTTGTTATTCCTAATACCAATTTAAATACATCAATGCTTTTTATTTTCATTTTTATTATGGTTATGATGTTCAAGGCTAGTTTACACGTATGTTGACTGCTTCTTTCTCTAATCAGATCAAAGATAGGCTACTCACGCTAAGATTATGATATTTACAATTATGATGTTTAAGGATTTATACGTTTTATACATTTCTATTTCTAAATAAAGACTTTAAATGATAATTATGTCTTATAAATTATATTTGAAAAGAAAAAAAATATTTAGGTTCTTGAAAAATTGTAAACAAGAATATAGGTTTTGCCAGAGCTTGTCACATTATTTTAGAAGGATTTTCTGTAAGACTTATGCTTTTCTACGTTATATATATATATATATATATAGAAAGAAAAATCATATACAGAACAATACCTATAGTCATGTAGTCAAGTTGAACAATATCTACGTTAATAGTTTATCTCAATAAACATCTTGATAACAAATTGAAGAAATTTTTTTTTTTTTGCTGAAGTATCATTCCCTATTAAAGTGAAGGTAAAAAGGAAAATGTTTAGTTTTGTTTTAAGGAAAAAAAAAATATAAGATCCGAACAGCAATAGGAAAAAATAAAATCAGAAAAAAAGTTAAAGAAAATAAAAATGGTAGAAAATATGATTGGGTTTTAGGACAATTGTATATGTGTGCAAATGACATAAAAAAAAAAAATTAGTTCATCATTAAACATCTTCTCAACGAATTGAAGAAATATTATTTTTTAGCAAACAATGCATTCATGTAAGAAATATAAAATTGTAGCCCTTGAATTTGTAAAAACAAAATTATCGTAGGTATATATTATTGTGACATTGTTTATGTGATTTGTAAAAACAAAATTATCGTAGTTATATATTATTTTGACATTGTTTATGTGCTTGTACTTAAGTACTGTGTTGTAGGTTCAACAAAGTTCATTTTGAAATTATCGAAAGCATGACGACAACGGTAATGTTTTATTTTGGGAGGGGGGGGAGGGTGAAAGATAATACGAGATCACAGAGAAGGTATAACTTATGATAGAGAGGGTAGTGCATGTTATGATATAGAACTGGGAACTTCACTTGGTGGGTTGCGGGACATGATCATTTCTATGATGGATGAGTATGAAGAACGTGCAAATACAAACTTCATATGTAGATACCCTTTGAGACAAAATGGAGAAGTATTAATATATACGAAGTTGTCGGTGAAGGACGACAGGACATTGCAAACTGTCTTAAATCTGCCTTCCAAATTTCCTGACTTGTATTGTGTTGATATTTATGTTGTGAAGGAGGAGAGCACAATAACCACCAGTATCAATCGTCAAGCTGTCAATTGGGGAGATGTCCAATCCTACGGTGAAATCTTGACTGGGAGGGGTGATGTGTCGGCCTTGGGAACATTTACTGAAATGCTTACAGTTGGGCAGAGTAGTCAAATAGCCTTCCCAGACGATGCACTGAGGCAACAAATGTCTAACATTTTCACCCCATACGAGGATGATTACTCACAGCGTCGGAGTAATGTTGAACAATTATATGACTATCAAAGTCTACCCAGACATCACCGACAATATGCTTCAGGGCTAGAGGTGGGAGGTCCTAGTGCAAGTATGGATCCCGTAGAACGGCTTGTGGGCCTTGATGACATTGGTAGACGGGTAGTTGAAGATGAAGATGAAGATGAAGATGAAGATGTAGATGTAGATGTTGTTCAATCCAATGAAGAAGAGGAAGATATTGATGTTTTACTGAGAAATGATGATAATGATGACTCTAATGACGATGGGCAACAACAAGTCAATGTTCTTGAATTGAATGACACCTCGGTGCCCTTTTTTACAAACTTGGATGGGATAGATCATTCTGTAGCTGGTCGAGACTTATACCAGCGCGGTCCGACATGATCAAATTCTAATCCAGAGTTTGCAACAGGGATGGTTTTCAAAGATAAAGATGTAGTGATCCGTGCATGTAATTGGTATCATTTAAAGAGGAACAAACATTATTATGTTATGGAAACAAATAAAAAGGTTTGGAGCACGAGGTGGAGTCACGATTGCCCTTGGAAACTGCGTGCTTGTTTAAAGAAGAAACATACTTTCTTTGAGATCACAAAATACCCGGGGCCTCATACATGTTTATATGGGATGGAGAGTTTGGATCACCGCAACCTCAATTCGACATTCATTGCTCATATGATTAAGACACAAGTGGCGGTAAGTTCGTATGTATTGTAAACTGAAAGTACGATGTTTTGATATTATCCAGTAATGGTATAATCTAGTGGAATTTAAAGTTTTCATTTGTTGTCGTGTACAGGAAGACCTTGGATGGAAGATAGCTTCCATAGTGGAGAGTGTAAAAAATGGGGCAAGTTTCACAGTATCGTACAAAAAAGCATGGCTTGGAAGAACAAAAGCCATTGAAATGGTTTTTGGGGATTGGGATGATTCGTATAAAAAGCTACCAAGGTACATGAGAACGTTGCAGTTTAGGAACCCGGGTGCAGCTGTGATTTTGGAAACACGTGACTTTCGAATGTCAACCAATGTCGCGCTTGATAGAATTTTTTGGGCATTCTGGCCATGCATTGAGGGTTTTAACCACTGCCCGCCAGTGATATGTATCGATGGTACTCACCTTTATGAAAAATATACTGGAGTGTTGTTGATTGCTGTGGCCAAAACTGTTGCCAACAACATTTTTCCTCTAGCCTTCGCTGTAGTTGAATCGGAAAACTATCGTGATTGGTCGTGGTTTATCTACCACGTTAGGCATGTTATTGTGCTAGGAAAAGAGGGGATCACATTGATTTCTGATCGGCATGCAGCTATATTGAGTGCAGTAAAAGATTACTGGGAAAGGGCACGAGACGGGCAACTAGCTGGGGTCCATCGATATTGCCTTAGGCATTTTAAAAGTAATTATTAAAAAAAGTTCAATAACGCTAAAGTTAATGATCTTATATGGAAAGCTGGAACTGCCCATCAAGTGTGCAAGTTCGACCAAGCAATGGATGAAATAAAAAATTTACAAACGGAGTCGACAGCAAAAGCATATCGTAACCTGTGCGACGAGGACCCCAGTAAGTGGACATTGGCGCATGACGAAGGTTATCGTTGGGGAGTTTTAACCACTAATGATTCAGAATGCTATAATAATGTCTTAAGAGGTGCACGAGACTTGCCTATAACTGCATGTGTTCAGGTTACTTTCTACCGTTTGGTGGCAACTTTTACCAAGCAACGATTACAAATCGGTTGTGCCGTAGAGAATGGGTTAAGGTACACATCGAAAGTGCAAAGGAAGATAGAATCTTATCAAGCTCGATTAGCAATGCATCGCGTTAATGTTTTTAATTGGTAATGTCACATAATTTATACAATGTTTTTAATTCACATCGCGTATTCATATATTTGTATAAGTCTCCATGTTTATTACAACCGCCTTGTGATCATATTCCAATTGCAGGGCTCAGGGTTCTGCTGAGGTTATTACAAATCCAGTAGGCACGAAAGGGAACAACAGACATCCAGTGACTCTAAATCCTCCCTTGTGTGACTGCGGCAAATGGGTCATTTATCATTATCCTTGTTCGCACTTGCTGGCAGTGTGCGCGAAAACAGGCAGACAGCCATGGGGCTTAATTGCTCCTCAGTATAACCTCGATGTTTATGGTCACGTGTACGAATCAAATTTCGAACCGATGGTGCACGAGCATTATTGGACTTCATACAATGGTCCAAAGGTCATTCCAGATCCCACCCGTAAACAAGAAGCCACTCCCGGGCGACCAAAAAATAAACGAATTGAGAATGAGATGGACATCTCTAGAAGACATCAAACCAATAATTGTGGCATTTGCAAGCAACAAGGCCATGATAGGCGTAAATGTCCAAACCGGATTGCCTGACTTATGTATTGCAAGGACAATTAGTTGGCTAGTCAAGACTTATTTTGTATTTGTAATTTAAATAATGGGTAGTTCTATCTGTATGTGAACTTAATTATATTACTATATGTTGCATGGATTTATCATAATTTTCCAAGCCAATCACTTCTGTAGAGTTGATATAAGTTTGCAAGGCTGAACACAGTTGGCATTCAATAATAGCTTTTTCAGGCTGAACACACATAATGCCTTCACATCCTATATTGAATAGTTGTAGTCATAATAACTAAGCTGAGACTACTCAACTCATTCACATGGCCTGCAGAGATTAGCCTTCTCCGTGACATGTTATATTTATCCATCAGCCTTACTTGATTTTGTAGACAATGTAGACACTTTACATTATTGTTTTGCTTTGTTCTGGACAATCATATTTTACATATGTGCTAACACATGTCACAATGCAGGGGCTATGGAGACAGGATTGCCAGGGCCAGTCGATACCACGGTGCTGACGATGCAGGCCCATCATCGCTCGACGTACATATGGGAGCATAGGGTACATTAATTTACATATTACATTTACTTACAAGCGCATTTTTAAGTTTTTAACATTGAGGCCTTTGACTGCATACTCCAATTGTCGCACAGGGTACGGAGGCTCTATAGTGCAGATGCGGTGTCTCCCATCCGTATGATGTGCAGTTAGACCCGCGTGTGTTGCAGTATGTAGTACAGGCTGGTTTTTACGGTGTCTACCGACTTGGGCCCATTCGTTTGGACCACAGTTTGATTACCGCTTTAGTAAAGTGCTGGCAGGAGGAGACACACACGTTCCATCTCCCTGTAGGCGAGGCCACCATCACATTACAGGATGTCTCTGTCCTGTTGGGATTACCTATTGACGGGGATGCCATCATACGGCGACACCTGCCTACTACAGTGGTGGACTGCCAAGAGTTTTGTCTACAGTTATTGGGCATTGCCCCTGCTGCAGATCAGTTCAGGAAGGGCCGTCTCAGGCTTGGTTAGCTCCATGACACATTCCAGGTGTTTCCAGATATTGCCGATCAGGTTACAGTCTAGCAGCATGCATGTGCATACATTATGCGACTGATTAGGGGGATACTATTTCTAGATTACTCTCAGACTTATGTGCGAGTGGCTTATCTTGCATATTTAGAACACTTTTCCATTGCGGTGAGATATAGCTGGGGCAGTGCAGTCCTAGCCATGCTTTACAGGTATATGTGCTGGGCCGCGAAGACCGGTGCTAAGCAGATTGCAGGGGCACTCGTACTTATACAGGTAAAAAGGCTGGCATAATTTACAGTGTTTTATAATAATGTCTATGTTACTTAGTTTGCCTTAGTTGTTGTGCGAGTGACACACCCATTTTGTACAGATATGGGCATGTGAGCGGTTCCCACGCATATGCCCGCATCGCATGGAGGACCCTACTCAGGCCCAGCAGTCATTACTTGTAGGAGGGGTGCAATTCCTTGCCGGACCATGGGGGGCCAGGTATGAAAAAATTACGTACGCTTCTTTACCTATAATCATTAATACAATATTTATCATTCATACAATATGTTTTCACATTGTTACAATATGTTTAATGTATATGTCAGGTGGAGATCTAAATGTAGCACAGACATTACTTCCACCCATGTTGTCCATGTATATAGAGACCAGCTAAACCGATTGCGGCTAGATGAGGTACATATAACATGTTTGAAATTATAATTCATATTACTTAGTTGTCCTATCACTGGTTACAAAACAAGTACTGTCAATGTAAACGTTTGCAGTTCACGTGAAGGCCATACGATGCGATCATGCATACACTGCTGACTTATTGCCAAGTAGGGAGGGATATATGGCTGACTCGGTCTCCTTTAGTATGTTTAGAGGTCGTTAAGCTACATTTACTTGATTGTGTCTTACGACAGTTTGGGTTCAGGCAGGATATACTAGATGAGTGTTATACCTCGCCTAGGTTACATGCTATTGACATGCGCGGGAGACGACGCACCACTGATTGGAGCGACATTCATGCCGAGTATGTCGACCGATGGGAGCATAGGCGTGATCATCTGGTAGCTAGGGTTCCTGATGTTGCACAGATGCGATATGACCATTCATACATGGGGTGGTACCGCCGTATTACACGCCCACTGGTGGGTAATCCTGCTCATGTGCCTGTTACTGGATATCTTGAGGTCGGCTTCACAGGAGAGATTGCGGTTAGTATAGCCATAACATTTTCATTTGTTTCAACGTCGCTTGTATACATCAGTTAGTTATACATGCTTTCCCTCATTTTTGCAGGCCCACCATGTCACATCCATATATCAGCACTCAGATCGTGCCATTTATACGTACAGCACGCCAGCTGCATTGCAGGATCTACATAGGGTACGGGACATTAGTGCCACGTTACTCTGTGTATTACGTGAGCATGAGCGGATTGGGCAGTCAGCAGCTCCCCCTCCCGTGCGGCCACCCCCCTAGGATCATCTGAGCATCACTTGCCACAGTCCTGCGATGCTTTTAGACCATCCTCATCGCATGTGACTCCGACGATGCCACCGTACACATATCACGGTGAGTCACGGGATGTACCATCTTCATCACATGCGACTACTTACGAGGTCAGACCGAGTCGCCACGCTCCCCGTCACATTAGCTCCCCTATTACGTATGACAAGGGATCTGCTTACTCAGGACTAGGCGATGATGAGAATGCTGACGCATATGATGACCCATTGTTAGCATCAGGACAGCGTATCGAGACGTCCTTTATGCATACAGAGGGTCGGACTTCACCTGTTATGTCGTTGCAGTCGATGCTTCTATTCCCACCATCTTATGCAGAGGGGCCATCGTTGATTACCCAGTCGACCAGCGAGCATCCAGAGGGTTCAATGGTAGCACAGATCACACAGGTAGACGCACTCCCTATCAATGACTTACATGATGCTTCACAGATCACACAGGTAGAGGCACAGCCGCAGCCATCGATACCACGTGTCTATGTTCGTAGGTCGAGGAGAGATAGGAGGCCACCCCCATGTGGTACAGGAGGTCATGTATAGTAGCTATGATATTTAGTTTTTCATTTATTTTTGTGCTTAAAACTTTTTTTGGAGGTCATGTATAGTACTTAGGGTATTTAGTTTTTCATTTTGTATTGTATTTTGTTAAAAAAATTGTTGCAACATATATAAAGTATAGTTCAACTTTTATATGGCCTTCGTTTGATCAGGTCATTTTATAAAATATTACTGTTGCTGTAGTTCATTGTATGAAACTTTGTACAAGAAAATTTGACAATTTCTGAAAATGGTGGGGTACGAATTCAACCCGTGACTTTAAGTAATTACGTGGAGGCTTCATGGATTCACGTGACTGTCAGTAATCTATTCACGTGAATCACATTAATCCGTGACTGGTCCCTTTATAGTAAAGCGTATGCTGTATTGTCTCATTCGGTCACTAATCCCTTCAAAAAGCAGATGGGGGTTTGATCATGCCATGTCAGCGTCGCTTGCTTACCTGCGTTGCTTTCTCCTTCACAAAGCGCCATTGTGATGAGCCATGTGAGCGTCCTTTGCTTATGGGTTCACACTTCACGTGAAGGTTGCAAGTTCGATGGTGAATAGTCACTTCTGGATCATTTTCACATGTTTTTTTTTCTTTTCTGAAACCGTCAATATTACAGTCAATAAAGCCTGCATTGTTCTTGACACTTCATGTGAAGGTTGCAAGTTCGATGATGAATAGTTACTTCTAGATCATTTTCACGTGTTTTTTTATCTTTTCTGAAACCGTCAATAATACAGTCGAAACTATTGCTTAATTGTTATTCACCCTTCACGTGAAGCTGGACGTTTCACACAACCCAATGAATTCACGTGAACCCATTATTGGCTATATATACATTGTCTGAAGATGTGAATAAATGCTAAACCATATTTACAAAGATGCCAAAGCGAAAAGGATTATTTGGGGCATCGTCTAGTCCTTCGATTCCAAGTAATGAAACAGTTCAAAACCAATCCTCAGCTATCCATGCGGTGCATACATACACGGACCCAGTCGGTAACAAATGGTATGGCTAAAAACGTTGCTTTCTTAACAAACCTATCCTAATGCACGATACTATGGGTTCAATCAGCCACATATTTATCGGCGAGGTGTCCTTACATCCACCCCCCAGGGTCACCAACGACCAATGCATATACAGAGAGCCGTGGGAAGACCTGTTTGATAAACGTTGTGAACAAGAGATGCATTGCTGATGGCATAGCCTCCGAGTCCCAAAGGCCCGTTCGGCAAAGATGCTCAACAGGAGATCACCTAACAAGAAGGTCATTAAAGCACTCGAACGCGAGGTTGATCAAATGCAATGAAGGTTGGATAGATATCATTTTACAAAGCATGCAAAGATAGAATGTATTAATCCAACGCAACGAATATTAGAAATTATTCAAGATCCATTACTACTTTCTGACCCAGAACTTTCAGACTTTTCGTAAGAAGAAGGTGACGATGACTTTCAAAACTATCTACCTAGTAGCCTTAGCGTTGCTGGCAAACCACTATGTTGCTATGAACATGGTTCATAAAGCTTGTTAAGATTTGTAATTCAGTATTATGTATAATTTAGTTTTTTCATATAATATGTGTGAGTTTGGGTCATATTTTCCTGTTTAGAATTTCAATACTTAGGTTCAGAATTTCAATATTTGCCTTAGAAGTTATGCAAAGTTTTAGAATTTCAATACTTAGGATTTTCGAGTTGTGTGAACTTGGGATTCGGGGTACGAAAATGGGGAAGAAGGATTCGAGGAGTGCGAAACTTGACAGGAGGCACCAGTGGAACACGAGTGACATGCAGGAGTCGACAGCACATCAATCGGTGTCCCGGGTTAGAAGTTACGCAAAGTTTTAGAATTTCAACACTTAGGTTTTTGAGTTGTGTCAACTCGGGCTTCGGGGTACGGAAACAGGGAGGAAGGGTTCGGGGAGTGTGAAACTTGACGAGAGGCACCGGTGGGACACGAGTGACGTGTGGGAGTCGATGGCACGTCAATCGGTGTCCCGGTTTGAAAGTTACGCAAAGTTTTAGAATTTCAAGACTTAGGTTTTTTGAGTTGTGCGAACTCAGGCTTTGAGGTACGGAAACGGGGAGGAAGGGTCCGGGGAGTGCGAAACTTGACGAGAGGCACCTGTGAGACATGAGTGACGTGTGGGAGTCGACGACACATCAATCGGTGTCCCGGTTTGGAAGTTACACAAAGTTTTAGAATTTCAATACTTAGGTTTTTTGAGTTGTGTAAACTCGGGCTTCGGGGTACGGAAACAAGGAAGAAGGGTCCGGGGAGTTCGAAACTTGATGAAAGGCACCGGTGAAACACAGAGTGACGTGTGGGAGTCAATGGCACGTCAATCGGTGTCTCGGGTTAAAAGTTACGTAAAATTTTAGAATTTCAACACTTAGGTTTTTCGAGTCGTGTGAACTCGGGCTTCGCGGTACGAAAATGGGGAGGAAGGGTCCGGGGAGTGCGAAACTTGATGGGAGGCACCGGTGGGACACGAGTGACGTGTGGGAGTCAACGGCACGTTAATCGGTGTCCCGGGTTAGAAGTTACGCAAAGTTTTAGAATTTCAACACTTAGGTTTTTCAAGTTGTGTCAACTCGAGCTTCGGGGTACGGAAAAGGGGAGGAAGGGTCCGGGGAGTGCGAAACTTGACGGGAGGCACCGGTGGGGCAGGAGTAAAGTGTGGGAGTCGACAGCACGTCAATTGGTGTCCTGGGTTAGAAGTTACGCAAAATTTTAGAATTTCAAGACTTAGGTTTTTCGAGTTGTGTGAACTCGGGTTTCGTGGTACGAAAACGGGGAGGAAGGGTCCGGAGAGTGCGAAACTTGACGGGAGGCACCGGTGGGACACAAGTGACGTGTGGGAGTCGACGGCACGTCAATCGGTGTCCCGAGTTAGAAGTTACGCAAAGTTTTAGAATTTCAACACTTAGGTTTTTCGAGTTGTGTCAACTCGGGCTTCGGGGTACAGAAACAAGGAGAAAGGGTCCGAGGAGTGCGAAACTTGACGAGAGGCACCAGTGGGACATGAGTGACGTGTGAGAGTCAACGGCACGTCAATCGGTGTTCCGGTTTGGAAGTTATGCAAAGTTTTAGAATTTCAATACTTAGGGTTTTCGAGTTGTGTGAATTCGGGCTTTGGGGTACGGAAAAGGGGAGGAAGAGTCCAGGGAGTGCGAAACTTGACGGGAGGCACCGGTGGGACATGAGTGACGTGTGGGAGTCGACGACACGTCAATCGGTGTCCCGGTTTGGAAGTTACGCAATGTTAAGTTCAACAGTGCAGGAATTTGTGTGATAGAAAAGCCATTTCAAATGATGTTTTTTCCTCTAAACAAACGCTATTTTTAATGGCGCTTTTTGGGGCTTATAAATGCTATTTGTAATGGCGTTTTTTGGGGCTTATAAAAGCTATTTCAAATGGCGTTTTTACGCATATTTATCGTATTTTGACTTCGTATTTTTCGTATTTTTCCTGGTAGTAGTTGATGTATTTAATGTAAAAACGCTTTTTAGAAAGGCATTTTTAACGAAAACGCTATTCTAAAAGGCGCTAAACCTGGATTGCGGAAATAAATTAAAACCTCACCCAGGCTGAGAAATAAGCAAACAATTTCCCTTTGTTAGGGAAATTTGCCGCTAAAGGGTACATACTTAATTTCATTAGTTAACCAGGCATGTCGAAAGTTATACTCGCTCGCCATAAACAAGTTAATTTCAAAATTATCATTTCTTCACCTCGTTTTCCTTTAATTTTTAAAATTACTATAATCCCCCATGTTTGTTTGGAAATTAGAGTATGAAATTGGATTTGTTATTCGTAAACCCTATTTAATCTCATATTTGAAAATAAAAAGAGATGGAAAAAAATGTAATACTTTCGGAGTATTAATTCTTTAAAATGAGAGATAAATAATACCATAAGGATGTGGTATTACTTATCTTCTCTCTTGAATAAGTTTAAAAAAATAATATTTTTATCCTTCTTTTATTATTATAATATGTTAATGTAATATTAAATAACTATATTACAATTTAAAATTAATTTTTTATTAATTTTTTTAATTTTTTAATGTAATATTTTAATAAAATAATATTACATATCTCATTATAATTTTATTCTAACTAAACGTAATATGATTAATCTCCTATCAAATCAAGTGTTACTTATCATTCATCGTCATCTTTTTAATTCTACAATATTACTTATTCAACGTTCTCTCGTTCCAAAACAAACGGGACCAGAGTAGGGTCTCATTTTCCCCCTGGTGGACCACCATATATGAGTACGTGGCAAGATCAGGGCTATCCTATACAATTGGGGGCTATGTCAACAAACAGACCGTAGTTTAACCCAATCGCCTGCTAAACCCTACACACTCTCTCTTTCCAAACCCTGCGCTGCAACTTTCATTAACGGTCTCTGTTCTCTCTTTCACTTCACATGAAGATCGAAACTTGACCAGATATTGGTAAGCCCTTTCATTTTACATTTTCTTCACACTCAATCTCACAGATCAAAGAAATCCCCAGTAATGGCCTATATCTCTGCATCAAAGCCACCTCATTTGAAACCCAGGATTTACTCTGAACTCTCTAGGGTTTCAAATCCCATTTCCCTCAAATCCCTCTACTTATTCTGCTCAGCATCTTCTCCAGATCCCCCAATCGATAGCTCACTCTCTTCCGGCGATCCAACCTCGAACCCAGACCCCGAACCCCCTGTTTCACCAGCACCGGCCGTGCCCGAAAGCCCGAATGTCGAAGAGACGGCGAATCAGAGAACTCCAAGAGGTAAGCATCAAAACCCAGAAAAGCTAGAGGATACTATATGTAGAATGATGGCCAATCGGCCGTGGACGACTCGTTTACAGAACTCGATTAGGAATTTAGTACCCGAATTTGATCATTCACTTGTTTATAATGTATTGCACGGTGCCCGGAACTCGGAGCATGCTCTCCAGTTCTTCAGGTGGGTTGAGCGGGCCGGGTTGTTTCAGCATGATAGAGAGACCCATTATAAGATAATTGAGATTTTGGGTCAAGCTTCAAAGCTCAACCATGCCCGGTGTATACTATTGGATATGCCAAAGAAGGGTGTGGAATGGGATGAGGACATGTTTGTTATGTTGATTGATAGCTATGGTAAGGCGGGCATCGTTCAAGAGAGTGTGAAGATTTTTCAGAAAATGGAGGAATTGGGTGTCGAGAGGACGAGAAAGTCATATGATACTCTGTTCAAAGTGATAATGCGACGAGGCAGATATATGATGGGCAAGAGGTATTTTAACAAGATGTTGAATGAAGGGATAATGCCCACTTGTCACACCTACAATATAATGATTTGGGGTTTCTTCCTTTCATCGAGGGTTGAGACTGCAATTCGATTCTTTGAAGACATGAAAAGTAGAGAGATTTCACCTGATGTGGTTACGTATAATACTATGATTAATGGGTATTATCGGGTTAAAAAGATGGAGGAAGCAGAGAAGTTTTTTGTGGAGATGAAGGGAAGAAATATTGCTCCAACAGTGATAAGTTATACAACCATGATTAAAGGGTATGTTTCAGTTGGACGAGTTGATGATGCATTGAGATTGCTTGAAGAGATGAAAAGTTTTGGTATTAAGCCAAATGCTATTACATACTCTACTCTGTTGCCTGGGCTCTGTGATGCAGAGAAAATGCCTGAAGCTCAAAACATTTTGAGGGAGATGGTGGAAAAATATATTGCTCCCAAGGATAATTCAATCTTCATAAGATTGATATCTGGTCAGTGCAAGGCAGGTAACTTGGATGCAGCTGCAGATGTGCTTAAAGCTATGATTAGGTTAAGCATTCCAACAGAGGCTGGACATTACGGTGTCTTAATTGAGAATTTTTGCAAGGCTGGGGTATATGATCGGGCAGTTAATTTGTTGGATAAGCTTATTGAAAAGGAAATCATTTTGAGGGCTCAGAGCACTTTGGAGATGGAGTCTAGTGCATATAACCCAATGATTATCTATCTCTGCAACAATGGCCAGACAGCAAAAGCAGAAACCCTTTTCCGGCAGTTGATGAAAAAGGGTGTTCAGGATCCGATTGCCTTCAATAATCTCATACGTGGGCATTCAACAGAAGGCGCACCTGATTCTGCTTTTGAAATTTTGAAGATCATGATTAGAAGAAAGGTTCCTTCTGAAGGAAGTGCATTCAAGTGGCTTGTTGAGAGCTACTTGAAGAAGGGTGAGCCAGCTGATGCTAAAACTGCTTTGGATAGTATGATTGAACATGGCCATCTTGTAGATTCATCCCTTTTTAGATCAGTGCTGGAGAGCCTGTTTGAAGATGGAAGGGTTCAAACGGCAAGCCGCTTGATGAAGACTATGGTTGAAAAGGGGGTCAAGGAGAACATGGACTTGGTTGCAAAGATCTTGGAAGCTCTTCTCATGAGAGGTCACGTTGAGGAAGCCCTAGGACGGATTGAACTACTGACGCATAGTGGATGTTCACCTGATTATGATAATCTTTTGTCTGTTCTTTGCGAGAAAGGGAAAACCATTGCTGCTCTGAAGCTGTTAGATTTCGGTTTAGAAAGAGACTGTAACATAGACTTTTCAAGCTATAGTAAGGTATTGGATGCTCTTTTAGCAGCTGGGAAGACCCTCAATGCATATTCAATATTGTGTAAAGTAATGGAGAAAGGAGGAGTTACGGACCAGACTAGCTGCAAGGATCTGATCAAGAGTCTCAATGAGGAAGGGAATACAAAGCAAGCAGATATTCTCTCGAGGATGCTCATGGGAGGAGATAAAGCTGCTGGGAGCAAGAAAGGGAAGAAACAGGCATCCATTGCCTCATGACTTCATTATTCTTTTGTTCCCCTCCAGTACTGAGGTGAGATATGGTTGACTTCAACTTTGAAAATGTAGAAGAGGTTTCATTTTGAGCAAATAAGTCCTAAGGAAGTCTCTGTATTGTGTTCCTGCTTTCAATTCTGTGTTTATGAGGTTCAACTCCTTCCATTTTCTGTTGACTGAGGAGAGACCAACATAATAGTCTATTAAATAGGAGACAAATTCTTTAGATGGAAGTTAGATTAATTTTTTGAGGATTACAAGGAAGTAATGTTTTTTCATCATTCTAGGCAAGATTAGGGCTTTATTTTATTATTGACACCGCTGGCCTCCCTGTCATAGATGTTTAACTGCTCTATTGCCGGCAGCCTTTGTCATTTTTACCATTAAAGCAATCATTGCTGAAAATCCTCTTTTAGAAGTTCTTTTTTAATTTATCTTTATCCCTATTCGAGTATTCATTGGTGTGTTGTTCCTCTTTTCTATTTGTGCATGTAAGTGTTGTGCTGATAAATCTATGCCTTTGAAGAGTTGCTGGATGAGTGTCTTAGAAGAATGAAGCAGGGGACAATTGTCTTATGGCTAGGGAATATGATAGTACATGTGTGCATTGTATTTTGCTTTAAAGTTGTTCATGTTTGTAGCTATTGTCTACGGTTCCCTTTCAATAGTGTATTGCATTTATGCATGTATGCATGCCTCTTCCTATTCAAGAGGAAGATGCTTCTTATGGATCTGAAACTTCTGTGGAATTGAATTTGTCCTCTGTTTTCAGCATATATATATTTGTTATATTGGATGTATCTTGTTTTGATGATATCAACTAAGTTGTCTTGGGTCGATGCATACTAGTTAAGATATAGATCATTGTTAGGCAGTAGGCACTGGTTTACAATCGCACCAAGGGACTGTTTCACCTATATAAAGTAAGTTGGCTTTTTGAACTATCTAATGAATCTCTACTATTTTAAAAGGCGGACGCCTCAAAATTGTTTCCTACTCTTTTTGTTTAAAAAATAGCCCTTACTCAACTATAAATTTACGTGTAAGGCGTCACCCCAAGTGACACGTCTATTCCCTCTCAAGTCTCAACCGTCTCTTTCATCCTACTAGATTGTCTATTAAAGCCACCCCTCACAATCATCACTGGTGTTAGCCTGTATATAAAATTTTTCCATTGAAAACTGCTGGAATTCCTCCATTCTTTGCAGACAATTTTTCCACAGTAGACAGTTCTTGAAATTTCTTCGTTCTTTCTATTTATGGGACAATGATTTTCCATCGAAGATTGTTCGAATTCCTCCATTCTTTACAGAGTTTTCCATAGAAGATTGTTCTTGAAATTTCTTCATTCTTTCTATTTATTGGACAAAGATTTTCCATTTAAGACTATTGGAATTCCCCCATTCTTCGCGAACAGAGTTTTTCCATAGAAGATTGTTCTTGAAATTTCTGCATTCTTTCTATTTATTGGATGATTGATGGACAACTATAGGTCTTTCATCACTCCAGGTTTGTTCTCTATATCTTTGCCTACAAAGTGCTGATTACCTATTACTGCCTCTAAGATGATTGACAAATTGTGTCTGTCAGGATTGATTACAACTTCCAAAATTTTTGTGGTCTTTAATCACACCAGATTTGTTCTTTATATCTTTGCCTACGAAGTGCTGATTACGTATTACTGTCTATAAAGTGTTTGAAAAATTGTTTGTCAGGATTGATTACAACTTTCAAAATTCTTAAAATTTTTTTAGTTTAATTATTATCATGCTTGAATTATAAGCTATATATGAGAGAAGAATAACTTCTAATTTTTTGGTGAGCTCCACTCTTCTTATTGCATTCAACTAATGTTTTTTGTAACCTCTCTAAAAATGACTACTGGACAAAGTCTCTCTCTTTAATGATCACTCTGTCTCTTTGAACCTATAAACAAGCATGCATTGAAAATTTCTTGTCCCTCATCATGGTCTTTTCCTGATTATGCATATTTTAACCCTTCGAGTTTTTGCATCTAATCAGTCGGCTGTTGTTGGGTTGTTTGGATGCCACATGCAAATTTAACCTGTACATTGTGTTTGAAAGAGGTTATAAAAACTGCGCTTTTGCATGTGATAGAGTGGATGTGAATTTGTAGCATTTGATCACATTAAAGGCATTTGTAGGATTTCAATCAATATGATAATTTCCGTTCAAATTTTGGTGATGAAGGCAGTATGTGTTGTGGCATGTTGGCATAGTAGAATGGAGTATGAACTGTCATTATGATGCATGCTTGTTTGATGCTTTTATTTGCATTTTGTGAAGAATTTTTCCTCCTAGAATTGTAAAATTATGTTCAACTCTGTATCTATTTACCTGCTCGGCTATTCGTGTGACTTGTGAAAATTGCTGAAACTTTTCAAGCCCTCCTCTGTGTAACTCCATCTTCGAAGAAAATCTGTGGATCAAATTTATGCACCAACATCCTGATAAACCTGGTGAGGCTGCCTTTAATGCTTCATGCTTCATCTCAATTCTGAAGGTCATGAACAATCCAATCCACACGATATTCCTACTCCTTTATTAGTTTGTGTAAAGATTCATAAATATAAGAACCCATGAAACACAAGTCAAGGCCCCGCTCTACCAATGCTGCTTTTGGGCGCAATCAGTGGGCAATGCATCTCAGCCTTCGCACGCGACTTTTGCTCCTTGTGCGGAATGGAATATCCAGAAGGCACACTGATAAAGTGACCAGGTTATCTCACATGGCGAAGCCTGCCTCCCCAGACTGGAGCAGTTTCCGCTTGTCTTTTGGCCCGTTCTTTCTCATGGATGTTGTAATTGCTTTCTGTTGAATTGATTGGGAGAGTGGTACGGATATGATCTTTTCGTTTATGGCTCTTTCTTCCTTCTTTGATTGCTATTTGTTCTCGTCCATTTTGGTAATCGGTTTTATTTGCTCCCTTTCATCATTTAAAATTTGAAACTACGTGCACCATTTTCACAAACCCACGATATTCCAGGTCGACCGCTTTCAATTTTAGAAGTTTTCCTTTATTTCATTGGTTGTGAATTTTCCCTATTTGCAAGTCATGAAATTATTCTGTTTACGGATACCTAAAGATTTAACTGCATAAGAGACCCTGTTTGAGTGTGTCTAAGAAGTTAAAAAAAAATACCTCCTTTTGTATTTAATGCCAAATGGCTTGAAAGAAACATGTTCTACAAAATGTATTGCTTGTAATTTTTTTTTTTTCTTTTTCTCCCAGCGTTAGGAATTTAGGGCTTTGTTGGGTAGTGTTGATTTTGTTTGGATTTTTTTTGTAATACATATACGTATATATATGTGTGTGTGTGTGTGTATGTTTATGTATATGTATATGTTTGATATCCATTGTTTTCATAAATATGCGTAATAAAGAAATATCAATACAGTGAGCAAGCATATTAAACGTGGGTATATTTCACCTATTGTTTGTTTCTTTTTAACATTTGGCATATCAACTAATATCTTCTTCTTCTTCTTCTTTTTTGTTTTTGTTTTTTGGTCTCTTGTGCTGGAGCCTGGTGTTCTATTTATACCGACAGATAGTAGTTACTCTTCTTATCTTGATGCAAGTTGTCTTTCGTTTCCTCCAAGCACTTCAGTTAATCTTTGTTTGAACAAATGCATTATGTTTTGTTAACTGTCATATGGGACTTCACATCTCCTTTTTGTACATAAGAGAATTTTCTTGACTTTAAGAACATAATAAACAAGACCTTCCTTTCTGCCTAACGTTAATGTGTCAACCTCAATAAAAATATTAGCATACTATGTAATAAATTGATCTGCATATGCACCTGCCCTTAGAGATGAAGAGAGCCATATTTTCTGTAAGAGCAAGGGAAGTCTAATGCTCTAAGGAGCACGGACACGTGTATCCGACACGGCGACATAGTAAATTTAAAAAAATGAAAGATGCGACACGGCGGGAGTAAAATTATATAATTTTTAATGTTTTTATATGGCAATAAATTTTTTTTTGTACATTTTTTTATTTTCTATTTATTTACTCATAAATAATGAAAATAGTACTAAAGTAATTTTAATTTAGAAAGTCTTTTATTTATTTCTTTTGGGTTTATTTATTTTTGATTGATCATCTCCCAATGTTACATCATTTAACAGTCCATTAAATTGGGCCTAAGAGATCATTTTTTAAGAACAAAAAAATCTTTCAATTTTCAAACAACAGCCTATTAAATCGGTTCATTAGATATCAAGGCGCAATATACATACACTATGCAAAAGAAAGAAATGGCAGCTGCAATGTGTACACAACAAAAAAAAAAAAAAAAAAAGAGAAAAAAAAAAGGACCATACGGGCAGATCTGGAGGCAGAGGGGCAAAGACCAGGTAAGTCGTCTTCTTCTTCTTCTTCTCTGCTGTTGCCGCTGCCACTGTTGCTCCTCCCGTTGTTGCTGCTGCTCCATTTACCGCTCACTGCACCTTCTTCCTCTTTGACTGTTCTGTTTATGTTGCCATGTCCCACAAATGTCCAAAAATGAACACGCATATCCGGCAAAGAAAAAATTGAAAAAAAGTCAAGACACAGATCAACGCGTGTCCGACGTGTGTCCGAAGCATGTCTATGTCCGACACATGTTGGACAAGCATACGGCAGCCTTCCAAGAGTGTCGTGCTTCCTAGGCTCAACTACTGTTAATACATGACTGGATTTATCATGTTGGTGAATAGTGAATACTTAGACTCAATGCACTTTAAACACTACAATAAACTCTACAAAATTGCAGGATTTGATTAACCTGATATAAGTATTGATGATGCAGCAAATTCGTGGTGTCTTGCCCCCAGGTCTATGATGAACTCTCTGCCTACTAGTCGGTGATCTCCTGCACTAAATTCACCGGTGTGGTGGCAGCCAAAGGCCCTCCAGTGTTCAAATTAGATTCCAAGGGATGGAGTTGATAGAGAGGAGAAATCTTTTGGTTTTTCTTCTAGGTTGTGTATGTTTTCGTACCTACGAAGAGGTTGAGTTTTTCCTTGTATGTTTGGCTGGGAGTGGTAGGTGGCCTCTCCATGTGGCGATCTCTAATTGGAGGATCAGAGCGGTACCAGAACACTTGAGAGAGTCATCCCCACACTCTATGGTGGCGTGTTTCAGAACGGTATCAGGGTAAGGTGATTGTTGTTTATACACGCCGCGCCCACGCCCACGCCCACGCCCATGCCCCTAGTGTATGTCAGGGTGCCTGATATCAGGTGTGGGCCCTATTGGCACGGTTGGGGGGCCGACCAGATTGGAGTGCTCTTCCAAAAGTTCATTCTGCTCGAAGGGGTTGAGGATGAACCGTTGAAAGACCTGATCGGGCAAAGGTCAGATGACGTGGTTTGGTCGGTGCCGATCGACAAATAATACGGCTTCCGATCTGGTCGAGAAACCATCATCACCAAGTATTTATGATGTCAGTTTCAATAACCTTTCACTTGGTTTCTTATTCTCCTTGTCCTTCTAACCTTATATAAGAGCACAGAAGGAAAATGGTCCATGGTCATGTAGCCGACCCGAAGTAGTTAGGCAAGACTGTGTTGATTTGAGTAAGCACTGCGTGGAATTCTTTTGTAATTCAATCTGCTGCAATAAAAGTACGTATTTCCCAAAAGATGTTTTATTTTCTGCTTGCCGAATTTGTAGATGGCTAACAGGTATGTTCTGTGATCATTTATGGTTTTAGTTACATGGGAAGCAAACACTACGATTGGTTTATGTGTATAAGTTTATGGATTTTTGGTTTTTAATTAACAGCTTTTACAAGTGTACGTAACTATTAGATTTTTAAACAAATGTTGCTAGGTGGCACATAGGTAAATGCATATCCTCGTTATGCTTTTATCTACCTATAGCATGTGACATTTTATTATACTTGTTTGTTGGTTGGACATGGTGGTGCCAAGTGCCAACAGGTGGTCTGGTCTTCGTGTCTTTCCTTTTTGCTTGTCAAGCTGCATCAATGAACCAAGCATCCGAGTTCCAAACTACAAGGATGCCATTGGATGTCCATCACTCTTTCTATTTGTAGGATTTTTTGGGCACACTCAATTGGATTTACTACTATTGTAAGATTTTGTAAATATATCTTTGTAGCTGGTAAAAATATGATCGTGTGAGTATATGCATTAATCTACTGGTAACATAAGATGATGTTTGTTGTTTATACGGGATATGGACATACTGGGGAAGTTGTGCAGCTAGTAATCCCATGTTATCAAGATTAGCTTGTAAACATTCAGCTATGGGACTGAACATAAAATTTCCAAAGTTCTCATGGACTGGTCATTCTGTTTTCTTTCTGTTCAATGTCCACAACTGAGAGCTTTTATCTATTGTAAACCATTGCGGTGATAAATATTTTTGGGAATGTACTTGCATACCTCTCTCTTAATTTTGTTGGGTCAAATTCAAACTCTCCGAATAGAGTTGTATTTGATTTCCATTCAATATTACTGTAATACGTACATATATTTTAGAGGTTTCATTTTAGTTTTATCCTTAATTATCCTTTTTCCAACTTTATCTTGTAATCTCTGCTGTAGGACCTAAATGGCAGGGCAATCCGAGTACGTATGGCTTAAGCTAGACCAAGGCGTGAATTTTGATCACTGAATCTTTTGAGCGTTTTTTAAACTAAGAACACACGACAGTTACAGATTTAATGGAATTGCGTTTTAGATCAATTTTCTATCCCCCCAAGGCTGGCGTGCCGTCAATCTTACACCTTGAAAAGCCCAGTAGTTTGTCTCAAGTATCTTGATGCCTTTTTAGCTTGAGAAGCAAAGCCAAAACATATCAACACATTGCAATACGTTTCCCATAGAGATCATCGTTTTAAATAAACTGTTTTCTGATTTTTCTTGGCGTTTTTAAGTCCGTGACTTACAATGTATATCCTGCAAAATTGTAATGAAATTGAGCTTTTGCCTTGTCTTTTTTTTTAACAGTATTTTCATCATTAAAAATCTATTAATTTCTGTAACAGGTTTCTGGGGCAGTGCAGCTATAGTCTTTTGCTGCTGGTCACTAAATTTTGAAGAATATGCTCCTTTTTACTCAGTAACTGTGTATTTGATATCTGCATCCATATGAACAAGGGCCCATAAATGTGTTGAAACTGAGGATCGTTTGTTACAGTTTTTTTGTCAAGTTTTTTTTAAGCTTACAAGCAAAAAAATCAAGTTTTTGTAGTTTTTTGCTTTTCTGGCTTAACTTTAGCTAAATATAAGAAAAAAAACAAAAACAGAAAAATAAAAAAGCCAAAAAATATTTTTTTGCTTATAAGCTTAAAAAAGCTAGGCAAAAAGCTGATACTAAACAGGCCTTGAGTGTATATGTTCTGAATCCTATGCTTTGGACATGATACTGATTGTTATTCATCTCTAATTGCTTTTGATGGAATAGGTACATGAATTGTCGAATCATTTCGTTCTGTATGTGTTGTGCAGAAACTTTGTTATTTTCAAATTACTTTGTCGGGGATATGTGTATCCCGCACATAAACCCCATTTAGCTGTGAGGTTTTCGGAATTAATGTTATTTGGTTAATATGCTGTAAAGATGCTTCATTATTTTTTTTTCATAACCTACATATATTTGTTGGTCGAGGTTATGCTGGCAAGGTGGTTGCTGAGATTTTTTTATGAAGTCTCATGGTTGGTGCCTGCTTTGAGCGCAAACATCATGCCGCACCTACATCAGGGCCCAAACTATGACGGTGTCCCGTGCTGAAGGGGAATGTTAGAGAATGGGCTCTATGCCCGGTTTGCTCAAATAGGAGTCTCTGTATTGAAATGGTGTCTTAAATTGTGGCTTTTAGGAAAGAATTTGTCATGCATTCAAAGGGTTTCTTCCAAAAAGGCGAGATATCTACCTTTTCTTAAATATTTTTTTTATATGCACATATGGTGAGAAAACTATCGACGATAGTTTTAAAAAAAAATAATTTTAAAATTTTTATTATATATGCGTCTTTGTTCTATAATTTCTCTTTATAAATTTAGGAAATCAAAAAAGATGAGGATTTTTTTTTATAGTATTACAAAGAGTTAGAAAACTTTGATAATTATTAGATTATGTAGAATTTATTCAGAATTTGTTTATTAGGTGAAGATATCAGGGTAACTTCACAATTTAAAAATTGGTTACATGATGACAAAAAAAGAAGCATGGATAGAAACGTGAATAAATACGGTTCGGCCATGATACGGACATCACATTTTAAAAAATTTAGTGGTACACTGACATAATACATATATTCTATAGACTAATAAAATCTTCTTTAACTTTTTCATTATAGTTAACTTTATATATTTATTAAATTGAAATAGTCAAAAAATTTTTTAACATTTATATATTGAAAAAGAAGTGTGAACTAAAAATTCTATAATTTCAAAAATTTCACTACAAGGCAGTATTTTCTATATACAGAATTTTTCTACCTAAAATTAAATGCCTATAGGAGAAGGGCTTAACAAACATACGTTCACTTTGTGTTGATTCTAATCATTGACTCTCAAATTAATATTTTTTTTTTTTAACTTGCAACGTGCTTCATCTGTGTCTAGGGTTGTATACGAGCTGAGCCAAGTCGAGCCGAACAAAGGGTTATTCAAGCTTGGTTTGATAAGTTTAACGAGCTTGAAAATATGTTCAAACTTGGTATGTTTAACTTTCAAGTCGAGCTCCAAAGAATTTTAATCAAGCCAAATATGAGCTGAGCTCGAGTAGTTTGAATTTTTTAGTGTATGTAAATTTATTGAGCTAAGTAGTGGGTTATTCAAATTTGGTTTGAAAACCTTAACGAGCTTGAAAATGTGCTTAAGTTAGGCTTGTTTATATAACAAATTGATTTCAAACGAATTTTTAACGAGTCAAGTTTGAGTAGCTTGATTCGTTTTGTAGTTCGACGTGGGTCTAAGCAATCCTCATTCTAAAAAAACTAAAAAAAAGAAGTAATAGAATATATTTGGATGCATGTCTAAGTTTCTAACACGCATTAGAGATAACTGGATGGATGCACACGATACTATTTTACAAGAGGTTTTTGTTTCTTAGCTCAAATAACTCGTGCATTTGAGCACAAAATTAAGCTTGAAGGGGACCTCTATTTTGTTCTTGTTATATTCATTATGCATACATACAATGATATACCCTAATAGTAATAAATAATAAATATAGCATATAGAATGGGAGTTGAAGCCTTGAACACATGCTAAGCTGGTATTGATTATGACCATCAGGTCCTGCACTCCCTGTTTCGACTCTTCCAGCCGGCAATCTGTCTCGTCTTTCTTTCATAAATTCTCTGATTTTCCTAAGAACAAATATTCCTCACACATAATAGTGATGGGTAGAAGTTACACGTACGAAGTTTTCTCAAGATTCTGAAAGATGGAATGTTATATAAGCCGATTATGAACTAAGGTTAAACAGCAAAAGAACAAGAAGCCATTGTCCTCGTTTACCCAAAAGGAAGTGTGAGAGTTCAAAGCACAACCAAAATAAATTTCTTCCCATTGTTTGAAACTACTCTCTCATCCACAACTGTATATGTATAAAGAGTTCGAATGCTTTCCATTTCCAGTAGTTATCCAGTGAAGAACATGGCCTTAATTTGTTCTGAGCAGTGAACGATACAATCGTAAGTTATATATCTTGGTGTTGTTTCACTAAGTTTTTCATAAATTATAACATGTTATCTTTCTGTTTCTCTCTCTCTCTATCAATCTATGTTTTCAGTGGTGGTGGTTTTCACTTTCTCTTCTCATTGTTTTAATTTATTTATACTTTATTTACAAGATAATTATATTTTATCTCTTATAGTTTGAGTGACAATCCAATGACTCTTTACAGTTTAAAAGTAAACATATAACTCATGTGGTTTGAATTTATATGCAAAAATGGATGGAAGTATAACAAATTTAGCAAAATAACAAAAATACCCTCCAAAAGATAATTTTTTATTTTGATAAAGGGCAAAATCGTTTTTTTGACACATCATTTTAGAGAGATAGAATTACAAAAATACTCATTTGATAAAATTCTATTAGAATAAAATTTTCAATTAAATTCAAAATACAGTGAAATTTTGTGTTCACCTTTAAACTACAGAGTCATTTGATTTTCGCTCAAATTATAATGAGTAAAGTATAATTACCCTTATATATACTATTAGCCATCCTATTTTCTGTCACCCCTTTTGTTCTTTTGCGGTCCCTTTTTTGTTCCGAATAAATAGTAGCTTTACAAGCTATAACTTCGGATAAATTGGTTAATCCTGCTACCGATGAATCATAAACACAAGTAGACATGCATACATGATATATAATTCATATAAGCATGTCTTTTTTCCATGCTGTTCATAGGAGTTCACTTTTAACTTGAATTGGAGGCCATCATGTCAATTTATTTTCACATTCCAACTGAAAATTACACACCAAAAAACTTCAAATCTACTAGTTTTCCAATAAAAAGTGTACACAGAACAATTTGTGGATGGCCAAGTCACAGCATCTATGTTCTTCGAGATCAATGGCTTTCGACAATTCAAAATTCGTGAGGTTTGTCCGAATTCCCTATAACTAAATTTTAGTACTCAAGGTACCATTGTATTACAATCATAGAGGGCCCAACTAGGGACGGAACTGAAGTTAGATTATGCAAGTCATGGCTCCCTTACTATGACATAACTGCATTTAAACCCCATAAATTTTAAATTTGTACATAATAAGTGCAGATTCGCCTCTCAAAATTATAATTTTTTTCTTTGACCTTCAAAATTTAAGAATTTTTTTACCTTAACCCCTAACAAAATTTAAAAATTTTAAAACTCAAGAATTTTTGCCTTTAACCCCTCACAAAATTTAAAACACTGTACATTGACTTTCCAAAATTAGAAAAAAAAAAAATTGTCTTTAAACCCTCAACAGAGTTTAAAAATTTTTACATGAGCTTTTCATGGCCTCCCCACAGTAAAATTCTAGGTCCCAATTTGTGGTATGTGACAAGTTGGACTATTCCGGTATGAGACAAAATATAAAAATTGATATCACACGTTTTATCATACCTCAGACTTTTTGGCATATTGGTTAAGTTTTCAACACATTTTGCCTTCTAATTTTCTCCCATTTCAGATTCGAAGGCGACCTTGAATCCGAAAAACCCACACCACTTAAAGAAGGCAGCTCTTCAAAGCCCTCTCAAGAGAGAGAACTAATTAACATGAGTCTTTTCCGAGGACTATGCCACGGTGCAAAGAACTGTACTAGACCCTTGAGGACCTGTAATAAGCAGATGGAAGAAATGCCTCTTTGTGGACGGCCTGGCCTGGCCTGGCCTGGTTTCTCTCTTCGTGGATCCTCTGTTTTTCTATGTGCCGGTTGTTAAGGATGATGTTTGCAAAATTGACACAAGCATGCCTCTCAAGCTAGGTAGCTCTTTCAGTTGTTCGGTCTATAGTTGATGTTTTTTTTATGTGATACATGTTTCTGTAAGGTTTAGAACAGCTTATGTTGCGCCTTCTTCTAGGGTTATTGAGAGAGGAGAACTTGTTATAGACCCTTCGAAGATTGCTTCGAGGTATGAATATACGAAGAGATTTCTGGTTCGACATATTGGCTAATCTTCCTATCCCACAGGTATTGACACAAGAAAACTACTATTCTTCTTGCAGTGCAGCCATTCCTCAACTAGAAAGGCAGTGATTGAACTTGAAGTTTTATTTTTGATTGCCAAGCAATCCAAGGGAAAGGCTAGGGAAAAATGAGAGATCCCTAGATTATTACAGTTTCCCTTCAACCTTTATTTGTGCTGGGTTTGTTTTGTTTGCTCCTTTCCTAATCTCACATCGGTTGGGAGTGGGAAGGGAGGCAAGGGGCTCTGTTAACTTAAGGAGGGGTATGGCTCATTGGTTAAGTACACCAGTCAATAGCTTAGTTAGTAGCTTTTGACTTTAGTAAAATTCCTCTTGAAGATGTGAAAATTAAAGTGTAAGCTTAGTGGGTGTCTTTGGGGTGAGGAGGAAAAATTATGTGATTGTAACAATTTTTCACATAATATATGTTTCTCTGGGGCTGGTGGTTTTCTCCTTTTTAGGAGTTTTTCATGTAAATCCTTGTATTGTATTTTTCTCTATTTATTTGGATATTCCTGTCTTTCCTATTTTCAAAAGAGGTGTGTTTGGGAGGGCCAAAATTTTCAACAAGTGGTATCAGAGCTTTTTGGTTGTTTTGTTTATTTCTTGAAAATTCTAAGTATACTCTGTGGTTACAATTTTGACTGATCTTCTACATCAGAAAAGATTTTCTTGAAATTATTAAAGGTTCCTTTTGGTAGGGTGGAGCTTTGGTGTAGTTATCCTTTTGATGGGTGGAGCTTTTGGTGTGGTAGTATGGATACGTACAATCTAAGAAGGTTCTGTCTAGGAGATTGGGTTTTAAGCAGGACCAGTGTGGCCCCTCCAATCTTTCCTGGGAATCTTGAAATTCTGTCTAAGAAATATTTGAGTCTTTCTTGGGAACTTGCTTAGTGAGTACTATTCATTTCTACGGTAAAAATCTATCAAGGTCATGTCAGGAAGTAGGGTTTCAAATCCTATAAGATTTGATGTGGAGAAATATAATGGGTGAATCAATTTTGGCTTGTGGCAAGTGCAAGTCAGAGATATTATGATTCAATCAGGATTGCACAAGGCATTGAAGGGCAGACTAATCCCTGAAGTTAGCAATGATACTAGTGCGAGCAGATCTGAAATGAGCGATGAAGATTAGAAGGATCTGGATTTGAGAGCAATATAGAGCAATACGTATGTGCCTGGCCAAGAATGTTCTTATAAATGTGTATGGAATATTTACGGCAAAGGAACTATGGGTAAAGCTTGAAGAGTTGTATCAAACAAAGGGCATCTTGAATCGAGTATATCTGAAGGAGCAATTTCATACACTGCAGATGAGTGAAGGCACAACTCTCTTAGATCATTTAAGTGTTCTCAGTGGCATCGTCTCTGAACTAGAATCTATTGGGATTAAAATAAAAGATGAGGATCAAGCTTTAAGGCATATCTGGTCTCTTCCATCTTCCTATGAGCATATGAAGCCTATATTGATACATGGGAAAAAGAAAATAATTTTTTTAGAGGTTACCAGCAAACTGTTTTCTGAAGAGAAAAGACTAGAAGGTAGAAGTAATCGTTCACTCACTACTAAAAAATGAGCCTTTTGCCACCGGAGTTTTTGCGACGGCTCTCTTGTCGACGCAAAAAATACTTTTTGCGACAGCAAAAAAACTGTGGCAAATGCTTGTCGCTAATCGGTATTTGTGACGGTAATATTTATAGTCACATAAATTGATTTTTGTGACAGGTATTTATGACGACACTATCCCGTCGCAAAAGCTGATCGTAGCGACGGATAGTTGTGACAGCATCGTGGCCCGTCGCAAATAGATTTAAGTAAAACAGCGTCGTTTTACATTGGCAGGCCTCTTTTCAATTTCCCCCCTCTTTCCTGATCAAAACCCTAGCTGGATCAAAACCAAATCTGTCTCTCTCTCTCTCTCTCTCCCCTCCCCCTCTCTGACCCCTCAAACCCTAGCTCTGTCACACCATCGCCTCCTCCCCTAGCTCTGATGCCACCTCCTCCTCCACTGAGCTGCCACTACCGCATTACCACACAACAGTTTAAGTTCATTTCGATTCTCTCGCTATTTCACTTTCTCAGCCTTGGCTTTCCGTCGTGAGGCAACCAGGTATGGAAATCTCTTTCTCTCTCTCTCTCTCTCTCTCTCTCACACACACACACACACACACACACACACAAATCTTGGGTTGTTGTAACTTTATTTGATTCATGTGTTTGATGAATTGCTTGTGTGATTGCAGCTGTGGAGGTGACCCATTGTAGTTAAGGAGATGTACGGTAATAAGGCGGGCAAGTTAGTGAAAGAATTTTGGAGCAGCGAACCTGGGTAGCTTGCATCTTTCAATGTAAGTTCGGCCATGGTTGTAATTCGAAGTAAGCTGAATTTTTTACAGCCAAGAGCTTTCTTTGTGTTTATTTATTGGTAATTATAGTTCGCTTGCTGGGATTGTTTGTTTTGTTCAATGAATTGCTAAATGCAGTAGAGAGGTTATGTATACTAGGAATCTGTTCATTGATTTCTATAGAGGTCAGCATTGCGCAATTTGTGCTCAAGATTTATGAGATAGAGCACTTTCCTCAAATCTCTAATCCAAATGATTACTGGTATAACATCGTAAGGAAAATACTACTAAGATACCTTTACAAGTATAATACGTGAATGTGACAATTCCTGGAAAACTCGATCACCAACAAACATTTAGCATTTAAAAGAGAAGACTAAAAAAATTTTATTCATAATTTGGGACATACCCATTTGGTGTCCACTCTATTCACCTGTGAAAAGAGGACAACTTTTTTTATTGCATCAAATTAGGGACAATGAGACATCAATATGCCATGCATACTTATGAAAGCAAGGGATGTCTTTTTGTGAAGGTCATTCACCTGTGGGCTCTAGATGGATGTGAACAATGAAGTAGGATTTCTACAGTCAACCTTAGATAGTTAGTGTAATGCTCAGCTGAGCATAGTTGGGGCTCAATCTGGAATGAGGCTAGCATAGGCAAGTTAGTAAGTTCGAGATGAACCAAGCTACTCAAGATTGGCATGTTAATGGCTCACTTAAGATGGCTCATGATGCGGGCAACCAAACTCAGTTATACTAGGAAGCCTTTTAAATTATTTAGCTCAGCTCAATCTCAGAGTCAATAAGCTACTAAACATTTCAAGGCTATGTAAAGTTATGTTGATTTTTAATGCTAAATATCTATATTGTCTTTCCTAATCCTTTTGAGGAATTCACGTGCAGAAAGCTGCAATCAAAAAGATGGACATGCAAGCTTCAAGAGAATTCCTTGCTAAATTGAAGGTTTTAACACATGTTCATCACCTAAACTTGGTAATATTCTAACTTTCTTGATGAACGTGTTTGTGTTGGTGTTTTATTTTCTTTACATAGGCATGAATCAGTAGAACTTTAACCCACTTTGATCAATTAGTCAAGATTTTGACCAAAACTATTATTTAACTTTTATGACCATAAACAATTTATATTCATGTATAGTGGTGCGATATAGATGGCATGCTGCAGAAACTAAGCCAGTAACATTAAAAAAAGAAATGTGTTCGCTAGAGAGACAGTGTGAAAACTTAATATGGTATCATCATGGTTAATTAGGGTTGTGGTTAACTTGTCAGTAAATATGTGCTTTTAATTGATTTGACATGGACTTCACTGACCTTCAGAACCTAGTGTAATTAGAATTGATTGATATTAACTTAATTTTTGGAAATCCTTTTTATTTTCAATCATGTAGAATTTAACATGATATTTTGGTAATTTGGTGATCAATACAATTATCATCATTTGCACCATTTAATTAATCATGAAAAAAATTTCGGTTGTTTAAAAGTCCCTGTGGTTGAGCCATTCAGAGGTTTAGTCTGCTAATTTAAAATAAATGAGCTGATATGTTTATTAGTATTAAGATGTTAACTTTCAGCAATGTTGTGATAGGAGATGAATACTTAGAATGTATTGTCATATGGGTTGGGTTTTACAGTACAAATTTATTGTTCATGGAACTTTTAAGGTTTCAATTATCTTCAAATTTTAAGGTTTCAACTATCTTCAAATTTCAAATTTCAGTTGGAAATTGTATGTAGGCATCAAAACTTACCCATTGACATCTAATGCAGGTGCGCTTGATAGGGTATTGTGTTAAGGGCTCTCTTTTCCTAGTCTATGAATGCATTGAGAATGGCAATTTAAGCCAACATTTACGTGGGTCAGGTGAGATAACATGTGCATGGCAAGATTTTCTCGAGTGGTAATGCTCTAAAACAATAGTAATGGTTACATTTATTTGTTTCCAGAGACGGACCCCCTGCCTTGGTCTACTAGGGTGCAAATTGCTCTCGATTAACTTTCTCATTAACTTTGGATTTATTTCTATGCTTGTTTAGACGAATCTCTTTGCTCAAGTAAATGAGGAATGTAATTTTCATTTCTGTCAGCTCCAATCCTTGCTGAGGTAAACCTATTTGCCATTGTTTTCCTTATGATTCTCTTAGTTTGTTTCTTCCTCCTTATTTACTATTGCAAGAGGCCATCTTTTACATCTCAATTGTTAGTTCCAATAATTTGCTATTGTTTTTTTCACTTCCCTTTTTGATTTGGAGCCTTAAAAAATGGGGGCGTAAAGCAATCACCTTAGTTGCCTAGTGCTAAAGCCAGCCCTACGTTTTGGGGCCTCATTGTTTGTTTTAAATTTTTTTGCTCGAGCTCTGTGTTTTTTTTTTTTTCCCTCTGAGACATGAGTCATACGACCATTGCTGCACCAATAATTTTCCTGAATGATTGTCTTCATCTACCTTGTTTGTGGTACATTTTCTATAAGCATTCTCAAAGTTGATAACTTATCTATAAGGTAGGTTTGAAGATTGTTGCGGCTTGAGTTTGGCCATGAACCGTTGCGAAAAGTCACTTTTTTAGTAGTGGTAACATGAACAGTGAATCTCACCGGCAAAATCCCCCAGTTTCTTTGTGGAATGCCCCTCTGGGGCTTGCTTAAAATTTAATTGTGATAGTGTTTTTATCTCACATAACCAAGATACATCCTTTGCAGTCTTGGTTTGAGATAGCAAGGGTGCTTTGCTCAACACTAACTTCGATTGTATGAGAGTTCCCTCAACTTGAGCTACAAAGTCTTGGGCTCTTTGTATTGTGTGTAGTACGGCAAAAACCTTAGGATTCAGAAAGCTGTGTTGGCAAGTGACTCTCTTCAACTGGTGCAAGCTCTCACTCTCAAAGGTGCCCATTGTCCTTGGGATATTCAAGTGCTGGTGGGAGATATCTTGCCTCTGGCTGAGAATAACTTGTGGTTTTTCTCTTTGTGTAGGCGTTAGGTGAATACTGTAGCTCATTGGGTGGCAGCAAAGGCTAGATCTGGTTTTCTCTGTATAGATCCTCCTCTTCCGACCAAAATTCACGAACGGTCTAGGAGCGGCATGAAACTTGGCACGCAGCACGATTTAGGCAATGATGACATGTGGAGATAAACGGCACGGTCGCCGAATTCTCGATTTGGAAATTATAGCATTTTTTCTAATATTATAACACTTTAAGTTTTAAAATTCAAGTTTCGTCATTTTGGGGCCCAAAATCCACGAACGGTCTAGGAATGGCATGAAATTTGGCACGAAGCACGGTTTAGGCAATGATGACGTGTGGGGACAAACGGCACAGTCGCCGGATTTTCGGTTTGGGATTTATAACATTTTTTCTAATATTGTAATCCTTTAAGTTTTAAAGTTTAACTTCGTCATTTTGGAGCCCAAAATCCACGAACAGTCTAGGAACGGCGTGAAACTTGACACGTAGCACGGTTTAGGCAATGATGATGTGTGGGGACAAACGACACGGTCGCCAGATTTCCGGTTTGGGAATTATAGCATTTTTTCTAATATTATAACACTTCAAGTTTTCAAATTCAAGTTTCATTGTTTTGGGGCCCAAAATCCACGAACAGTCTAGGAACAGCGTGAAACTTGGCACGTAGCACAGTTTAGGCAATGATGACGTGTGGTGACAAACGGCAAGGTCGCTGGATTCCCAGTTTGGGAATTATAGCATTTTTTTTAATATTATAACACTTTAAGTTTTAAAGTCTAGTTTCGTCGTTTTGGGGCCCAAAATTCACGAACGGTCTAGGAAAGACGTGAAACTTGGCACATAGCACGGTTTAGGCAATGATGATGTGTGGGGACAAACGGTACGGTCGCCGGATTCCCGCTTTGGGATGTATAGCATTTTTCTAATATTATAACACTTTAAGTTTTAAAGTCTAGTTTCGTCATTTTGGGGCCCAAAATCCACGAACGATCTAGGAACGACGTGAAACTTGGCACGTAGCACGGCTTAGGTAATGATGATGTGTGGGGACAAACGGCACGATCGCCAAATTCCCGCTTTGGGATTTATAGCATTTTTTCTAATATTATAACACTTTAAGTTTTAAAGTTTAATTTCTTCGTTTTGGGGTCCAAAATCCACGAACGGTCTAGGAACGACGTAAAACTTGGCACGTAGCACAGTTTAGGCAATCATGACGTGTGGAGACAAACAGCACAGTCGCTAGATTCGTGATTTGGGAATTGTAGCATTTTTTTTCTAATATTATAACACTTTAAGTTTTAAAATTCAAGTTTCGTCATTTTGGGGCTTAAAATCCACGAACGGTCTACGAACGGTGTGAAACTTGGCACGTAGCACGGTTTAGCAATGATGATGTGTGGGGACAAACGGCATGGTCGCCGAATACCCAATTTGAGAGTTATAGCATTTTTTCCTAATATTATAACACTTTAAGTTTTGAAGTTTAGTTTCATCGTTTTGGGGCCCAAAATTCACGAACGGTTTAGGAACGGCGTAAAACTTGGCGCGTAGCACGGTTTAGGCAATGATTACGTGTGAGAACAAATGGCACGGTCACCGGATTCCCGGTTTGGGAATTATAACATTTTTTCTAATATTATCACACTTTAAGTTTTATAGTTCAAGTTTCGGTATTTTTGGCCCAAAATCCACGAACGGTCTAGGAACGATGTGAAACTTGGCACGTAGTATGATTTAGGCAATGATGACATGTGGGGATAAATGGCACGGTCGCCAAAGTAATTTAGTTTCCTTTGGACACTTTAATATTTAAAGTTTGATTTATTTTACACAACTTATCCAAATATTGTACTTATGATTATAGAGTGGTATAAAAGTAAGTTTACTTAGGGTGGGGCTTCCAAAACTCAAGGTCACAGAGGGACTGCTTATAAGTATGGACCCATTCACAGAATTGGATGGAGAATCTTTGGGTTCAAACTTCTATAAAGTGTTTGTTCAAATTGCGAGAAAACCTAATACTCTTTTAGAAAGACAATGCCATGGCATTGAAACTGTGGGAGCATCGATAGACCAATACGTTGCATGAAAATCTGTTGATATAAATTATAACTTTATTTTTTTATTTTTTTATGGTTTCATTAATGATATGATATTGCATATATGTTGCCTATATCAATCGTGTTAGTAATTGTTTTATTTTTGTTTTTTTAGGTTATTGAAAAGGATTAGGTCTATCATGATGATCGGGATTAAAGGGGCTATTAATGTTTTATTTTGTTTTATATTTTGAATTATTGGATGTTTGGGTACACTTAGATGTTGGAGTTTCACATTTTTTGAAAAAATTTGTTTCATATATTTGAACTTCAATTTTATGTTTATAATTTGTATTTGTCTCCACTTTTTGCGACGGCAGGAATAATTGTTTTTTTTGTGATGGTTCTCCACTTTTAGTTATTTTTTTGCGAATGGGAATGCTGTAACAAAAGTTTGAGAATTATCTACATATTTGTTATGATGATTCATATGTGTCACTAATAATATGCTTTTGCGACGGCATTATTTTTATTTGCGACGGCACAATATCGTCGCTAATATAATGGAATCATGCATCATCCATTTGTGATGGTTGATACCGTCGCAAATAAGTGTATTTGTGACGGATAATGGCAATAGCACTCGCCCATCGCGAGAATATAGTTTGCCACAGAGTATTTGCGAAAGTGATGATGTTGTCGCAAAAGGCAATCTCCCGTCGCATAAGCCGTCGCAAAAACCTTTTGCAGTGCCATTTAAAGCGACGCCCTATCTGCTGTTGCAAAAGCTCTTTTGCGACGACGTTCTCTCTTTTGCGACGGCATTCTCTCATCGCAAAAACTCAGTTTTTTAGTAGTGACTTGAGAACCTAGCAGTGACAGCTGGTGATTGGAAAAAAAACTCCATGAAAAAGAAAATAGTTTGTTGGGTGTGTTGACAATCTGGGCATGTTAAGAAAAATTGTCCAAAAGTTGGAGCGGGTTCGGCAAAATGCTCCAAGTCAATAAATGGAGATACTGATAATGAAGTTAACATTGTGTCTCTTTGCATAGACGATGATGTCACATGATAAAGGATGTGTTACTATTATCAGGTCCACAAGTTTGCACACAAGCATTGATTTGGCGTTGATGCAGTGTGTGTAGTGAAAATTCATGTCGATGGCTGATGAACTTCCAAGAAAGCCAAATGTGGGAGTTATACCATAAATTTTCAGCAAGATTGTTTTTCGACATGGGTCAAAGTGAAATGCTTGGAATTGGTTTATTCTGAGTACATATGCTTTTATGATGGAGCATGATACCAGACGCTATGAAGATCTTCATCAAGGTAGATTGTGGTTGTGGGATCAGCCAAAGTCGCAAAGGTTGAGATTGCTGGGTTTGTTTTGTTTGCTCCTTTCCCAATCTCACATCAATTGGGAGTGGGAAGGGGGGCAAGGGGCTTTGCTAATTTAAGGAGGGGTATGGCTCCTTAGTTAAGTACACTAGTCAATAGCTTTTGTCTTTATGTAGATGATATGATTATCATTGGTAGCAATACTGAGGTTATTAAAGCTAACTAAGAAATTGTTGAATAGTAAGTTTGACATGAAGGATCTAGGGATTGCAGATGTTATACTTGGTATTAAGATTACTAAAACATCTGAGGGATATGCGTTATCACAGACTCATTATGTCGAGAAGATACTCGATAAGTTTAGTAAGTCTGATAACGGTCTAGCAAACACACCCATAGATTGTTTTCTACATTTATACAAGAACGATGATGAGGGCATATCTCAATTAGAATACTCACGGATAATTGGCAGTTTAATGTATCTCATGAATTGCACACGTCCAGATATTGCTTATACGGTAAGCAGATTGAGCAGATATACGAGTAACCCAGGGTTAAACCACTGGAAGGCCATAGTTAGGGTTCTCAGGTATCTGAGATACACCTTGAACTATGGGCTGCACTATACGAGATATCCAGCTGTTGTAGAAGGTTACACAGACGCAAATTGGATATCTGACACTAGAGACTCTAAATCCACAAGTGGATATGTGTTTACTCTAGGAGGTGCAGCAATATCTTGGAAATCCTCAAAACAAACTTGCATAGCCAGATCCACCATGGAATCTGAGTTTATCGCTTTAGATAAAGCAGGAGAGGAAGCAGAGTGGCTTCGTAACTTTCTGGAGGATATTCCCGTGTGGCCTAAACCAGTCTTCTGCTATATGCATACATTGCGATAGTCAATCTGCAATAGCAAGAGCACAAAACCACATGTATAATGGGAAGTCACGACATATACGTCGACGACACAATACTGTGAGGCAAATGCTTTCTAATGGAATTATATCCATTGATTACATCAAGTCTAAGGACAACATTGCGGATCCGCTTACAAAAGGCTTAACGAAAGATCAAGTAGAGAATTCATCGAGGGGAATGGGCCTTAAGCCTATGACTTAAAAAGTCACCATAATGGCAACCCAACCTAGCTGACTGGAGATCCCAAGATCTAGGTTCAACGGGACAACAAAATTGTGCGTGACTTAGGACAAATCACTGAGGAACTCGTTCCGCTGTCCATTTCTATGATGAAATAGTGATAACCTGTAGACAGTGTTTAGGATGAGCTTAGCTCTTAATGATTCTTATACCTTGGAATTCCAAGTGGAGTTATAGCAGGATACTCTTAATAAGAGATCACCTATATGAGTATGAAGGGGCCGCTTCTATGAGAAATTCTTAAGGCTAATTTCTCTAGAGTACTCATGAATCTACCAGGCATTGTTCAGGGCCAAAAAAAACAACCGAATGGATCACTAGATGATTTGAAAGGAACCGTGTGAGTACTATTGTCTTGGTTTATATAAATGGCTGAACAGTTCAAGACATCATGTTCACTGGTTAGCCAAATAAATCCGATGGTATTTCACTAGGGAAGGTTCAAAGCCAAAAGCCATCTTTCCCGATGCGGTAACTTTCTACCTGTCTCTCTCTCTCTCTGTGTGTCAAGTCAGTATTCTCATGTGCATTTTTCATTTCCAGCCAATCTCATTCATGTGGGGGATTGTTAGAATAAATGGGTGTAAACCCATTATTTTGTTGATCTTTGAGCCAATATAAATGTGGGACCCATGCATCCTTTGTGTCGGGTCATTGGTGCGTTGGATTCACCTCCGAGAGGAGATGAATCTAGACAAATTTACTTGCTCAAATCCGTGTAGGATTGAATGAGTTATTGGCTTCCAAAGTCACCCCCTTGAATATGGGTTATGTAGTTGAAAGTGGGTTATTCCACATTGATTTCTCATGAGAAATAAGTTGTCCATATATAACCCAAGTTTGGAGTAAGGTTTGGGCCCCAAGGGGCACCCCACTTTTGTGAAAGGGGGAGGACCTATGGAACCCAAGGGTTGACCCAATACTCCACACGCGCGCGCGCCGCCGCCGCCGCCCGCCCGTCCGGTCCGGTTCGGGACGTGGGTCGTGGATTCGTTTCAAGTCTTTCCTTTTTGGGCTAGGGTCGGAATTAAATTAATTAATTATTTTATTAATTAATTTTATATTAATTAATTAATTAATTTCTGACGGTTTGACCGAACAGATGTGACCGTTGACCGAACAGGTGTGACCGTTGGCTGCTGGTACCTGTTCGAACCAGTGTTTCGAACAGGCACCTGGGCTCTATAAATAGAGCAGCATTCTAGCATTCAGAACATTAAGAAAAATTCCGATTGTTGCATACAACGAATTCCTTCTTCCTCCCGTATTTTCTTCCTGAGAGAGTTCAGATCATCTGGTGAAGCCGCCGAGCAGTTTTTATCGAAGTGCTGCCTAAAGACTACTGAGATCGTTTTATCCTGGGAGTCAGACGCCCATCATCCCGTGAGCACCAACTGTGGGGGGTAAATCTGTCTTTAAGGAGAGAGTGTGAAACACTCGACTCGATCTATCTTTCGATTTCTACATTTTCTATTTTTGTGAACGACAACCGGGTAAGTCGTTACGATTTAGTTTGTTCTTATTCAGATTCTAATTGTCTTCTAGTTAAAATTGTTTCTAGTTGATAATTAGATAATTCGTGTTATTTTATTGTTTGTGATCACTAATTATACACATAGTGATTAAATAGGAATTATTTATCCAACTATTTATCCAATATAATCTCAACTCAACTGATTGATTTTCCCTTTGCTTGATTTTGTGAAGGTTATAAGAGCCACTTGGTGCCTCCTGGCTATTGAGAAGCAAGAACAGTGCTCGAAAGATGTTTGTAGTCTCTCAAGCATGAATTGCAAGTCCGTGTTTTTTGACTGCAGCACCGTTCATCATTCTAGTAGAACCGCCTTGTTGGGGTCAAGCAATATCACCACTCTGTGTCATCCAAATGGTGAATTCTTTGATTTTGGGATCTAAGGTGATGCAGTGATTTATGGGGGATTCTACACTCCAAGTTCATAAACAAGTACTTTTACTGCTATTGGTGGGGCCTCAGGAGCCCAAGGTACCGGAAGGCACAATCCATTTAAAAATGGATTTGAGCACTGAAATTTTAGGATAATTTCTAACTGTTAAACCAAATATATGCCCTTAATCAGCCATTAAAGAGTTGAACTTTGGATGAATTGTAAACTCAGATGTCTTGGGTTTAAATCTTGCTTGTAACTAACTCTTAGGTTTAACTTGCGAGTGATTGCAGGTATCTAGAGTTTACTCTGTTAGGGTGGATATATATATATATATAATGTATATAAACAGTTTAATACACAAAGAGGAAAGAATTTAAACACCCACCCTAATTCTTTAATTAGCTTGTAGTTTGTCTTCACTACTCTCAATCAGCTAGTGAAAACAGCTAGCTTTGCTGATACATACATTTCAATTTATGCAGCTCTATAGGGCAGAAAATATTCACCAGCACCTACGCTGGAGAAATAGTGTTTGTCATCATCATTGCAGTTGATTGGTGCTCTTTGGATTGCTTATTGGGAATATGCAGGTTAGTGTGTAGGTAGCCATGGGCTAACTAATGCATCCAAATTCTCTACTCAATTGTATAGACATCTTACTTGCAATAGCTCTGTTGCCCTTCTTATGCACTTCACGTGAAAGTAATGTTATACAAATAAAAAAAGTTATACAAATAGTTTTTTTATACAGAACAATATGGTTGGACTAGAATATTTCATTTAAAAAAAAAAAACACCACATCATTCTAGATTCTTTGATATAATTTTCTGTGAGAATGGGACTTTTTCTTCAAAAGAAATTTCACCACATACTGAATCCAACTGGTATTGTATAAACAATATCAAATTTCTATATGAGGTCATAGATTATGTTCTAGGGGTGGACTTCACCGGCCCGGTGGCCCATGAAGCCTAATCTAGCCTGGTTTGAGTGAGGCCCTACCCGGCCCAATAATGCAAAATCATTTGATTGTTAATTCCATGCAGATGAAGTTGCGCACATCATGTTAAAGAGCACTGCTAGCTACAGTTGCTACTGAGGGTCAGTCATCGGTTGATGACTAACACCTCAGCTGGTCAACTGAGCTCTACACAGTAAAATAAACTTTGTACTCTTGTTCCTGGCATCCTGCAACAGGCAAGGGCATCCATTGCTTGCATTAAACTCCAAGCACTCCTTGCCAAATTGACTTCAAGATCCATTGGGTCCACATCATCTTCTTCCAAATTCCTCTGTATGTGTGTGTATATATATATATGTATCCCATACATATTGAATTCATGACACCCATGTTTTTTCATGTCTAGTTTTATCCTAAGGGCTTGATTGTGTAGGTAGGTTCAAAGTACGAAAATAATTTTCTTGCTTAAGGAGATAAGGTTGCATACATCTAATCCTCCTTCAGTATTATTTTTGTAGGAGCCTCATATACTGGCTTAGTAACAGACAGAACAAGAAGGGGTGCAACATGTTGGGGGATGTGAGTAAGGCTGAGGTTTGAAAAGAGAAGCCTAGGATTAGCCGACCCCTATGTGTTAGGGGGACAAAAAGGGACCGACTCTATAATCCAAAATCTCTCTCCAAAACCTTCCAAACAAGCGTGACTTGGGGAAATTTAATGTGTAATGACTAAGATTTCCACAACGAATTTAATCCTTGGTAATATTCCATAGAAGTTAGAAGCTCCAAATTATCAGTTGAATTGTTTCCAGGGCCCCTACAAGAACAGGTTATTTTTCGAAGGTCGGCATCGTAGATCCAAAGCTAAGATACTAAGGTTTTCAATAGTGTTAAGCAAAGAAAGAGTTGTGATTTGTACATTTTGTCAAACATGTGTCGTGTGGGAATTAAGCTTCAGATTGGGACATGTTTTCTCATGGCTTGAATCTCCAATCCCTCTTTCTCTACTAACCCCAAAAAATAAAAATTATTGCTTTCTCTTGAGTAGCATTCTCATGTAATCTTTCTAGTCTGCAAACATACAACTCAACTAAGCACTTTCTCGACTACCTGGGATCGGATAAGTGTTTAATCCACCTGTGCATGCTTAGCGCTTTATCTTCACACAGTCGGTCCCAAACACAGCAAAGGATTGAGGAGTATTGCCTCAAGGTTGTCATTTGACAGCATCTCTTTTTGAATTCCCCCTATAAATTGTTGTTTTGAAGAGGACAAAGGTAGTTACAGTTTGTTTTCTGCTTGATTTTATTGCAATTTGATCCATGTTTCACACCCTTCATAATGGATTAAAAAATTTTCCTAACAATTTTATTAACGACATTTTGCATTGATGCATAGGAAAAATCTTGCAAACGAAGCATTGTCATAAGCAATCCAATAACTAACAAGTGATGTGAATAACAATTGCTGGTTATGAATTGGGCATTGCAAATGGAACACAAAATTATAAATGAAGCAAGATTTTGGAGAGTGAGTATGGAAACTTTTTTTTTTTTTTTTCCCTACTGTTGGGTGTCTTTGACAAACAACTCTCTCGAGTTCATGTAAAGTCATTATTTACATAAACTATATAAACTTCATGCATTACATGAATAAAAACTATCCAAACAGTCGTAAGGAGTAGGGCCGGCTCTACTCTAAAGTGAGCAAAACACTCATTTTAGGCCCACAATTTTCGAAGGATCCAAATTTAAAAAAATCATATATGTTATAATTAAGTCCTATATAATTTTGACATTTTTATTCTTAAAAAGAAACACTCCGTTCCAAGTAAAAAAGGTCCACAAGAAACAAAAACAAAACCTCAGTCTAAATGAGAAAAAGGCCCACAAGAAAAAAGCCACACTCTAAATGAGAAAAAAAAAACCTCAGAAAAAAATAATAAAAAAAGCCTCAACTCAAAGAGAAATGGCTCATAAGAAAAGAGGAAGAATAAAAAATAATTAAAAAAACCAAATCAACTACACTTGTTAACTTAAGTGTTTTATTTATTGTTATATATAACTCTTTCTCTCTAACGTAGATGTTCTGTCTAAAACTTCACAACTCTCTCTCTCTCGTGCAAACACAAAATTTTAAAATAAAAAATAAATTGAGAAATCTTACAACTAGCATTATCAACCGGCTTATTGACGTAAATTTTTATTTTTAGTATGGATTGATCTTTGTTTGGTTTCTATCTTGTCAAAATATATTCAGTTTCTATTTCATTTTGTAGGTTATCTATTTATGTACGATACTATATTATTTACCAAAGAACAATTTTTGTTTTATTGTTTGAAATGTTAAATTGAACAAAGTGCTATTTTTTATTGTTGTCAATGGGTAACTGGAAAGATAAAAATTAAAAACTATTTTTTTTTTGGTTATGTTGATTGGAACAATTTTGATTTTGCAAATACAATGAAAATATTTGTACATGATTTGCATATGTTATTTGAGTCGTCATATGTGATTATGTGGTATACTACCAATTGAAAAAGATTTTTTTATCTAAACTGTAGTATATTAATTAATAATTTTTAGTCTCAAAAGGCTAGAAAAATAGAATTTAAACAAAAATTCTAATCCACTATGAAAAATGTAAAAAGCCATAAATTTTTTCTTTAAAAATATTCATTTAAATTATTACTTTAAACCTGAAATTATCTTGAAACGGTCGTAGTAAAAAAAAAACGTGAACGTGAGAACTCAAGCTTTGCTTCAGGCCTAGGCGACTACTAGGAAGCCCCTGTGGTTGTGAGTGTCTAGACTTTCTCAGCATTGGATAAGCCTTGTTCTTTCTATGCTTCATAATTTACATTCATGTAGATATCACGATGAGGACACATCGAATGCCTTCAGCTATATTTTTAATTCCTGAGCCGAAATGGGCCCAAAACAAAAAAAAAAAAAAAAAAAAAAAACCTACCTCTTTAATTAGGTGTTTTTAGGCTAGCCACGTGTAAAACAGACATTCTAAACAAAATGTGAACACAAAGTTTCAATAATACGATAGCACAAGAGATCACCGTTCTGATTTCATCACACTCCCAATTACAAGTCGCATTTGAACAGTTAAATGCGATCATAGTAAAGGATTTATTCCATGTGAATATTTTAATTCTAATATAGATGACTTACTTTTGACTGAACTAAAGAAAAAATTAGTCAAAATACACCTAAATTGGCTCAATCAGCCCACACCGTTGAACCAAGAAAAAAGAAATTTCGAACTTTCTGGTCTCACATATATTTTCTACTTATCTGTTTATTAGTCAGGAGCAAATTGCAAAGGACCAAAGTGACCAAATTGTTTTAGTATGGGACACTGTGAGAACTGTTGCTCTATTTTTGGGGAGACAAGTAAACCCTGTAATCTTCCAACTTTCTGAGACCAATGGAAAGACAAAAGATGAAAAGCGTTCCAGATTCTGAGAGAAGAAGTAACAATGGGTAATATGACGCATATCATCTCATTGTAGTTGGGGGGGGGGGGGGGGGGGGGGGGGGGGGGGGGGGGGGGGGGCGCAATATTGCATGTACTTGTAGTGTGATTGGAGGAATTTTTGTCCTATAGGGCCAAGTGTCACCCAAGGGTGCCCAGGCCATTGTCACCATCTGGCCGAATGGTAATAGTCCTAATGGACAATAGGGTCACTGTGATGATCAGCCTTCACCACAAACTTGTTGCATATATGATGATGCATTTTTGAGAGGAAGTTTTCATGATAAGTTGTATTGTCCAAGGGCATAATTGCAGCCACCAATGGTGAGCTGCCACTTCAGCCAAAAAAAGTAAATACAATGGACTAGCTTTGTTTTTGGAGTAATTTTGAGTTTGACAGAGACTTTGTAGGATCAAAAAGTTTGAGCAATTTAACAGTTAAAACTTAAACTTCAAATTACAGGTTATGCTTGTGTCATAGGAATCTTGGGATGGTAGGGAGCCTTCTGTCTGCCTTAATAAAGAAGAAAATGCCTTTTCTTATTCTTCTTCTTCTTGTTTCTGGTATGCAACCTTTTTTTTCTTTTTCCTCTCTCTCTCTCTCTCCACAAATTAGTATGCAAATTTTTTTACTCATCACAAATTACAAGACTGTCAATGTACCCTATACATATATAAACATCTATACAGAATACAATTAGATGCAATACATACATACCACCCAAGCACAACAGAGCTTTCCATGGAAGGTGAGACCTGAGACCATAGCAACAAAGAACAAGCTAATTGGAACTCTCTGATGAAGTTGGATAGTTCCCATTGTTTCAAAACCTTTGCCAATTTCATCCATGGCAAATAACAGAAAGCAGAGGTTGGCTACTCTTTAAACCAGAAATTTGCCCCAACTCAGATGATCCTGACTGGGCGTCTCAATTTACAATTTTCTTTTTTCTTTCTTTCTATTTTCTTCTCCATTTCCCCGCTTTTTTTCTCCCTGATCTCTTCTGGGTAAAAAGTTTACAGAGAACATGATCCAACCATGTTAGAAGTTTGGACAGCAAAAAAAAAAATGAAAACTTCTTTGGTGGGTCCTACTAAATCTTGAGGTGGCATACCAATTCCTACACCTATGGCACCCCCGACCATATATGATACTGTTCATTTGCCATTTTATCAGTTGAATATACAAGGATTACGGATTATGAAAAGTTCTACACATTGACCTTATGTGTAGATCTTAAATTTGAGGGAAAAAAAAAAAGAAAAAGATGAAGTGAAAAAAGTTATTTCTTTTATTTGGCTGGATTAAGAAAATGAATAATTGTTTGTTAAAGAAATTTTTTTCTTTGTTTGGTTATTCATCCCAAATATATGCATAAGTAATTTTATTTCTTTTTCCTTCTCTAATCTAAGATCCAAATAAAAAGGAATTGAAGTAGAAAAAAAAAAAAAAAGATGTATCAGGAAGTGAAGGTAATTGAACGATAGGTCGGGTGTTGGTAGGACGAAAAGATTATGACAGTTGCATTCATCTCCTCTGGTTGTAGCTCCCACATATTGCTTCCTGCAGCCTGCAGACACAGGACATGAAGGTTTCAGAAATTGTTACAACAATATATACATATATATAGCTGGTTCTTACTTCTTACTCATACCTTGCTATTGAACTTGCACACATGCTTCTTACAACAAATAGGGTTTCAGACTTCCAGCTTCTACAAACAATTTTGAGTATTCACACAAACATTTTTAACTCTATTTTTTATATAGTGTTAATTACACTTTGTATTTTTGCACTTTATATAAATTTTATTTTTTTCATTTGTAGTAATTAATCCCTTAAATATTTATGATTTGTTGCAATGTTAACTTTTATTGACTTATATTTGAAAAAATGGACAAAAAATTCAAATATAACAAGCACAAGAACTTTTTTAAATAGCGAAAATATAAAATCAGTTAATTTTTCACCCAAAGCTCATGCATATCCACACACGATAAAGTGGGAGCTTTTGCTTGCAGCTTAATTATATAATATACATCACATATTTGATTACTCTCATGATTTTAGAATGATTTGAGAGGAATTTGTAGTAGATTTTAAACTGCTGGGCTCATGCATACCCTTTTTTATATTTATATATTTCTTTTCCAGAAAGAATAGGTATTAAACCGATTATGTAAACATTATAAACTCTTCTACTACATTGTTATAGGCATGATTCTTTTAATTTCATTTCTTATCTTAATTCCTTATTAGAAGGTTAATGATCATCCATAAACAAGCCACCGCGCGCGATGAACCGCCCATGCTCTATAAACATTAGCATTTATGCTCGCGCTCGCAAACACGCAAAAATATGTGACCAACGCCCATGCAAGCATGCAGGAATTAGATATATAGTTTATAGATACATGTTCACTCTCCGAGCAATTAATTAGGAAGTGTGTGACGTATGGGATGACGGCGGCTTATAGCCGCCATTCCTTCCGCAGCCCCCTCCCCCTTTATTCTCTCTCTCCTTGAATAGAGAGGCTTAGAGAGTCTCTCAGCAGAGAAAAAGAGAGGAAAAATAGAAGAGAGAAATCAAAGAGAGGAAGAAGAGAGAGGAAAGAAAAGAAAGAGCTGTCTAGGTGAGTTGTAAATATTATGTTGTATTATTATTGGCAATAATATTTTTGGTGGTCCAGAAGATCAACCCTAAATATTCTTGAAGAATAAATATGATAAATATTTGATAGTTCCTGAAGAACTATTCACGATACATATTTTGTGTTCATTTATTTTTCTGCCTTATTTACTTATATAACAAAGTGGTAATTATAAGTTTATAATCTCCAAACTTAGGGAGTGGGCCTACTGTAGAGAGACAAAAAAATGAAAAGGGAAGACAAAGGAGCCAGAAAGGCCAACTTGGGGATTGGGGGATGTTTAAACAATATAATAGACATTAGTTTAAGAGCTTGAGCTCAGTTCCTGCAATCTAGGCAAGTAAAAATAGCCATTAAAATGCAGCAATGAAGGAAGCCCATAATTATAGTAAGAGAAATTAACAAATGGGTTTGGGAGATAGGATTGAGAAGAAGCAAAGCAATTAGTAGGGGCTGGGGACAGCATGCTTGGTGAGGTGAAGTGTGGGGATATAGGCGCCCCAACCACCCGGCCTCACCCTCTGCTTAGATTGGAGCTTGAAACAAAAACATTGTCTTTTTTTAGGAAGGTTTAACTACTACACAAGCTCATTTCAATCTTTAAATCCTTCAACTATGCCCAGACACGTGTGAGGTGATACTGAACTAGAAAGAACAGGGAAAAGATAAATATGGAGATAATGATTCGCGTTACTGGTAGATTGAGACACTTGTGAAGGCCAGAACTCTTTCCAATATAGAACACAGGTACAATACAACAGCTCAATGAAGACACAGGCATTTTAGCTGACAGTAACAAGAAGCCAATAATGAATTGCTCTTGTTACATTTCAAAGTATGCCATGCCAATGGATACAAAGTATTCCTATCAAAAAGTTCTTTGAAACATCCGAGTGACTGAATTCGATAGCACTTCCACCAGGGACCTTAGCTTTTTTTAGAGATGATTGATAGTGCCCCTGTTTCAACTGTAATAGGGGGAAAACATGGAAGCAAATTTATTGATTATCACTGTCAAAAGTGACTTAAAAACACTAAAGAAACCTACTCTGCAGAAGTTAAAACAGGCCGTGCCATGAGGTTAAAAGCTGAGTGCTGTTGCAGCTATACATCTCTGAGCACCGTCCATTTCCCGCTAAGAAAAGAAAAACTACTATGACCTTGAAACAGACCACCAGAAGTGATTGATTCCGTTTAAATGTTGCTTCCATGGATGCATTTTCCTTCCTGTCTTCAAGCCATATCTGGCCCACTGGGGAGCGACTCATAACCATCATGGTGCTTAGGAGCCCCTCTTTCAACAGGGATGCACTTCAAGAAAACCGCAATGGGCATGCTCACTGATCCAATTAAGATGCTTAGCAACCATAGTTGCCAGCTCAATGGCACAGTGCTTGCAAAGGTGCCCAGGAACTCAACTATAATGACTTGGAATGCGATTGTGGAAACCATGACGGCTATGAATACCCAGCTGTTGAACATGCCCCGGAAAATGTTGATCTTCTCAATGTCACGGCTATTTATCTCATTAAACACCTGGAAAATAAAACCAAAAAGAAAAACCAGTCTAGCACTCAGGATATGTAATGCTCATTAACCAGAAAGGAAACTGAACATTCTATCACTTTTGCTGCCTTCAACTTAAATAAAATGCCAACCGCTTTCATTTGCTAGCATCATTTCCAAAGAAGAAAGGAGATCCTTATAGAAACCGAGGCATCGACACATACTTTAGCCAAAACTGGATATGACTAGGCACGGTAAGAGTATGGAATATTTGTCCAAACCCCATATCCAAATTTAACACTTGGATTCTCTTAAGTTTTTACAATGTTTGAAGAAGAATCTCATATTTGATAGCAAAAATAAAAATAAATTCTAGCCTATCAGATGGACGGGAGATAGAAATCCCCTTTTTCCCCCTAAATCCCATAATTTCAAGCACATTCTCAGATAATTTATATCTTATGTCATGGTATTACACAGTATGCAACATATTTAAATCTTCATGATGTGTCCATGACCCGTACCCAACCTGTGGATACATTTAGATTTGGGGTTTGTGGAAATCTAAGCGTGGATGCAAACTCACAACCAAGTCCATGTAACGTAGGTGAAGATATAAAAATTCTAAATATATCTTACAAAAACAATAAGCTAAGCATAATAATGTACCAATGAATACCTGGCAAAACACAAAGGTGTTGAATATGAAAGTATTGAGAACATCAGTAGCATCTGAACCTTCAAGTCTTAAAACATTCTTCCCATCAAAATTGAGAACTCCGAGGACAGCCAATTGATAAATGCTCTGACCAATTATGTTTCTCCACATGGCCTTGGTAATAAAACTCACTCCCCTCCCAACAGGAGGCCTATTCATAAGTCCATCATTTGGTGGTTCTGTAGCCAGTGCCAATGCACCTAGAGTGTCCATGATCAAGTTCACCCAAAGCAACTGCACAGCCGTAAGAGGAGCAGATCCTGGAATTTATGAGGAAGATTGTCGTGGCCATTGTTGTCAATTATCATTTTTACAATTTGGGTACTATAAGAAAGGGAAAGAGAAAAGCAGCTTGGGACCGACAAACCTGAGATGCAAGCAGAAACAAAATTGATCATAAGAGCAACAACATTGACTGTCAACTGGAACTGGACAAACTTCTGAATGTTAATATATACTGCCCGTCCCCATTTGGCCACATTTACTATGGTTTTAAAATTGTCATCCAATATAATCACATCAGCACTTTCTTTTGCAACCTGTGGATATCGATCATGAATGGATTAGGAAAAGAAAAATAAATAAATTGCCAAGCTCAAGTTCAATGTGACAGGTTCAAGTTAAGCTGAAGCAGAGAAGGTCCAAAATTGCTCAAACAATTATCTGACTAAGTAGGCATCAATTAATCCTAGCTGAACTGTGATGCATTTTAGCCAATGTGTTATTATTTCAAGTGAAATGCTGCTGAAATCATAAGTCCTTGACACCTGACCTTTTTTAATAAAAAATTTAAGGAAAAAAAGTCATTGGAATCATCTTGATGCATTTTCAAAAAATGAATATGTTCAATCTATTGCCATGGAGAAGAAAGAATAGCATCTAGAGCAAGGAAAACAAGAAAAATACTATATTAATGTGCAGAAGACGGACCTCTGTTCCTGCTATACCCATAGCAAGTCCAATGTCTGCTTCATGCAAAGCGGGAGCATCATTAGTCCCATCGCCAGTAACTGCAACCACCTCCTTAAACATATTCCTTAAATGGGTTACCAACTTGTGCTTGTCTAAAGGCAAGGACCGAGCCATTACCTGCATTCATGACCTTAATTAAGCATATCAGAAAATAAGTGCATCTTCACAATTATGTACAACAGTATAAGTAAAGATTATAGAATTTGACAAAATCAACTCCAAACCTGAATTCTGGGTATTATTTTCTTCAAATCCTCGGGAGATTTGCTGCGAAAATCTGGTCCTTCTATGGCTAAACCATCTTCGGTGAGTATACCACATTCTCTAGCAATGGCTTTAGCTGTGTTGATATTATCACCCGTGACCATACGAACAGTAATTCCAGCCGCCAAACAAGTTTGAACTGCATCCTTGACACCTGGGCGAACTGGATCCTTAATTCCAATGACTGCTATCAATGTATAGCCACTATCAGGGATGGTGTCTTCATTGAAAGCATCATCACAATCCTTAAATGCCAAGCAGAGAGTTCTCAAAGCTTCAGAGGCAAAACTGTTTATGACATCTGTGATATCCTTTACCTGTTCTTCTGACATATAAACAGATTCTCCATTGCTATCGACAATCTTGTCACACATTCCTAAAATTATCTCTGATGCACCTTTGCAAAATGCTCGGAGGCCACCATCCGGAAGAGCCACAAGCACGGACATCTTTTTCTTGACAGAATTGAAAGGCTCAACCTTTAGTATCTCAGACTCCCGGCGTTGAGCTTGAAAATCGCCACCCAGAAGCAAACCATATTCTAACAATGCTGATTCAGTTGGTGTGCCCAAAATGGAATTCTTTCCATCTTTGTTCTTGACCACTTCAGAGCCTGTATTTTGAAATATAGCCTGCAAGAGGACGGTTAAAACATTTTCAGATACATCTGAACTCAATACATCTCCACCTTCACTACCTTTTATTTCTTTGGCTTTTCCACACATCCATATCTTATCAACTACCATATGGTTTGTTGTTAATGTTCCAGTCTTATCCGTGCAAATGCAAGTAGCAGAACCCATTGTCTCACATGCTGCAAGATGCCTCACGAGTGCCTTGTCATTCATTAACTTCTTCATTGCAAAGGCAAGACTCAATGTCACTGCCAATGGTAGACCTTCTGGAACAGCGACAACAATTATAGTTACTGCAATAGCAAAATAATCCAAGAGCTCCAATGCATCACTGGAAGACCAAACTGCTAACTCATTGTGAAGCGCTTTCTCCACCAGAAACCTTACTGTCAACACCAAAAATGTCACAACAGCAAAACCCAAACCAATCTTACCAATGATTGTAGCAACACCGTTCAGCTTCACCTGCAGTGGGGTCTCATCTTCTCCCCCTTCACTCAGAGTCTCCATCAACTTACCCCATTCTGTTCTCATTCCAACAGTAGTCACCAGCATCTTACCCGAGCCATCTTGCACCTTGGCTCCTGCAAAAAGAAAAGGTCTTTCTCTATATACATTTACTGGCTCACTCTCTCCGGACAAACTCGATTCATCAATCAACAAGCTGTATCCTGATATGAATATCCCATCAGCTGGAACTTGATCCCCGATGGATAGATGAACGACATCTCCAACAACCAAGTCATAAATGGAGACCTTCTGCCTATATCCATCTCTAGTGACCTGAACAATAATGTTTTTCTTCTCCTTATCTAAATCTTTAAATTGCAAGGATTGCTTGTAGTCACTAATTGCAGTAACACCAACCACCAAAAATATACTGAGTATGATTCCCAACCCATCATACATGCCCTTTGGCCAGCCTTCAGTGGCAAGTCCCACACCTATAGATACAACAGCACAAACCATAAGGATTATAAGAGTTATGTCCTGCAGTGCATCCCATACAAACATCCAAAAGGTCCTAGAAGGTTGCTCAGTATATTTGTTGAAGCCATAGATATTTTGCCTGATAGATATATCGCTTGATTTGACACCATCATCCAACGAGACATGAACTTTTTTTGCAACTCCCTCAACTCCTTGAAAGAATTCCAACCCCTTGGTGTCATGGCTACGAACAACAGATGCGAGTTCATTTGGGTGAATCCTAAAGCCTTTTGCTTTAGCTTCTTCTGAGAGCTCATCACCTGGACCAACAGCTGTACCAGAAGAGAGACAAAATAAATCAGAAGGAAGAATTAAGTAGGATCTGAGCACTCTAAATACAGTTTCAATGGAGCTAATAATTTGAAAAGGCTGTACCATCAAGAAACTTGAATGCTGCCTTTTGAACATAAAGAAGAATTCTTAGTTGTTCCTGGTAACACGGGCAAATAGATAGAATTAGGAGTATGATAAGGGTAAGCCATTAGAAACAGAAAAACTTGCTTCTTTACAGATTAAGAACTTTTTTTAGACTTTGTTCAAATTTCAATATGAGCAGCAAGGACCTCACAACAAACAGCAGTTGACTCACTATTTCTTACAAAGGCAGATATTAGTTTTTTCTGAATTCAAAGTTAACTTCAGTTTGTTTTAAGTTGCAAGAGTTTTTTTTGTTTTTTTTCTCTTTTCTTTTCCAAGGGAGTAGAAGTTAGCATGAGTTGAAAGGTACCCTACAGTTGCAAAGTTCTAGCTTCCTTAGGGGTAGCTAAGCATGCATTGTGGTTGATAAATCTTAGTATGACTATAAAGGCCCTTAGATGCATAGCATCACCAGAGAAGTTCTGCCCACTGTTTTAAAGGAAAGAGATCAAGTGAACCAAAATTTTTAAAATCTTCCCCTTTCCACAGTTTGGATCATTTAATAAGGAGAGAGAAGCGGAGAAATAGATCAATAAGAAAGAATCAAAACTTCGTTTCGATACATCATTTTAGTCAGCTCGGAAACAGTAACATTTCGGATACATGATGGAAATGAAGAAAATTTTTTAAACATAAGAGAACATTTGAAAACATGAATTAAAGTCCGTCTCTAAAGCTAATAAATTAATAATTGAACATATTTAACGGCTATACAAGTCATTTAAATTAGAGAGAACTATGATAACATTGAATAGCAAATTCTAAAATGTACAAAAAATAGTTACAAAATTAATTTTAGTAATTTTATCAATCATTAATGTTTAGATTACTTGATCATGAGATAATTTGAGTTTATGCTTTAAGTTCATGGAGTAGTATTCAAATAAATATCTAAAAATTTTGGCCTAAATTAATTATAGATAAATAAAATGTCCCGTCAAATACCAAAGTTAATACTAATTATGATAATTGTAACATTAACAATAAAAAAAAGGGAGCCACAAGCAAGGATCAAATTTGTCAATACGTGTCAAAGCAACTCATTGTTTAGGTATGGTGTTTTTCATAGTGTTTCGGTGTGTATCGGTATGTTTTTTTGGAAACATTATAGTTTCTGTATTCCACTAATATAAGTTAATATTTCATGTCAGCTCCCTAGAAAACAGAAATGTTTCGGCCGTTTGATGAAAACAAATAGAAATTTTGTTCCTTGTCAATAAGTGGACTAAATGCATCTCTTTTGCCTGCAAGAACCATATCACCTCAAAGATGAGGTGATTTTGAGTAGTGCAAGGAGAAAGTGAAACATTTCACCCAACATAAAATTCATTAGAGGAGTCTAAAATTTCCTTCCTCTCCCTATCACCCCACTTACAACCAAACTACAGAAACCTTTTAAAGCTTAACTTTTTTGTTCTATTCTCTCATTCTATAATCTTCTCTTCTCCTTTTAATTAAGCAACAATATGGCATGTTAATGATGGTCCTGATCTCCAAGATAAGGCCGTGGCAAATGCATATGATAAAAACATCATATGAAATAGATTTAGATATTCCATAATCCCCTACTCGCATGATCAAACAAAGTCCAATGGCCTAAATCTCGCCTAAAAGCAAACACCATACAAGACTATTTAGAAATGAACATGAAGCCATCAAGTCGACCTTTTAACCAAAGGAGTGAAGTGCAGAAGTGCATAAGCAATCACATTGACTTGAACTTTCATGCTTCACCTTACTAAATACAGATGTTTTTTCAGACATGTTCACGCCATCTGTAATATGTGCTAGTGCAAGATATAAGTAAAGACATTGCCTCAACACAGAAGAACAGGAAACAACTAATTGTCTCAGTTGGAATATTAAGTGGATTACCAGTCAATATTATTGCTGTTTTGTTCTTCCCTTTTCTTTTCTTTTCTTTTCTTTTTTTTTTTTTTGTCCTTTTCGTTAAAATATTGTTGGAAAGTAACCTCACCATCAAGGATAAAGTTTTAAGGGCTTGGTTTAAATACAATTTAACCTTTTAATTGTGTTCAGTTTTCTAGCCACGTCAACTTTTGTGTATCACTTAGAACAAAAATGTTAAGATGAATCCGCACAAACTGATTAGTTCAGTCATTGGAAGCAAACATTATACTTTCCCTTTTTTTAAAAAAAAATTTGCGGCACCTTGGAAAGTTTTTTCCAATATTCTTAAAATTTGCTTAAACTAGAAAATAGAGAGCTTTAGGCCCATTTGATAACATTTCTGCTTCTTTTTTTTTTTTTTTTCTGTTCTTGTTTCCAAAGTTTTCGAAAACAGGAAACTGGACCTGTTTGTTTTTATTGCTTTTTTTTTTGGAACTGTTGCCAAAAATTGTGGAAAAAATAAACAAACAAAAGTGTATTTCACTTGTTTCTCCAACAAATGAAAACAGACCTCTCAAAGGAGTGAGGTTAGCCCAAGTGGTAATAAGGGATGGAACCAAAAATTTTTTTTTTTTTTGGGGGGGGGGGGGGGGGAGTGGGCGGCGAAATTTTTTGAATTTTAGTGAGGGGCTAAGATAAAAAAAAGTTTTGGAAGTCAAATAAAAGTTTTCAAATTTTGGTTAAGAAAAAAATAGGTCAAAATTTTGAATTTTTTGGGAATTCAAGTAAAAGTCAAATGAAAATTTTTAAAACACCCCAAAATTTTAGAGGGGCCAATATACCTTTTTTATTATGAATACTCAAAAATTAAAATTTATGGGGCCTAAAAAGAATTTTGTCAAGTTAAGGGGGGTTGTGGGCCCCCACAGTTGAAGCATAGTTCTGTCATGGTGGTATTGACTCATCTACCAAGACTAAGAGATCATGAGTTCGACTTACTCTTTTCTTTTTATGATTTTTACTCTTCAATGTACAAAGGAAAAAAAAAAAAAAAAAATAGACCCCTCTATAGGTAAAATTGAACAATAAGCAATGTCTCTTCGTACTAACGAAACCCACCCACCCCCACCGTGCACCATAGGGGTCCACTGGTGGGGTCGGTCAGATTCAGTCCGGATTTATATCAAAAATAAATTTTTATTCAACCTAAAATTAATTTTTAAGTCCGTTCAAAATAAAAATTACAAGCTTAAGCCCACCCATATGATCCATAATTTTTTGATAAATTATTTTTTTTCTCTAAAAATAATGTTAAATAGCATATATTCTAATTACGTAGATATATTAAAATATATGTATGTATTATTTTACATATAATTTAGGCCGGGTCAAAATTTAAATAAAATTTTTAAGTCCGTCTATCAATATAATCGGGCCTAATAAAAATTTCCACAGCTATCATGCACCGCTAAGCACTGCTCCTCCCTCTGCTAACTTTTTAGTTTTTCTTACAAATTTTTCTGATTGAACTTCTCTCTCTACCTTATCCCCAACCTCTCTCATACCCTTTCTCTGTCTTGCTAAATAATAAAAAGACAAACAACAGAGGATTATCAAACATATTTTTTTATTTTGTTTTTATTGATTTTCATAATATCTTTATATACTAAACATCATGTTTTAAATAAACAGAATTTCTGTTGTCAACAAAAAAGAAAACCGACTATTTTACCAAACCCAACCAAATTCTATCAACTCAATGCACTTCATCCACTAAACATTTCTAGTGACAGGTTTTTTAAGTTTTCTTTGAATCGTTTCCCTTCCTGTCAGTGTTAAGAACGGTTTCGATCATGGCCGATTCTAAATACAGCTCCCTATAGCGGTGTTAAAGGATCTCACGGCTGTGACGCGCTACATGGCAGTTAACAGTGGTGTAACGGTGTCAAAGACAAATGAACTTGGCTTTGACAAATTAAGGATGTTTGGATTGCAACTTAATTAAGTCATAAGTTAAAAAATTTAAATTAATTCTAAAAAATTACTTTTTTAAATGACTTTTTAAACTAATTTTAAAAGTAATTTTTTTAAACATGAGCTAACATAGTTAAAAAATTATAAACTATTAAAAAAGTTATATCCAAACACTTTTTTAATACGCCGGGCAAGATCCAATATGATCAACCCACCTTGACTTCTTAGTTTCTAATCTCTCTCTTCTCTCTTTTCTCTTCTCTCTCTCTCGGCCAATTGAATTTAAACTCCACCTTGCCTTCTAACTTTAGAGGAAGTAAAGCGATGTGAAGGATACTGAAGAGGGAAAAAAAAAAAAAAAGGGTTCTGTTCTTGGTTATGACTGAAGGAGAGGCAAATAGTCAAGAAAAACTCTAGAAGAAGAGGCTTACAAGTTACAAACACTAGGTGACGATAGGAACCCATGACTGTTTCTGTTTGTCTTACAAAAGAATCATATACACAAGACTGTAAGAGGATAATGTGGTGGTCACACTCACATGTGTGAGTGTGACCACCACCACAACACTAGAAGAAAGTTCAGGGAAGTTTCCCTCCTTGCCCAGTTGCCCTTATTGGATGGTTGAAATAAAGCAAAGCATTTAAATATTTGTCAGCATTCATTAACTATTATGTAGACTATCCACTTGCCTAGCACCGGCCAACCATTATTGGAAGGTAGAGTAAAAAAAAACCTATCATACGGTAACTATTAATGAACAATAAAAGGGCTATTGTAGACCTGAAGAATCAGATGATCTTGAACGCTCAAAACAAATACGAAATAAAATAAAACAAATCAGGCATGAAGATCAACATTTTTTATGCCAATAGTTGATATATGATGGGTCAATGATAGGGTAACTATTAAAGAGAAAAGAGAAAATTAAATAAAACAAAAATGAGAAGAAAAATTATTTTTCTTTGTTTTCTTTGAAATTTCTATCCTCTCTCCAAACTAGAGGCCAAATAAAAAGGAAAAAATTAATTCTTTTTTTTTCCCTTTCTCTCGTCAAATTCCCAACAGGCTGTTGAAGATAGAAAGAGAATAAATGAATGTGAAACACTTTTATGCAGCAAAGTGGGAACAAAAAAAAAGGTGAAAGTGGAAAGACAATATTCCTATTCCATTTCTATTCATACAGACGAAGGTGGACAGTAAGGAAATGTCGTTGTGGTGCCCAGGTGGCTCCAGCACATTGGCCAATGTGAAAAGCCAAATCAACATGGGGCATAAGGAGGTGGGCCCACTTTAAAATTTTCAAATTGAATACGGATTTCGTACTGTCTGGGATACCAGAATTCCTACAATTCCATATAGTTTATATATCAAGTAGGGCCATGTTAAAATTTGTGAAACATACGTATCTTCCACCACTCTTATCTTAAATAAAATATATATTTTTTATTTTAATCCTTTTATAAGTTAATTTTACTTTACCCCGTCTTGGTTAGCACCAAAATCACATACACCATTTATACTTTTAATACCTACACTAACACCCTTGTATTCTAAGGTAAAATGAATCTGTTACTTTTTACATCTAACGGTGATGGCATCTCAAGCATCCCACATGCCATTTAACTTTGTTCTTAAAGACTGGAATGTCTTTTATGCCCTTAGTTTATCATATTTATTTTCTTGTTTCTCATCAACAGTCAACTACCCACCCGACCCATGCTGCCACCACTGCCCATGAGTGCCATCACCTTCTCCTGCCCCACATGGCTACCACAGCCACTCATAGTGACCACAGCCCATATATTTCTCTCGGCTATCACATAAATCTGTGCTAGGAGCCGTTGTCCTGCATCGATAAATTAAGTGCTGAGAGGCATCTACTTTGGTTTTCGAACTTCGAAAGAAGAAACCCACTCAACATCACAAACTGAACTGAACAAGTCATTCAAATCAGAGAGAAGTATCCTATATTTTAACATTCTGCTCATAAGCATCAATAATGCATGGGTGCATTCAACCAAGATGGGTTCCTGAGCGTGTGAACTGTGGAGAGATGTTGCCGAAAGCAAAAACATCTTGATGTTTGAGTGTATGAATGCATATATAAAAACAATAAATAACATAGATGAGTTTGTGATGTAGATGGTGGTGGCAGCAATTGGTTATTGTGGGATTGCACAGTCTATAGTGATCAGTGAGGATAACATATGTGTGTGTGTATATATATATATAGAGAGAGAGAGAGAGAGCTTTGAGGGGAAAGAAGATGGAGTGTAGGAAAGTGCAAATTAAATGGAAGATAAGGGCATTTTTTACTTTTAAATTGGGCTGTTAACACTGTTAACGTTTATCAATTCCGTCCAGACCGTAAGAGGTGAGAGTGTAGGTTTTTAAAATGCACGGGATGTATGCGATTTTGGGGTTAACGACAAGAGAGTAAAGTGAAATTAACCTAATTAATAGCTATTTACACCAGTATGAAAAAATACTCGGGTAATACAAGAAACAATAGGAATATAAAAATAAGACCATGGAAGCATGAAACAATACCCATAGACATAATCGTCCCTACAAAAAAAAGAAGTGGGAAACAACACTAATAGATCATAGTTGTTAATACAAAATGCAAAACACTAGGTAATATAAAATCAAGTAGAATATTTAAAAGGACCTTGAATATAGCAATATTTTGTATTTATAATATGTTATATGATCAATCAAAATATTAATACTACATTTGGAAACATCTCAAAATTAATTATTGGAAATTTCTCTTCAAATTTTATTTGTCATTTTATCTTCATTTTTAAAATGAGTTTCCTCTCTCAAAAAGAGTTTCGAGAAAAATATGATAAGATCATCCTATAAAAGAAAAAATTAAGAAGACTTTCTTTTGTTTTCACTGAAGGAATTTTAGCCTAACATCAAATTTTACAAAATAAGTAAGTGCAATTGGCATAAAAGCCCCTCATTTTTTTGAAATTTTAAACATCAGCTTGAAGTTGGCCACCTATTTTGATTTTTTAATTAATTTTTATTGTTGTAGTATATATTGGATGATCAAAATCCTAGGGCAATGGAGATTGGAGAGTGAGTCAAACCTAAGGGCACAAGCCCCTCTACTCAATTAATTTTTATATTTAGATCCTTACCAATTTAAATTAAAAAACCTAATTGCCAATACGAATTTCACCAACATCACATGTAAAGTTGGCAATTTAAAAATCATAGGGGTAAGCAATAAAATTAAATATCTAGTCCCTTAATGTTGTGCAAAACAAATTGATTACAATTATAAAATTGAACAAATTTATGCATGAATTTGTCCAAGTCCAAATTTCAGGAAAAAAAAAGTTTGAATTTGAATTAGTCAAAATTAAGCAAATATATATATATATATATTTAAATTTTTGGAAGAGAATGACATCTCGATATTTTTTTAAACCAAAAATTCAGCTTAAATTGCAAAAATCTAATTTAAGTTCAGTGAACTATGGTTGAAAACAAAAATAAAACTTAATGCCCTAATGATAAATTTATTTTAAAACCAAAAATTCAGCTTAAATTACAAAAATCTAATTTAAGTTCAGTGAACTATGGTCGAAAACAAAAATAAAACTTCAATTTGCATATTTTCAAATACCATCATAAGTCAAAGATTCAAAAAATATTGATTTCACATTACTTCTTGTAAAAACCAACATTCTCGAAACCAGTAAACCATACACAAAATTCAACTAATAACAAATCATTTTCCAAATATTGTTCTCGAGAATCAAAATGCATTTATCATTAATCAAATGAGAATGAGTCAAATAAGAAACTATCAAATATCAAATTCTCCCAAGCCATATATAAAATTCAACAATAAAGGGCCCCCAAGAAAAAAACGAAAATTTGACATGCTCGGGGACTAAAATTGAAAAAACAAAAAGAAATCCACATGTGATACCATCAACTAATGAATTGAATCCAAACGAACATCGAGTGTCCAATCCGTTATGGAATAGTCTCAAAAAAACTTTCTATCTTCAAGCATCTTTGTTGCTACTAAACTTAAATAATTAGCCAAAACATACTATTAAATTACAATTTCCACTTTAACTAACAAGTTTTCAATATATTTTTCAAAAATACGTTCTATGTTAGCTAGTCACTTTATTTTTTAACACCAATAAAATAATCGAGAAAGAAACTAACATTTAAAGTTAAGAGAGTTGAACGGTGACTCTGAACATATATTTAAAGAACTATATGAGATTAATTATTTTAACTAGTGAAATAACTAGCTTGTTAGATATCAATTTTAAGCATTTGGCAAGCTAAATATAGCTAAACTACTAAGTTTTGAGAGCCTATGACAAACCGTAACTAACACAAGTAAATAAGTTAATTAAAAATGTTATTTTTTAAAAAAATTTGTACATAAAACCTCACTAAAATAATGTGACAATGTTAATTTTTTAATTAAAAATTATTATAATAAATATTATTTTAAAATAAAAGATCGTAATTTATCAACGTCAATTTTTATATAAATTTTTTAATTATATATTATTACTAAGTTAATTTACGTGATTTTATTGAACAGTGATATCTATTTTCCTATTTCTCCTAAAATTGGAAGTGGACCAACACAAGGACCAAATGTAGGTTCGTGACTGGATGGGCATCGAATTAAATTCTCAGAGTGGACCTAGACTAACATGCGTAGTTAGCGCACCATTTAAGCTTATACGCCGTATGAAACTCGGTATCCAAAAATCCGAAACGAAACGGCAAGAACTAACGGAATCGTTAGCTCAGCATTGACGTTTTGTTTCCGTTTACAGTTACAATCCTTTGGAAACTTCTCCGGCGCTCCGTTTGGACTGCGAGAAAACTTCGGGAAAGGAAAATAAAAAAAATATTCGTCTAAAGGCAAAAGTGAGTTTCTCAAGTGATTCCAGAATAGTAAGAGAGTGGACACGGCAGACTTCCTTGATTATTTTGGTTTCATTTTATTTTTCCTTGGAAGTTTTGTTTTTTTTTTTCCTTGGGGACCAAACAGGGAGTTGAGGAGAAGGGAGATGCAAACCTGGGTTTTGAGAATCTTATTCCTGGCAGCAGATCTCTTGACGAGGTCTGCCACCATGCGGAACCGCCTACGGCGGTTCTTGAAGACGGTGACGGCTGATCTCCACCTCCTCTGTGCCTCCTCTGAGGGGTTCTTCGCTGGAATATCAAAGTCCTTCAACAGTTCCTCCATTGCTCAAACCAAAATTATGTATGGATATGTATATATATATATATATGGGTAGAGAGAGAGGTGTTAGAGAGAGAAAGAGGATGGTGGCGGAATCCAAAATGGGAGAACTACTCCCGAAGTCCAGCCTTTTATACAAATTGAGAGCGAAGGAAACATCAAAATAATAATAATAATAATAAAATAATATTCTTATCCCGAAAAAATATTATACAAAATTTACATATAAAATGATATAGTAATTTTGTAATTAAAAGTTATAATAATAGGCAATTATTTTGAAATGAAAGACTCTTAATAAGACACATTATTTTGCATAAAAATTTTATATAAATTTTTTATTTGTATAATATTATCCTAATAATAATAATAAATAATGAAAGACAAAATGACTTTCTTTTTTTCATTTTTTTTCTGTTTAATATGGATTTACTTTCTCTTCTTCTTTTTAGTTTTAAGCTAAGAAATATTATTTTCGTTTTACTTTCCTTTCTTTTTTCACAAAATCAGACAAAAAATAATCATTTTCTCAATAGTTTCTTTTCTCTTTCGTTTTTAGCAAATTCCGCTTTAGTTTGTAATTATGGGAGTTTAGTAAATAAATTAAAAACAATACAAATGAAAAAAATAGTTTTTCAAATCTTGGATTCGGTAAAAGAATTCACTTTTATATGCATTTTTTTATCTTTATCTAATGTCCATGTATGGAGTTTTATCAATAAACTATCTATAAATCAGCTCTCCGTACATAAAATGATATAAATAGCAACAGATCTTCTTTACTACTCTAATCATTTTATATGCTTAGATTTTTTATTATTTATAGAGTTCATTGGTAATGGATCCATTTTATATTATAGAGACGGACGAGGTTTCCATTTGAGGTAAAGCGATCTTCCTTCCCATTTTCGTTATTTTATGTACATACAAAAATATATATATATATAGAGAGAGAGAGAGAGAGCTCTAATTTATACATAATTTACTGGTAATAGATCTCATCTATATTATAAAGTCATAGTAATTGTGTCATTTGAGGTACCCGTCTTAAAAATTAGGTAAATTACAATAATTATCATTGAGGCTTGCATTTATTACATTCAATATGCTTGTAATTTTAGATATTACACTAAACTCCCTATTGATAGCTTAATTGTTAAGAGTAATTACACTTTATTCTTTATAATTTGGCTAAAAAACATATAACCTCCATACCGTTTAAAATCAAACACAAAACCCCTAGATAATTTGGATTAAATACAAATTGGACGAATTTGTCAAAATAAACTGAGTGTGTAGTATACGCACTATTAGATCACATGAGAAAATATTGTTACAAATATGGTTCTTTGAAAAAGACATTTTTGCTCTTTTTTTTGTTTTTTTTTTTCTTTCTTTCTTGAAACCATACAATTTCCTTTCTCCAATTCTTAGCTCACGTTTCTTATCATCTCTCCCACTGTATACCCTTCTCACTTTATCTTTTCATTTTCTTCTTTTTCCTCCCCCACCACCATTGCAACGACAACCGCTGGCTGCTCCATGGCATTTTGAGAACTTGATTTGCCAAATATCTAAACTACAAATTCGTCTTAGTTGGCATGGCGTAAAAATTCATCGGAGAAAAAATGACAAAGGAAAAACAAATTGCACATGAGGATGTACTCTAATTTTGATCTGAGAAAGTCCAAACCCATCAGTGAGAGGACCTAGGTTTAAAATGAAAATCATTTCATGAAATTCTTAAGATGAATAGAAGATCCTCAACACATGCAAAGAACATATATGTGTGTGTTGATAAGTTACATAATTTATATATTTTTGTCATTTAATTATATTATTTAATTATTATTTATTTATTTTTATTATCATTATTATTGCAAATTAAGATATTAAAGCAAATAAAAGAGTCTCAAAATAGAAAATATGCGTTTAAAGAATTAAATATTTCAATAATCCTATTCAAATAAGGAAGCTAAAAGGAAAGCCAATCTATCAATAAAGGAAGAGTACAAAGTGAAGCAAGATTAATATATATATATATATATAAAGTAGATATGCGTACATAAATTTGTGTACGTGCGAAGGGGTGGCCGGCCAAAGAAGAAAAAGGGTAAAAGAGGAGTTAAAAAACCAACCGAGCCGGACGGCAACAGGGACGGTGTTCAGCAAATTGAAGATATAGAAAGCAATAAACAATTTCTGGCAAGGACATCGCGTCCTTAGCTGCACAAGCCGAGAGAGAGAAACGGAGAAGCCGAGAAGAAAGGAAGAGAAGAAAATGAAACAAAAGATTTAGAATTTCAAAGTTTTCAGGTTTTATTATTTTATGTCTTCAGGTTTAATATTTGTTATTTTTTAAATTTTTAATAGATGTTAAAATTATGAGTGATTAAGTTTTTATATTAGGATTAAGAATGAAACTTCATACTTTATAATGACTTGAACACGTGATTTATATATATTTCTCGATATATATTTTGATTGTTTAATACTCTTGCTTATATTTAATTAAAACTAATAATTCTGGATATGAATTTAGTTCATAATTTGAGATTGTTAGATTAATTATTTAATCATGTTATTCATTGATATAATTTAAAGTATTAAATTTCTTATGTGATTTGTTTTCGAATAGATACATATGAATTTTTTTATCCTGAACATTAAGGTTAGAAAGAGTATGCTTTAGTTTGTTTATTAAATTGAGTTTAATGTTATATTTTTTATAATAACAAGTTTGATTAAGATGTTATTGTAAAGTGAATTAGAAAAATAGCTGAATTACGTGAAAAATTATTATAATACATATGTGTAGATTCTAAAACTTCAGTCATCTTATTATTATTGTCTAGAATAATTGTTTACGTGTTTCCTTGATAATTTATTTATTTATTTGCTCATTAGATTAGCTAAACTAACTCAAGATTTCTTAACTAGGTTAAGATAAAGTAAATTTATTTCAATTTATTTTTTAAAATTTCAAAAGTTTCATGAAATCGAACTCGAATTCATTGTCTAATACTTTAATCTGATTCGTGCACTTGCTGAGTATTAAAATTTATCACATTAAATTTTTGTACACATATAATGACTACAAAATCACAATGGATTGAGAGATGATGAGAGACTACAAAATGATCCCATTACTCCCATATATGATTCAATAAAATTGACTTCACTGACCCCATGACACAAGTCGTCCTTCCTTGTCCACCGCCACAGGGATTGAGAGAAGATGAGAGACTTTAAGGGGGAGAGAAATGAATTGGGTAAATCTTTTTAGAGAGAGAGGGGTTGAGAGATTAGGGAAAGGGAAGATGATAATAGGTTGTGGTGGCCATGGGTGGTGAAGGAGTGATGTGGACTGGTTCGGCTAAGTGCCTCCACCACTGATGATGGTTGTTACGGGTTTAGAACCTTAGGGGAGAGAGACAATAAATGAGGGAGGAAGAGAGAGAGAGAGAGCTCTGGTAGATGGATAAGGACATGGGTAACATGGGCTTGTTTTTGTCTTATCATTGAAAACGTTAATGTCTGTTTATTTTGCACTTCAAGCCGAATTAGAAGGAGGTTATGTGTTACATTTTGAATGATAAATAGGTTATGTGTTTTGTAGTTAAAGTATAGCGAGATAAGATGTAATTACTTCTAATTATTAATAAAAAACTTTTATTTAGTGACATCTATCAAGGGCAAAATGGCTATTTTACAATCTATGACTTAAATTCACAAATATCCAATCTTGTCACGAATGGCTCACAAACAAGAGAGTGAATGTGTTTCACAATTTCTCGCATGAGGGAGGTTAGTGCAGCTTCTAGAACTACAAGTGTATAAGCAAACCTCATATGTGTTACGTGCAATTAACCTTGAAAATAATAACGATAATAAGAACGGCCATGCTATGTAAATAAGTAAATATTGACAAGAAAAAAAAAAAACAATGAAAAGCATTTTTTTTTCTTTCATGGTCTTTCCATTTTGAGAGGTCAATAGTGCTTAAAAAGAGTGTCGAGTGTTAGAAGGGTAAAATTGTCAATTTGTGTTTGGCAGTACAAGGGCCAAAATGGGGTGTTTTATGAACTTCTTTCGGTTTGAGATAAAAAAAAAAATTTGTCAAAAGCTTAACCTTAAAGCTTGAAGAGAGGGAGAATGATGAATTTGAATTGAAAACTTTAATAAACAAGAAAACAAAAGGTAATTAAAAAATATAGTAAATAAATTGATCCAAACAAGCACTTAAAACCGACCATGTAAGGAGAAACAGATATAGTGAAATTTCCTGACTTTTGTTTTTTAGGGGCTTCATTCAAAATGGTGTATTTATGCATAAAAATACAGTGACAAAAAAAAAACCAAAAAAAATAATTATTCAAAACAAGAATAATCTATTCAAATTCAATGGTTGTTCCTAACAAAGCCTTGATATTGACTGCATATGTAAACCAAATGAAATAAAATAAGAAATGAAGTAAATCTTTACTTATTGTTTTAGGCTACAAGAAAGAACTCTTTCCACTTAACGATTATGGTACGTAGCTAGTTTTCACTTGAATTTCTCATAATTACTGCTTAATATAATTATTATTATTATAAAAAATAATCATATTTTGATAATTATGAGTCACATTTGTGATAACTACTTTTTAATTTCCCTTGATTTTTGCTAAGATTTCTATTCAATATATAGTCATATTTTTCCTTTTTTTTTATTTATCTAAGAGTTGAGATTGCATGATACTGGTATCATGAAAACCCACGTGGTTAGCAGAGAAAAATCTGGAACCTCATATCTGATTCCTCTGCCTCTCATCAAAAGGATCTCTCAAAATGATTCTCTTATCACTGGGGAAAAGACACATTCATTTATTTATATAACAGTATACTTTATTTGCAGAGCATAAGTTTACATTTCAAAGTAGCTTTTTGTTTTCATATTGTGCACACCATTAAACTCCAAACCTAGAAAACTTTCTAGAGATCTCTAGTCAGATGCATGATATTGCTGATACATCACTAAAGTTTAAATTTTATGGTCTACAAACTATCATGTCATTATTGATATTCAAATAGTTTAGTGGTATTCTATTAGTTGTTTAATACCACAGTTGTTGAGGGTGTTCCACTCCTCCTAGCAGTGGAATGCATGTCTAACTATTGACCTTGTTGGACTTTCTCACATAAATGAGTCTCTAGTCTAGTGTAATATATTTCTCTTGATATAGTTATCTTCTACATATTAGCTAAATAAAAAATAAATAAAAAAATATCACATTATGAGTTTGAATACCTTAATATGTTTCACCAAAATATATTTAATATGTTTTGGGTTTAATTTAAAATTTTAGTGACGTGATCCTTTCAATCTAAAAAAAAAAAAACTGGAGAGGAGCTTTATCCTTTATGATTTTCTCAACATTTTTATTTATTTATATTTGAAGACGTTTTTCCCAACTCAGCAAGATTTGGATATAATATGGCCCTCAAAAAGGACAAAATGGGGCATCATAGATCTGGGCACTGTCCAGAGTTTAGATACCATTGTCTAACTTTTTATTGGAAATTTGGAAGACCTCCAAATTGGTAAAAGGAAAAAGAAATGTTTTGCCTTTCATTTGCTAAGAATTTTTCCTTGTGGACAAAAATCATTGGATTCTAGCAAATTGATTAGTATTTGATCACCTAATTACATCCATGTCATTGAGATTTAATTATTTTCGGCCGTCTGATTTTTTCCCCATGGACAAATATTCTTTGATCCCATCCGATTGATAAGTGCTAATTGCCGGATTACATCAGTGAAATTGAGATTTGAGGATCATATAACAAAGCATATCAACAAATGGAAACTGGTGAAGATTGTACTCTTGTTTGTTATAACTTTGGATTTGTTGTCATAAATTTTGTTTTTTAGATATAAGTATGGGTTTATTTACTTTAAATAGAGAAGACAAGGAAAACCATAGAATTGGTCTACGTATATATTTAATTTAACCCACCAGACATTACCCAAAAAGAATAAGCTAAATTAACACCACTGCCTAAAAAGATAAATAATAGTTTTCAAGACGTGAACTCGGCAAATCAATTCTTTTTTATCTTATGTGAATATAAGGACAAATTCACAGCGAACAACTTCTTTTGGAAGTGATCATAAGGGTTCTCACCCACTGCGAAATATTTGATTTGAGCGATATCTACTAACCTGGGAAAAGCGAATTTGCTACCGCAGCTCCATCAAAGCGTAAGTGACATTTAACTCTTTCTTAGTAACATCTAATTCACCTAACTATTACATTAAACAAGTTTAAACATGCGACCAATGGGAGAAGAGCAGGATTATAAACCTAATTTTTAAAGCCAACTCAACAACCACCTTAATGATAACGCACAGCTTTTTCACTTAGGGGTATATAGTTTATATCTCAAACATAATGCATTGAAGCCTAATAGATATGGTCCAAGCTACTTAAATATAGTTAAACCAATTAAATTATTTTTTTCATTAATTTGATATTTTCTTACTCCATTGAGCTTTGGAGCATCGACAATGTTTATCGTACCAATAAGAATGTCCTGTTGCCCTCTAATCGCATGATAATACTAGTTGGTTGATAATATTTATAAATAAATAAATAAAAGAACAGTTGATGGTGGGTAATATATTCAGAAATTCTATAGAGATAGCATATTGCTATATTCAAGTGCTAATTAATGCACCTAAAAATAAAGTGTACCTGGGTGAGTTGGGTTCAAGAGTTTGAACTTATAAATTACTACTGCCTGTTTGTAAGTTGGGAAGGGGAAATTTTTATTTCCCTTCCCTTGTTTAATTTTACCTATGAGAAAAAGGAAAAGAAAATGGAGAGAGAAAAAAATCTCGATCTCTCTTTCTCTTTCTTTGGAGATTTTTTCTCTTGCTCCATTTCTCTCTATTTTTTTTTATTTTTTTTTTGCAAAATCAAATGAGAATGAAAAAGTATTCTTCTTTCATTTTTTTTTTCTGTTCCATTCCCCTCTCTCTTCTCATCTCTTCTCCAAGTGCCAAACAGGCTCCTAAAAAAAAGTACACACGAGTCTGTTTGGTAAAAGTTGGTTAACAACTTAACACCGACCGAACCAAATGTTGGTACACTTCGAAAACCGAACAGAACTTCCAATTGTTTGACTGCCTTATTCAAATCAACTCGTTAAGGTGGCCCAATTGCGTTCATCTAAAATTTATTCAATCGATATGTATGATCGACTTCGACGTAACATAAGTAAACTACACTTCAATTCTCAAATTGGTAAATTGAGAATAAATTCTTATTAAATTTGTAAATTTAAATTGTCAAATTTTTAAATTCTAGTTTAAATCAATTATTAATTACTATCAAGTATCATATTAAAATACAAAGTAATCCATTTGTTAATAAGATTTTGTATAAAAAAATTGTAATATTAAATAAAAAAAAAACACTACTTTGAATGTTGTGCTTCTCTTATTTATTCTAAATACTATAAACTGAGAAAAGGCAGGCCCACGTATCTACATTTAATTGGCAAAAGTTAGAATTGCCCTGTGGACAAGTAACCGTTGAGTCATTCGTCCCACCCAACTTCGGTTCAGAGACTATATATATTAACTTTTGTGGTACATAACTGTTCTCTCGTTGGTTCGATTTTCCTGACCAATCATCGTAAAGGAAACAGAAAAACGAATAAAGCTACGCTCCTGTTTAATATTTTCAAACTCAAACTCTGTAAATCATAAAACGAACAGTAAAACGGATCAAGTTACGCTCGTGTTTAATATTTTCAAACTCAAACTCATTAAATTTTTTAGTTCAGCTCGATAGAGCTTCTATGCATTAACAAAAATTAAACTATTAGAAACTTGACTTCTATATTAAATAAATTAAATTTAAACACATTTTTTAAACTCGTTAAGTTTTTAAATTAAACTTAAATAACCTCCACTCAACTTATAAGATTGGCTTTAAATCTTTTACAGAGATTGATTCTGAATTTTTTAGAGCCGAACTAACGTCTCAAACTGAACCAAACCAAGCAATCTTACAAAAAATATTAGGGTGCCTTGTAATATCTCACATAGATTAGTTTCCTCAAAAGATTTTTTAACCTCATACTGTGACTTTTATCTCTTTATAAGAAAAAATTATTCAATGCTTTTAGAACAGTCAGTCATGCTCCTTCTTTCACGATACCCACTGGTTACGCCGAACCTAAGACAAATGGTATGATAATGAAATAAAGTCAAAAAGAAAAGGAAAACATTGTAGAAATAACAATCTTTACCTTCGGGAATACGTTTGCTTGATTGCATCCAACCATAATGTTTTTCAATTTTTTTTGGCACCGACAAATAATCTAGGTGGTACAATAATAAGGGCCGTTTGGCACAGTTTTATTTTTAATTTTTTTTATTTTACTTTTTTAATTTATAAGCCAAAAGGCTAAATTTTTTTTAACTTTTTTATTTTTAACAAGATAAGATAAACAGAAATGCAAAAAAAAAAAACCAAAAAAGTTTCAAAATTTCTAAAGTGTGCTTAGTGGGTAAGCATTTTGGCACAAAATTTCTAAAGTAATATCATGTGTAATCCAAATTAACTTTTAGACAGAATTTTGCTAGTATCAGTTGTGACCTAAGTCACATAATGCGGGTGCGGGGGCGGGTGCGGGGGCGGGTGCGGGAGTGGGAGCGAGTGCGCGAGAGCGTCATTTGTTAGAAGGATTGAGAATGAGAGCGTTCTCAGAGCGTGTATATATATTTAAATAAATATTATTATTTTATATTTATATAATACATTTAAGTAATTTTAATTTTTATGTTTTAATTTCTTGTTTGTAACTACTAAATACACAATAAAGGGAAAAAAAAAAAGCATAAATGATACACAATTGTGTAAATGGTTCAGTGGCAAACGGGAGACAATTTTCCTCCACTGGAGCTAGGGGTTGCATGTTCGAATCTCGTTACTAAGTGTTTTGCGTGGTTTCTAACTTCATAGGAAGCTTGGCTTTGGATTCGGTGTAGCAACACTTGCCGTGTACATTCCACGTGGCGATCAAACATTAGCTGAAATGCAATTAGTCTTGAATTCGCGGATTTGACCAAATCAATCCGCGAATTTGACCCGGATTCACTCCTAATTCGCGAATCCGCGAACTAGAGCGGGATTCGCCACCCTTGGTAGGCGGATTGTGTTACCTAGGCTGTGACTGATGGTCAGTCACGATTGATGCCAAACACGTCAGTTAAACTCGAGTAAGTTGGCTAGCATCAATCACGATTAATTCTAGCACAATCCATTATTTGGTGGCCTTGGAGCACCTAATCACCTTTGTTCCTCCTCTTGCAGGGCAACGAACCCTCTCTCTTAGTGGTAGGTGAAACTTGAGTTGACATAAGTCTAGTGAGAGTGTTCAGAACCCACCTTATAAGGGGATCATTGCATTGTGAGAAAAGTAACATGCGATACTTTAAAAACACTAGGTTATTTTTATACTTATTTCTCATTTGCACATGGTTTTGAATTTATTTACAAAACTCGATTGTTCTAAAAGTCATGCTTTGAAATCACAACTTTTATGAGAATTTGGAATAAGTTTTATGCGCACCGAAGTTGTGTTTTGAAACAGCACCTCAAGCCTGAAGTTGTGTTTTGAAAAACACGGCTTCTGAAATAACTTAAATTTAGGAACTAAGTTTAAAACTACTTGAAAATGAAAATTAAGTTTTAAAACAATACTTATTTGGGCATAAACTCTACTTTATATAGTGACACAGGAAATGATGATTAGGCACGACAAAAAAATATTATCAGGCACTGTGGATGTCCCAATACTATTATAGGGGTTAGGATTAACTTATACTCTCCTATAGGTGGATATTGTTCGGGCCAAGCCGGTATATTGGGCTTAAAATTAAATATTCAAACCCAGTTAAAACCAAAATTAGATGGCCCAACCTTGCTCATTTAACCCAATTTTTTTACAGTGAAAATAATTATCACAACTGGAACACAAATGACGAGGTAGTTAAAGTGGTTTTTGTTTTTCTTTATTTAAAAGTCAAAAGTTCAAATCTTATAACTTGTATTTTAATAAATATGATTCTTCTTCAAAAATAAAGCTAAGTACCATAAAATATATACATATCTTGGAATTACAATCCGACTTACAAATAATCGAAGCCTAACAAATGATGGGCAGGTGAACATAGGACCAGCCTGCAAAATCCATCCAAGCCTGCCCCTAATCTACAGAGCTTGGTGTGGGCCTGTAGTGTTAAATTGGGCCTTTATTTAGAATGAATCTTTTATTACAAGTTTTGAAAAGGACTACTTAAAATATTTGAACCCCAAAGCTTGACTTGATAAGAAAGCAACCAAATCACTTATTAGAATACCTCATTTGTATCCGAATTATTACAATAAATATTTTCTGAATAAATGGGAAGGTCTGAGCATTTTAATTTATGGGCCTGACTTAGAAAATTAAGTTCAGGTCATTCTAGGCTTTGGACACTAATATTACGTTATTATGTAGTGTCCGCCTAGGCCAGCCTAACCTAACCCATCTTCACCCAACTCTGTGTGAGACATTTTTTTATATAGGCAAATGTAATTTCTTATAAATAAAAAAAAGTAAATGTAGTTTCAATGGTAATGAGTATTTACAATATTGTAAAGCAAAGATAGGCATATCCTATTTCTTGCCGCGCTCTAAAAGGTTCAACCAAGAGCAACATTCAAAAACTACAAACAAAAATATCCCAACTATATCTCAGAAATAAGGATGCACAAAAGAAGTAAAAAAATTCGATAACCAAACCAACCTAGTCTCCACAACCTTAACTGATCTAGACCAAGACACATTCTATGTATAAATATTATATATATTGTATATATATCTATAAATTATTATTTGTTATACTTAATTATTGTTGATTTGCTTTGTAAGTTCTTTTATTTTTTGAAAGATTGAGGGGGTAAGGTTGAGCCTATTTTTTAATAAATGAATAGTTATATTGTATTCCATAAAACAACTAGATCCTCGCCCAAACCAAACTATGGAATATACCAGAATCTGACCTAGCTTGATTCAGCTTGGTTCCACGGCATGATTGATTTACTTATGGGTACAAAAACCAGCAACGGACCAAGATATAGCGTTGTAAAATAAATCAAGTTACTTGAGCTAAGTTGTTACGTAAACAAACCAAACTTTAATATATTTTAAAATTTGTTAATTCTCTAAACTTGTTTCGAACTCGGCTCGATAAACTTATACGTACTAAAAAGAATTTAAACTAGTCAAGCTCTACTTGATTAACACTTATCTGAGATTGACTCAAAAGATAAACAAGCCAAACTTACATATTTTGAAGCTCATCAAAATTTTCAAATCAAACTTAAACAAATTTGGCTTATGTACAACTCTAGTAATTCTGAATTTGGCATGGACCCACCCCATAGATATCACCACTCACTACAATGGCAAAGCATAGTAGAATCAGAGGCAGAGTGCATTTTGGCATATAGATGATTCAGCAATAACCAAAGGTACGGCAAAGTTATGCATCTGTGTCCAAGAGACATATTTAACAGTGAAGTGAAAAACATAACAGGAATAACAAGTTGACATACAAAAGTCCTATTATCTATCTGTTATATGCAGAAAGCCTAATGACAGTCCTATTTATAAGGATAGTTACTAGATTAAACTTCTTATTTTCAAACAAAATTAAATGGTCACTTTAAATAAATAAAATATTCTCTATCAAACTTTTATTTTAAAAAATATTAAATGGTAATTCTAAATAAATTAAATGTTCACATCATCAATAATTCTTCCTACGTTTTCTCTGTATAGATTCTAATATGCTCATTTCACTACTTTTTAATTAATAAAGTATCTAAATGAAAATGTTTATTTTTAAATATAAGGAAATTAAATTGAACTTACTAATTTTTAGAGTTTTCTCTAATAATTTGTGGCCATAATCCTATGGCCACATGATAAAAATTTATTGCACGTTGTAATTATAAATTTATTTTGCTCTTACTCTTTGCAATTTATGAAATGCCTCTAATAAATGCAAGATATGCCACTTACATTACACCTATAAACAAAATGTCACCTAGTTCGTCTAGGAGACCACACGCACCCACAACGAAACCCCGAATTTCCCAATTCGGAGTAACGGATTTTCATAGTGGATTTGATTTTAATTAGTTATATACATTGAGTTTTAGGGGGAAGAGCATTGCTACCTTCAGTCGTTGGTTGATCAACTGATGTGGCCATTATCAGTCAATAACTGACCATTAACTAGTGGGTCCAAATTGATGTGACCACCATTAGCTTGCGATTGATGGCCATCACCAGTCGATAACTGACCATCAGCTATTGGGTCTAGATTGATGTGACCGCCATCAGCCTACGATTGACTATCAATCACGACTGATGATAATATTTTTTTTAAATTTGAAATATATGAGTGACACAGGATCCATACCAAGTACTTGCTTCGATCTTGCCACTGAAAATGCCATACTTGCAAAGCTAGCAAGAAGAATTGAACTCTCAACTAATTTCTTAGTATTGTAGCCAGCAGGACAACTGAACCAATAATGCCTCCTATTAAAAAAAAAATAGTACCTTTTTTTAAGTAATACTTATTATATGACCTTAAAATTTTTAACAATACAAATTTTAATTATAAAAAATAAAAATAATATAAACACTCTGAAGGTGCTTTCAATCTCACAAATTTTAAAAATTGATGCTCTCGTACACCCACACTTGCTTACGCTTTGTATAATTTAGGTACCAATATACTATCACACAATATAATAGGGGATTCGTTCAATGCATGAAAAACAAAAGTATAACAGATCGCGCTGGATTTTTTTTGCCCACATCCACGAACCTTGTATTCTTATGGAATTAAACGGGTTCGTACAAATACAACCAAACAAAAACGATTAGTAACGTATTATTAGAAGGAAAAAAAGGATAGCTAGCTGGTGAGAACCTGCTTCCTCAATAAGAGGTTGCAGGTTTAACTATTTTCATAGGCTAGAGTGCATATTATGATGGATTGTTTCTCACATTTGTGGTAATTACAGTTCCACCTACTGCTTAGTATAGGGGTAAGCTAACTTCTTAATTAGTGCAAAAAAATATACATTTGGTAAGACCTCATATTAGTTTTTGACAACCTTTTTTTCATTTTGACATGGTGAGATTGCTATAAACTATTAAAATTTGAGACGTGCCATTGATGAAAAATAGTAACTGGCAAATTGCGGCATTTCTAGACACAAGAAAAGACTAGATCAAATTACACATTTAATATTCACAAGCAATGGCTCATCGGTTGTTACTAAGCAATGGCTCATCGGTTGTCATTATAGTAACGCATTAGTTATGCTTAACCATTATTCATGAATGCATAAAGTTTATATGATTCATATTAACAGTGACTCTCCACGAGCCTAAGGGAATTGTTCACCGAAGACCTGGACACTATGTAGAGAAAAACAGAAAACTCATTTTGCAAATCTCATCCTTGGACTATGTAGATATTGGATATCTCATGAGTGTGATTAATTGCAAATAGTAATGATATACAAATACATCACTATGTATGTATAATTTGTGTATGAATTTTCTGGTTGCATAATATTACTTTAATTAAAATAAGAGATCCATAATTCTTTGCTTTTGACTCAAATTTTGGCATGTCAAAGGTTATTTGTTGGAAACTTAATTTGCCGTGAACACTTTTTCCCATGTAGTAAGATAGTATCTATAAAATCACAAGAGGTGGGCGAGTAATCAGTGAACCTGTCTTTGTATTAAGCATGAGCTCTCAAGTTTAATTCATTCTCACCTTTCTTTGTGATTAGCTATTATTTATGCAATATATAAATTTTACAAAACGGTTGAACTCAAAAGAATAATTAGTTGCCTGACACTCATAACAAAAAAAGAAAAGAAGAAACAAAAGATAGCATCAATAAGCTCCATCGTACCATCCACATCCTATCCCGCAAAAAAAAAAAAAAAAATATATATATATATATATAAAGAGCGCATTGGTGTAAGAAGTGCGTTGATAAAGATAAATGCTTTATTTTCGAATGATTCTTCCCTCGCTAAGCCCATTGGTCATTAAATGCTTATTTTCGGGTTGAGGAAGCTGCTATCTGCCCGCTGCATGATTCTATGCAATGACAAATTGGCATGAAATTGATAAAGATAAAGTGTCTGTAACAAAAATACAAAAAAAAAAAAAAGGCAGATAAAGATAAAGTGTCATTAAACTTTAAACCATGAAACAGGACACCAATAGGCCTACTAAGGGCAACCTGGAACAAAGAATTGATTTTTCATGTAAGCAAGTATATAAATAGATCATAGCACTAGGACCTCTTATCAACTATAAGCTAATTAATGCTAAGGAAACTAGACTGTACGAAATGTGATTTATTAGAGTAGAAAAAGAAGAAAAATAAATCACAACTCACATGTACCTAGAAAAAGAGAATTAAAATTTATTAGTGCTTGTGTCTTCACTTACTTTTTCTAAATGCTCATATTAGAGGATCCCCAATATTGGAGCTAATTAGTAATGACTAAATGCCTTCAGGGTTATTGTGGGCATTTTATCTTAAATTTGTCACTATCTCATTTGGTTTGTAAATAAGTTCTAATCATAAAAAGTTGTGTGTTTATTGAATCACAAGAAAATCATGTCATTTTTGTTCAAACCCCAGGTAGAATGTAATTACTCTTTGTTTTTTAACTAAAAATTTGTTTTTTAAAAATATTTTTATAGAATTTTAGGTTATGCTTTTAACATTTATGTTGAAATTAATATTTTTTTTGACATAAATTAGCCAGCTCATAGTCCGACGGTCCTGATTTGCCATCCACAAAGACATGATGCGGCTTCTTCACACACAATACCCATTGCATACTTTTTTTTTTTTAAACAGACCCAAGCACTTGACAGCTACCCATTTCATACGTTACCGTTAAAAATTAGGGCTTTTTAAGCTCCAAAACACTCTTCGCTCTCAATTCTCAGTGTTTATACAGAGCGAGCACTGTACTAGTGCTAGTAGTTTTAGAGAGAGAGAGAGAGAGAGAGAGAGAGTGGAGAGAGAATGGCGAGCGACGCTGACATGGGTAGCTGGACCGATCTTCTCCATTCGTCCTCAAAGCTTCTCGAACAAGCCGCTCCATCAGCTCAGTTCCCTCCTCTTCAGGTTCTTACACTTCACTTTTCCACTCCGTTTGGTTCTCGAGAAAACTCAATGAAACACAAAAAAACAAATTTCGAGCTGTGTGCTGTGTGTTAGTTTTGGCCTAAAATTGTAATTTACGATTTTTTGTTCTTCAGAGGAACTTAGATCAATTGGAGGCGTTGTCGAAAAAGCTGAAGTCGAAAACCCTAAGAACTGAAGCTCCTACTCAATCGATTGCTGCCACGAGGTAATTCTCTCCCTTTATCTATCTGTTATAGTCACACACATTTATGTACAGGCTTATAAGCCTTATACATGTACACGGTAATACTTATTACGCATATGTGGACATTCATACATGTATAGATAGAGGTATGTAATTACATACACAAATACAGACACCCACAAGCGCCCACAGTTTCCTCAATATGAAGTTGAAACGTAATTACGATCTCTTAGTTTGGATGCTGAGAGCACAAAGAAAGCAAGTTAAAAGTTGAAAGGTTGTAAGTTGTAACTGATTGGGTTTGCAGTGGCTTCATGGTTTATTTCGTACATTGCAGAGGATATCCCGATCTCTTCTTCTTCTTCCCCACCTCCCTTTCGCCTTTTTCCCAATGATTCCTTGGGAATCAACCTGTGTGTGATTTGAGAATATTCGACTGATGATTGTCAATAGTTTGGTATTCTTTCTCACTTTTGAAGCTTTTCTTAATTTATATGCAGGCTATTAGCCCGTGAAGGAATAAACGCAGAGCAGCTTGCTCGGGATCTTAAATCCTTTGAATTGAAAGTAATTTTTTTATATCTTCAACTTGATGCATTATTTTCTCTTCTCCTTGACTGCCATTTTTGTTATTTGTATCAAAGTAGTTCAAGAGGTGCCTCCGTTTGAAATTTCTTTACAAGTGAATGTAATCATTCTATGGGTTTCCGAAATTTTGTCTATTTGGATTATAAAATGAAGTCTTTTATGAGACTGGGGTTCTATAAAAGCTATACATGTATGCACGCATGTCAATAGGTTGTAGATTTTATCATTCACAACTTGTGTCGATCGAGAATTTAATCTTCTGACTGTTGTCTAGGATTATAAGAAATTTTGGGTGTGCCTTTTGAGTGTTTGCTCTATTTGAGAGAGGGAAACTGGATCTGATTAGTTCAATATTTTAGTATGTAAGTTTTTTTTATGGTCTAAAATTCAGGCATAAATGAAGTTCTAGAAGTGTAAAGAGGATCATAGAAAATGGAATAGTTAAATAATCTTTGCAAGTAATAAATAGTTCTATTTACTCTGTCATGGGACTGTTTTGAGTCAGAATTATAGTTTCGTGGAGCTCTCTTTCTTGTCCCTATCTATTCTACCAGTAACCATGAAGAAAGCATTACTTGGACATTTCTTAGGTTTGAGATCAGGTGAGGATTTTGCAAATGCTCTTCCTTCTTTTCATTCCGCCATAGTGAGAACCTCTGTTACACAACCTTGATAGAATGCCCAACTGTGTTGACACGACATGAGTGCGGGTATGGGATATGACTCAACATGGCCGCCACATGACTAATTGAACAAGAAGAAGGAGAGGGAGAAGAAAAGGAAACACATATAAAATAGGTAGCTTACTTTGAGATTTGATGCTAGCACAGTCGAAAATCTATGCCAGAGAATTCACTGGAGGTGGAGAATGTCGTCAGAGGAGATAGGCCCTAGGGTTTCCTCTAGTTTTTCACTAAGAATGAATGTTTTCAATGATCCTGACCTAATTGTAAAAATATTCCGATCTCTGCAAAGAGACCCTCAATACTTTAGTGTTCTCACTAATCAAAATTATACTTTTTAACTCCTATTTATGATAAATTTTAAGAGTAACCACGATATTTTGCAGATATTTTATAATCTTCCAACTTATCAAAAATATTTTCATTCATATTATTCCTCTTAATTTGCTTTCTTACCTAAATATTCGCTTCCATTTTGGGATCCTCTGAAGTATCCTTGTATCCTGGGATTTGAACGTAGGAGAATTTGATGCTTCGGTACGTATCTGACACCTATACTCGAGTCTATGCAACATAGATGAGTGAACTAATGCATGTTTTGTTGCCTATTAGTTATTGTTAAGAAAGTTGACTTCCACACTGAGAGAAGATATCAGAAACAATGTTCTGAATCTGAAATTTGATAATACCCACTGTTAAGAATGACATGTTGGATACTAATCATCCTTCTCTAACTGACGAACATATTGATTAAAGACAAAGATAACATCAAAACTGTTTAGATTTGTAGGAAACTATCAACAGGTTTGTGTTAAATTGAATTTGGATGATCTACTCCATATACATATAGTGATTTTTGCCTCCCCTTGTAAGTCGTGTTACTTGCATTTTTTACCCCTTTGCTAGAGTTTTTGTGACTTCTTTTCTTGGTTGCATTTTTACTTGCCTTAAAATTTTGTTCAGCACTGTTTATTTATTTATTTATTCGTCCTCACATTTTTAACTTTCTTCTTCAAGACTACTTTTGAGGATGTTTTCCCTGCCGAGGCAACAAGCGTGGAAGAGTATCTACAGCAGGTAACACTCATTCATTTTGTTGACAACATAATTAAAAATATCGGTACTCTAGCTTTTGTTTTCTTGCATTGTACTGTACAAATTTTTGCTCACATTGATCAATACAGAAAAAGTTGTAAAGTTAGGTTCATATTGTAACACAGAGAAATTGTTTTTCTTTCCCATTTATATCAATGAAATGCCACAATAGTTGGTTGTTAGTGAAGTAGAAAGACACAAAAGAAAGTAGTTTAAACTCTGATGATCAATTAGCTGAATTCCGTAAAAATAGAAAAAAGCATCTCTCGTCATGCATAGCGATGTAGCTTTTGAGATTTCACTCTTTTATAATATGTATCCCAGCTCGAATTCTTTCTATATACCGTTGGCAAATTAATTCTGAAACCTTGTGAGGTAATCAATTCTCGCCTTGGTGGGTTGAAGCATACACTGATGCTATCCTAACTGATAAATTGTATGTGTGGTGTGGTTGGAGATTCTGGTAGACAGCATGCTTGTTGTAGTCAATTTGGAGTTACCTCACTTCCTTATTACTGTCCTTGTTAATGGAGCCTCATGGCTTTTTTCCCTCACATGTAGAGGGCTTAGGAGAGGATAAGTTTCTTTCTTGTTTACCTTTCTTATCAGTAGATTGAGGATACAGCAGGGTTTATGTTCTATTTCAATTTGTGAAGTGTATGACATTCTTATCAGAACATTTTGAGCTGCATTTGGGTGCTCCATTTTTAACATGTGTTTGTTGTCCCCCCTGAAATTAGGGTGATTTGTACGAGAATGTTATGGCAGAATGGCTTCGAATTTATATAATTAATACTGTTTATTCAACAAATTTGATTGGTTAATACGAGTTGATTTTCTGTTATGATAAATTGATGAAACAATAGCCAGTCCAATAGCTGCTTCAGCAGCTGCAATAGCTATAGCCATGATGACTAATCAATCTTGGGGTAAACAGTCTATACTGTTTACTTTTCACTTAACTCTTGCACATAGCAAATGAGACTCAATTTTTTTACTGCAAATTTATAAGCAGTTTAATGAATCTTCCAGTTATTTGATCAGATGGTTAACTAATTGTCGGGCTCCGGGAATAGTCAAAGCCATACCCAATCGAAAAAGGATGTTATCCAAATGCGTTTCAAGTACCACGAAGGCTATGAACTTAGAAATGGAGAGTAGTTTGAAAAAATGACCTTAAATCTTTGTGAGGAAATGATAGGCTTGTTCTCATGTCTCTTGGTTTGGTGTTTTTTGGCTTTAAGTAAAACAGGCACCCAAACCAAATTTTCAACGTCGAAACACCTAACAGTGTTCCAGAAACATTTTAACTGCATCACAACAGCAATGTTGGTACTTACCATTGTTTAGAATAGTAAGACTGTGGGTGTGTTTGCGTCCACCTGTGTGGTCACTCACATTGGACATGACAACTTAAGTAACTAACTGGCGTGGATGTTGTATCATATGAGGTGTTGACTCAAGCAAGGAAATTAACAGTTGGGATCTTGAGCTCTTTATGGTGTACTTTTATATTTTGGGCTTGAAGCGGGGGTTGAAAGTGAAGAAATTCAAGAAACCATAAAGGTGGCTTCCACTTTCCTCTTTCTCTCATCTTCTTCAGTAGTTCTCCTAGATCTCTCTCTAGAACGAAGGTGGTCTGAGGTCCAGCAACAATAAGTTACAATCAACCAAAACAAGGGTGGGTTGCCCCTCAGAAATCAGCTCGTAACTTGACCATGACTGATGCATATGGACCTCTTAATGTCTGAAGTCCTTAATCTGGCTGAGAATAATATTACAGCACCAATCAAGTCTATCTGTCCCGCGGTTGAGAGTTGGTGTAGCTGAAAAATTTGCTTCCATAGGCTAGGTAAATGCCTTTCTCCCAAGCAAGGCATGGCCCTAAATATTTGTAATTAGACCAATGTTTTCATGAAACCAACACACTAGTATCTTCCTTTGTCATGAAGAATGCTCCTATATCCTGTATGCTTAGGTTTCCATGGGATGAGCAATCTATATTAAATTTTATCAGATTGATAGGAGGAGGCACCATCTTAGTAAACACCCGTGCTTTCTTTACTTGGTTTGTTTAATGCTATGTTACCCGGACTCTTGTAAAATGCATGAAGTATTTGTGTCGGACACTCGACACTTGGAATCTGACACTTGGGTAAGGGTATGGGCTAGGGTATCGGTCCGACATGTATTGTTAGGCATTAACCTAACACAAATATTTAGGATTTTGAGTTTACCATATAAATATGCATAAAATTCCCATATTACACATGAAATTCTCTTTAGAAACTTGTAAACATGATTTTATCATAGAAAATATTAGAAATATATTAAGAAATATGAATATTTTGTCGTGTCTCCTTCTCCTCGAACATGGGAACTAGATGAATCCGACGGACAAATACCCGCACCGAACACTTAGACCAGCACCTGTACCCTCACCCGACACCCATACTCGCGTCCATGCAACATAGGTTGAAGGAATGCTTCTCTTCTTCTACTTTTAATTCTATGTTTCCTTCATACATCAAAAAGGAAAAAAAAAAGAATGTCTGTCATCCTCTCTTTCTCTATCTGTCTCTCATTTGATGTATAGAAGTTGGCAAGCCTTATCCATACAACTTGTGCATTTCTGGGTCTACAAAAGTCCAAGATTTGATTGCAGATGAGATGTTTTCTTTTGTTTCTTGTTTCTTAACATTTTCCCCCTTGCCTTATTTCCCAACAAGTCCTTGATTGCCTTTATGCTAATAGCACTTCACTTCATTTGTTTACACACTTCTGTGACATGTAATTGCTTTCTTTCCAGGTTTTTAGATGCTGTGATTAATTGAGTTTGTACTGATAAAAGCTGGCTTCCATGAATATTCTTGGTTTTTAGTTTTTTTTTTTTTTTTTCGTGGGCCCGACGTTGTTGGGTGAAAAAATGGGGTTGCCATCCCCCTACAATGACCCCCATCAGCTCCCACTCCGGATTGAAGACAGGATTCATACTAGGTCTTTGGTACAACTGTGGAGACTTTATCAGCTAAGCTAGCTGGCACCTTCTGTAGTTGTTTATGATATACCATGAGGTTCTCTGCCAAATTTCTTGACGTCCAGTAGTAATTGTAGCTTTGGATCGTCACACACCTTAGTTTTAGTTTAGGGGGTGGAAGAATCTAACGCCCAGACATTTAGACACATGTAAATAGTTTATAAGGAGGTTTGGTGTTGCATGATGATACTTCTGCCTAGGTACAGCTTCTGGATGGGTGGGACAGGAAAGTTTGCATCTTGAGAGGCATTTGCTTAGGTCACCTTCCTTTTCTGCAATTATGGAGCTTTTTGAAATAAAGGACAGGAGAAACTTTTAGGCTGTGGAAGAGGGGATTGATTTCAGGAGCTTAGTGTGAGTAATGATGTAGCCAATCACTGTCGTTGAGTCTCTGCCTCATTATTTTTCTTTTTTTTAACGACAATTATCTTTACCTATAAAAAAGGTAATCTTGTAGCCATTCCATACTCTTGCGTGTCTTAAGTTAGAGGAATGCCGTTTTTGGACTTTCATAGACGTTGTCCTTCTGAAAAGCTGATGATGTTTCAACACTACACTCCATATATAGAACCCATTGTTGGGCTGTGATGTGATTTTATTAGGTATTATTAGGGAGGTGGTGGCTTTTGAATATGGGAGTTTCCTACTTTGAGACCATGTTAAACAACCATGTGCTCGAAAAATAATTTATTTCAGTGGCAATACGGTCCTAAAAGCAACTGCATGTTTGTCTGTGTGAGAATTTGTGTGCATGCATGACTTATTATGTATCCTTCGCCTTATAACATAAATGCATGCATTTTCTTTTGGGATGTTAGTAATGGTCCAAGATGCAATTTGGGCCATTTGGCATGTGCTCTAGTGCATATATTTTTCGTAACTCTATTCTGCCTTGTATGTCTATCTGTTTCTTGAGGCCTACAGTTCAAATTGCTATATTGTTAAAGCACCATTTTATCTAGACTACCATTCACATATCCACAGGTTGAACTGTCCTAAAGGTAGAGTTTTCTTGTTTTCTTGCATTGATATCAGTAATTTGTTCATTGCTGCTGCTTTATTTCTATGCTATTAATTTTTTTCCAGGTGTGCAATTCAATTGCATGATACTGAATGTGTTGCATATCTCAATACATTCAGTCACTTTCCACATAGAAACACAAACTTTTTGCTTCTTAGCTAAAAAATATGTGGTCGTATTGAACTGCAACACGTGCACCTCAGGTACATGAGATGGCAATGGTTTCAGCTATTCAGGAAGCTCAGAAGGATAACCATAGAAGTTTTAATGATTATATGATGACAGTCTTGGAGGTTAGTGTGCCATAATTGCCTCCATAATATTCATTTTCTTCTGTATCTCCCCTACTTATATTGGTTGTTTTAGTTACCTTGCTAGTTTTAATTGTTCTGTTTAGATTGCATGGAATGGCATGTGAATGTCAACTCTTTGATTGTCACAATTAGCTATCTCGAAAAAGTTTAATAAATGATGAGATGCTTTATTTATGTAAATCAACTGAAGTTCATTTTGAGAAAATATGATTTTGTCGTTTATAACTTCTTGTCCTTTCTTCCCCCTCATATTCATTGATACAGGAACTAGTGAGTCAATGGTTTGAATTGTTCTTTTCTGTTTTATGTATTCTCATTCCACTCCCATAATGCCTTCCAAATGTTTCTTTATGTTATTCTTCCAGGCTGAATGCTATGAGCATCTTCTTTTGAATGCAATGATTGTGCATATTTTCTTTATTTTTTTAGACTTCTTATGAAATTCTGGAACCTGGAAAAAATTTAATGTCTAAAAGTAGTACAAAAAAAATTTGAGTACTTTTGCACCTATTAAAGTTTTTTTTTTTTTTTTTTGCCTCTGCACATCCCTCACCTGAAATAGTGATATGAAATACATCCAGGGTGCTTCCCTTGCTTAAGACATCCATTCCTTTAGGGACAGGATTGGATGGAGAACATTATGAACTAGCTTCAGCCTTTTGGGAATGGTAATACCATGCGGTACCATGTGACCTGAATAACAAAAATGGCATTTGATTTGAGAGTTTTGACAAGCATTGTAATGTATTTTTGAAAGCTGGATATTTTATTATTGCTTGTTGTGTTACTGATGGCTGTGTGGGACTCATTGTGGCAGGAGGATTGGCAAAAGGAAAAACGAGGCTTCCTTCAAAGCCTGAGCCGAATTTCCACATTACCCAAAACCAATTTGGGTGATTCAAGTGCTGGGAGTACTCGTCCGGGTCAAATTATGTCTTTGGCTTCTAGCCCTCAGGTTTCATTTGGTCAATCTAGCATGGAGCTTGCACCTCTGGCGAATAAGCCTGTCCTTGAGAAAAAATCTGCAGCCTATGCTGAAGTTGTTAAGAATCTCAATAATGCAAGAGAGCGTGGTTTACCATTTAAAGTAAGGCTGTGATTCTTTGTTTGTCACTTTGAAGTTCTTCCTGCATCATCTTAACACATATTCCTTGTAGTCTTTTTCCTTCTCCTTGTTTCTTTGGATGAAGCTTTTTAAGGTTTCATTACTGTTTAAGTTTTAATTTGATAATGGACTAACTGCTTAGTGATCTATAGTCTCAACAATATAATGGTGTCAATTTGGTTGGTTGTTAGAAGTCCTGCTGGAGGTTTTTTTTTATTTTAATCTTGTACTTTAGCTGCATGCTGATATTAGTTGCTCTCCCTTTTCCTTCTCTTAAAGTTCTGTGGCAGTAGTTACTCTGTTAAAGTAATGTACTATATTTTGGGTCTGATTGCTTAAACCAATGAAGTCAATTATTAAATTTTGCTGGATTTGTGATCAATTTACTATTTTTTTCTTCTTGTTAGCCTGCTACAGCTTTCAAGGGCGCTTATGAGAGTTTGGGCCTTGATGCTTCTGGTGGGAAATCAGTTGGCATACAGAAGATATGGCACCTAACTCAGGTATACTTTCAATCTATCTGCTTGCTTTCTATTCTCCTTATAGTTTGCTATTTGCTAATATGGAAGCTTGTAATTGCATCGGTCATGGTTCTCTTTGTAAAGGTTGTAATGCAATTGAAATTAAATTATTTGATAGACACTGATGGGCGAGGGCTCACCTATTCAATGGAATGTTTCAAAGAAAATGTCTTTAGTAATTGGTGCAAGGCGACACCTCGAATGGGGACACGAGAAACATATCATAGACACAATACAAAGTCATCCTGCACAGGTAATAAATTTGTCAGTATACCATTTCTGCCTTTGAAGCTTTGTACTTCTAATGTTTGATTCTGGTGCTTCTTCAAATTATCTATTTGCTTACAGCTAAATGAACTTCCTTGCCATTTATGCGTTTTGAAGTAGGTTTTTGTTACTTGTGCTTGCTCTCTCTTTGTAGGCTGCTCTTGGTGGGGCGGTTGGCAATTTGCAAAAAATACATGCATTTCTTCGGGTTTGGCAGCTGATTGTTATATTTAATTTCAAGCTTGCTTGTGTAACTTGGGACTTGGGAGGCAATTATGCCACCCTTTTGGGTTATTTACTTATGTTTTCTGCTAATTATTTCTGTATGTGCAGATTCGTTTAAGGGATTATGGGGTCCTAGATTTTGATGCAGGGGATGCTCGTCGGCAGCCTCCTGTTGATACCACATGGCAGCAGGTTTTTACGTCCTGATCTTTTTAACTTTTGAAATTATATGATATAAGAATTGAATTCTTGAATGATCAATATAGTGGTTGATATTTTAATTATATTATGAGATATAAGTGAGCGACCTTCCAATGTCTTTAATATGATTATTGTGGTTATGTAATGCCAAAACTATAAATCCAATTCCTTTTTTGGTTGTTTTTGTTTTAAACTTTGCCTACATTATTTTTTTGATAAGTTAAGTAAATTAAAATTAAAAATAGAGCCAGTGCCAAGGGGGCACCACCCATTACAGAAGAAACACATAGCCGAGCCACTACTATAACAGCTCAAAATGCAAAAATAAGAAATAAAAAAAAAGGATAGCCTAACCCAAACTCAAAACCAAAACAAGGACAACTGTCAACAAACCCTTCCTCCACCTCACTTCACTCCATTCCCCCTAACTCTACCACCATATCTGATGGAGCTAGCCAAATTCTCTAACTCCTTTGGCCTCTTTTTCACTTCAATTGCTGCTAACAGCTTCATAGCATCTTTCTCAAACTCTTCACTTAGAATCCCATTAAACTTACCCAGTCCTTTAACTCTTTTCATAACCCACTCTGATGCCTCTGTCCAATCTCCCAAAACTCCCTTGACCTTGTATCCTATTATAAAATTGGCTCCATTATCCACTGGTGCAATACTCTCTTTTCCCTGCATCAAATATAACCTTCCTTATCCTTCTCTTCCAACATGTTGTCAGTGGCTTCCCTCCTTTCTTCTACCTCCACTGACCCCATTTGTGATTCCATGATTGACATAGCACCCTTTTCTGGAATTTGGGTAACAATGCCTTGAGACTTGGTCCTAATTCCCCATCCTCTAAACTTCCTGAACTCCCTTTCCCTAGATTTCTTTGACAATTGCCCACCTACATCTCTGTTCCACAATGCTTGGTGTTCCTTCCGCTCCTCCTCACCTCCTCTCCGCCTCCTTCCATCTGTCACCCAACCTGCTGCCCCTCCCTCCATAGTAGCAGACCACCTCGCACCAGCGTCCATTGAAGAACTAGTCCCACCTGACCACCTCTTGCATGATTTCAGGGTCATTGCTATCCATACTTCTCTTTGCTGGCTCAGGCGAACTACATCTTCATCCCAAGGCATCCATATTGCCCTTTCCTATTTCTCTCCTTGGTGAACCAATGAAAGAATATCCTGCGCTGCCCTTGAGAACCCAAATAAATAGATCCAGAAGTCCTTGCATCAGGACTGCCCCACCACCATTGGGCCTATCCCCTCTTCTTGAAATCCTCTTCTCCCTTAAACCCTCTAAAGGCCTGAATGGATTATCAATACCCATGCCCTTCTTAAAAGGCCCATTAAAGATGGCCCTTCCCCTTTTCTTAGCCTGGCCCAGAACACATCATTTCAAGTTCGCCACCCCACCCTCCACAATTTCGAGAAGCCCTTGACTTCCCCTTCACATGGCCTTCCACTTGTGAGTTGCACTCACCTTCCACAGCTAGTCTTCTTCCTTGTATCCTGCAACCTCCAGCCACCTGAAAATTCCTCTACCCCAATACTCCTGAGGCTTGTAGCATCCACCATGCACTATCTGCGCAGCCCAGGCTTGCAGCTTACAATAACACTCAATGAAAGCATTGCATTGTACAAGCAAGGCCGGACTTCGGCGTCATAAGCCCTAGAGAGACCCTATCAGGAGCTTGCAAAGAATTCTCCAGCTACTTCTGCTACCAAACCACTTCTACAAAGGTTCAACTATCCAGAGACCTCACCTGAATTGAACTCTGACCAAAATTTGTTAAAATTTCCATCATTGATGACCACCCATCTCCGAAAGCGGACTATGCAATTCTCACCTTCTAAACTCGCTTAAGATCTTTTGTTACCACTTCTGAAAATTGCACAACCCCCCCCGGGCGGTTGTTGGTAAGGAGCCAGCATTCAAGAACTCGAACCCCCCTAGAAAACTTCTCCAGCGATGGCGCTTCACGGCCTCCACCAGCGTGCCGCAAACCCACTAAGTCTTAAACCCCATAGATACACCACTCTTTGCACACCTCTCCCCCTTTCCTACAGCTTTGCTCCAACCTTCTCAGCATCATGTGCCATAGATATCTTGAAGGATTCCAGCCCAGCTGGATAATCTTCCTCCGTTCTGTCATTCTCCAAGCATTTAGAATAGCGTAACCAAAAATTCTGTTTGTTGGCTTTAAATACTCACTACATATATCATCAGTAATCAAGATGAAGAATAACACTAATTGTTCCAAACAGAAAACTCTCCAGAAAGAAAGCGCACATCATTGCTCTTTGATTACATGGTTCGTGTGGACGATAACTCGAGGGAATAGTTGGTCAAAGGCCTGGAGACCCTAGTCATACAATAATATACTATACTGTGCTTGATTGCTTCTCACGAATAGAAACACCAGGTTGAGAGCTTGGAGAGACAAATTTACCATTGTGGGGCTAGGGCAAGGCCTTCGCGGGAGGCTTGTTTGAAGGCACTCCATGATCTTTCTTCTTTAATTATATAAGAAGTTGGTGAGCTTCTTTGGGTTCTTCTTGTGCACTCGAACCACGGCCTCCCCCCTTTGCCTGCATTATATACGTGCAAGCACTTAATTTTAGATGACTAAGTTGTTTTAGTTTTCTTCTTTGTTCATGTATTATTTCAAAAAATCACAAGGCTAGCAGCATACATCATAATGGTTCTGTTTGCTCATGAGTTCTCTATTTACTTTCCTTCCCTTTTACATAGGCCGATATGTGAGTTTTATTTCCAAGAGGTCAGGCTGTTTGGCTTTGTTTTCTCCTTGCCACTGAATTGTTGCTGTTATTCATGATATAGTGATTCGGAAAGACATATGGGAAAGAATTAAAATGCTTTTTGAGTTATGTTCTTGCTAATGTTTGTCATATTATAAACAAAAGGAGTTCCTTCTGAAGGAAAGTTGAACTTGGAATAGAAAATATACCAACGTTATATGTATATATTGAAACATTCTATTTTCATATGTATGTTAAGTATACTTTCCAAACTGTAATTATATATCAGGTAGAATTTGTGGTTCTGACTAACTCATGTTTTTGTGTTTGACAATAGATTTACTTTTGCTTGAGAACTGGGTATTATGATGAAGCGAGGAATGTCGCCTTATCGTCTCGTGCTTCACACCACTTTGCTCCTCAGGTACTGACTGTTCATTTCCTGTACTTCAAGGTCTTCATTTGCTTGTAATAATTTTCTCTCTGTTTTGAGTCTTTTGACAGCTTTCGGAATGGATATCTGCTGGAGGAATGGTATCACCAGAGACTGCAGCTGCTGCTTCAGAAGAATGTGAGAAGTTGTTAAGGATGGGTGATCGAGTTGGTCGAGCTGCATATGACAAGAAAAAGTTGCTATTATATGCAATAATATCTGGTTCTCGCAGGCACATTGACCGCCTCCTTAGAGAATTTCCTACTCTTTTCAACACCATAGAGGATTTCTTGTGGTTCAAATTGTCCGCTATACGAGAGTGTCCTGGAGGATCCAATTCTGTTGTGCTGAATGAAGGATTTTCACCCTACAGTTTGGATGATTTGCAGGTTTACCTAAATAAATTCGAGCCATCATATTATACGAAGAATGGAAAGGACCCTTTGGTATATCCGTATGTTTTGATTTTAAGCATCCAGTTGCTACCAGCAGTCCTATATTTGTCCAAGGATATGGGAGATGAGGGATATAACATAGATGCTGTTCATATATCTATGGTACTGGCTGACCATGGGGTCCTTTCTGTCAGTGCTGGGGCAGGGCAAAAACTGGGGGTGATGGATGCTTTTGCAGAGGTATCTAGCATAATTAGGCAGTATGGATCAGTCTATCTCCGTCATGGTAATCTTTCAATGGCACTGGAATATTATGCACAAGCTGCTGCTGCAGTGGGTGGTGGGCAATTGTCATGGAGTGGGAGAGGTAATGTAGATCAGCAAAGGCAGAGAAGCTTGATGCTGAAGCAACTCCTTACAGAGCTGTTGTTACGGGATGGTGGAATTTACCTTTTACTTGGTTCTAGAGGTGCCGGAGAAGAAGGTGAACTGGGAAGGTTTCTGACTGATGTAAAAGCTAGACAACAGTTTCTACTTGAAGCTGCTCACCAGTGTCAACAAGCTGGGCTTTATGACAAAGTAATAATTTCTCCTTGTGTTAGTCCATGACTTAACTACAGGATTGCATTATTTTTATAGTCTACATTATTCCAAAATTTCAAAAATTTGTTGAATTCTTGATACCTTTTGCATGTTGTCTCTGAATGCACCTTTGCCACATAACATGTATTTTACTGGTGGAGTAGATTCACTGATTCATTCTGTACAGTTTTGAGTTCCCTTTAGTGATGGATGTGCGTGTTCACCCACTCCATCACTTATTTGGGGATAGGCGGTAGTATTAAACTAATTGATCCAAGATATTATCCATAAATACCTCAGAATATAAAAGGGGTTAATAGTTCGTCTACAAGTAGGATGGTTCTTTTGTTTTGAACTTTTTTTTTTTTGTGATCGCTTAGAGCAAAGAAAAGTCACATTGCTAGTGAGCTTGTGTCTTGCTCTTCTAGGGATTTTTCGGCCTAAGAGCTTTGTGTGTTTATTGCAGCTTTCTGTGGTACTTATTCTGGACTTGACTTTCTGTGCTTGTATTGTCTTCTTCACTTATGTTGAACTTCATCTATGTGACCTATCAATAAAGGAAAAACACAATCTTTGTCAGTTCACTTCTTTGCTTTTTCTTTCTCTTGATGTAAAATAAACTTAGTGAGGGAGGTATAAACGTGCAATGGAGCAAGCACATTCCTTTAAAACACAGAGAGGAAAAATAAAGAAAAATTTAGACAAGAAGCCTAGGAAGAGGTGATCCCTAAAGAAAAATTCCAAGTAGATGTTCCTTGTTTAGCCAGGAAGGTTGCTTCTGCATTAGCTGACTTTGGATCTGGAGAAATTTTTTTGGACCAAAGGGTTCATATGTACTTCCCTTTCAAGTGAGCATCAAACACTAGAGTTGAACCTAGTGAGATTCTCAGCTTTAGCTTCTGCATGCATTGCAGAAAGTTATCCTTGGAGGAATCTTTGTGAGGTATTGGTTAGAGTCCAATTTTATTTGTAGACTCTCTCTTCATGATTGACTTCAAATACGACCCGGCATTGAATTTGTCTTATGAATCCCTATCAGAACCTGTCTCATCTCCTGACTCATCTCAAGAGTTCTGAAAGCCATCCCCTGACTCATCTCAGAACCTGTCTCATCTCCCTATCAACATTTTTTTTTGATTACATGCCTAATATCAATTGGAAAGCCAATTTTTTTCGTGGAACCTCAATTGTGAGACACTCCCACTATAACCTAGCTCTTGATTCCTCTAGTGTTTTCCTTCTTTAGAGAACCTGTATCAGCTCAAGTCTTACTTTGTTGTGTATAAATTTAATTTTGTAATTTTACTTGAGCGTCCATCCCCTCACTAAGGACTGCCAATTCCATGGAAATGAGCATTTTTGTCATCACTAAAGTCCCTTCAATATAGACTGATTAGCTCTCTAATTATCTTATATTTTTATATTAAGTTTGTTTGCAAGTATATACATTTGGAGATGCTAAAGGGACTCTACAATGTGAGTAGTTGTGCATTGTGGCTTCATTCTACCTTGAACATAGTGTTTATTAAGTTGGCAATTTTTTTTTTCTTTTTCTTTTTGTTTTCTACATTTTTGAGGGCTGTACCATGACCAAATCATGATTTGTTTGAACAAAAAGCATATTACTTAAAATGTGTATAATTCTAGATTTGAATGCTCTCTTCTCTCTCTCTCATGGAGTGTTAAAATGCCTATGAGCAACTGTTTATTCCCTTTTAGGTGAAGCTACCTCGTACCTTTATTTTGTTGCCAATTAATTTAGATGTCTCATTCATTTGATAATTTTTGTCTTCCCCCATCCTCCCACCCATTTCGTGGTAAATGTTCTTGGCAGCAAATTCTGCATGTTTTTCTTTCTATATGTTTTTCTTAACAGTGTTGTTCGCTGGTTTTTATGTTTACCTGATGTATAGTTTTTCTTCTCTTCCTTTCATTTAACTATCAAAATTCAGTCTATAGAAATTCAGAAGAGGGTTGGGGCATTTGCAATGGCGTTGGATACAATAAATAAGTGCCTCTCTGAAGCAATTTGTGCCCTATCACGTGGTAGATTGGATGGTGACAGCCAGACTGCTGGGCTAATTCATTCTGGGAATGAGATTTCAGAGACATACAAGTATTATCCTGAAGTCAGGTCCTTTCAAACTTGACATTTGCATTGTGACTCTTTCGTACTCGTAATTTGCTTTTGTTATCAACAACTGATATATGATGAATGCCTTTGACAGAGACTGTTGTCTGTGTAGCCCAACAGTAACACCATTCATTACACCCCCCCCCAACACACACACAAGAAAGAAAAAAAAAAAAATTCTTGTCCGTGTAACCTTCCAAAAAACTCAGGGCATTACTGTTAAGGCTTTCTATATGGACTAGGTCGGAAACTTCAGGGTGTGTTTTAGCTGCTGATTGCCCCAAAATCAACATTTTTGGTCAAAAGTTCCGCATATTTCGATTAAGCACAAAATAACTTAATTTCTATTTCTATTTCTCAAATTCTTACTGATTCTATAATTTTGCAAAATAATTCTGACCAAATGCAAACACATGATTCTAATGTCCTCTTTTGAATGAATTCTTTGTCTTTTATTTTATTTTGCTTGCCCGGGGTGGTGGTTGTGTGTGAATATTTTGCTCTGTGGCTTGCTGCCATATTCTGGGAATTCCAAGTTATATGGTTACTTTTGTTCCTTATCCTTGATTTTAGCTCTTCATTTACTCGTGATCTCATGTTTCAGAGTTCTCTTTACTTGTTTTCCTGACTGAAAGATCACTTGACATTAACGCAGTCTTCAAGAAAGAGAGCATGTTTTGGAACAACAAACTGTGTTAAGGCAGCTTGAGGCTATTTTGTCTATCCATAAGTTGGCGAGAGTGGGCCAACATTTAGATGCTCTAAGGGAGGTTGCCAAACTTCCCTTTCTTCCTTTAGATCCACGAGCGCCAGATATAGCAAATGATGTGTTCCAGAATTTATCTCCCCATGTCCAAGCTTGTGTGCCAGACCTTCTGAAGGTAGCACTTCATTGCTTGGACAATCTCACAGATTCAGATGGATCACTTCGTGCCTTGAGAACCAAGGTATGTTTGGCAATAGTAAAAGTATATCTTTCTTTCTGTTTCCAGTGTCTGATTTGGGTGCCCCTTTACCTTTGTCCTGGCTAACAGCTATTCTGGATTTGATTACTCTTGATTGCAATTGGTTTATGTTCTTCCACAGTTGAACTATACTTAATGCAAACTGATTATATATATGTTCTTGAAGGCATAATTTTGAAATGTTTATTCGTCCAGTAGAACCTTTCTGATTGCCAGTTTAACATTTCTTAGCCTTGAAAGATATTGTCTTCACTGTGATGAGCTTTCTTCATCTCAGTGCTTAACCAGGTATAGCACTGTGTTATCAGATTTTCTATAGTTTAATTTGCCATGGAACCCACTTTGTATGAATAGTACTTTCTTGTATATAATATTACTTGAGAGAGCCAAGTTGACCAACTTTGTTCTGTTTTGAACTATTCTCTGATATCAACATTTTTTGTAGATAAGAATATAAGATAACTCTATAAAAGAGCACCAGGGGGGTGCAAGTACACTCGGCGTATACAGATCTACAAAATGCCAGAAGCACCTATGTATCTACATGGAAATAAAGATCCTCCAAAAACTCTACAAAAGAATCAAATGAAAAGGGACAAGCCTCCCTAAGCCAAAAATATGAGGAGAGTAGAACGATTCCCTTCAAGCTATACAATGACCTCTGCACTCCTTCACAACTCCTATAATTCCTCTCCCTCAACAGGTTCCACATCACACACTGAGGGGCGGTTTTCCAAGCTTTGCTTTCCCCGCCTTCCAGACACCCCAAAAAGCTATCGAATAGTGCTTGGCATCATCCACTCCACCCCGAAAGTAGAATAAATCAGGCCCCAGATCTCCCTTGCCACTGGACAACGCAGAAGGAGATGATTGACACTTTCCCCTACTCTCTTGCATATATAGCACCATTCTACCAGAACCTTCCCTCTCTTCCTCAAATTATCAACATTTTTATGTTTATGAGCTAATATTATATTGAGATATTTAATTGTAAACTAAATTAAAGAATGCATATTTGAATGTATAATTATAGTCCTTCCGTTACGCACTATACGTATTCACGGCTAATTTAGATATTATACTTATAAATAGCTACTAATAATCATAAAAGTTTATCCTTGACGTTGGTTTTTAGATTGGGTAATTTGAGAGCAACTCATTTACATAAACAAGGGTTGATGATTCTTCATGCTTGTTTCTCGAACCCTATTTTGGATGTGCCTCGTATGTTTGTCTTATTTGTCTTCTTTCGTGTTTCTTTCAATGAGGAAATCCATTCCTTTCTTGGCAATCCTATTTAATTTTTTTAAAATTATAATTGATAAAGTTTTCTTTTTGTTAAAAGAAGAAGCTAGTATGGTATCCTTGGTCATTTGTCCAAGGTCAGTTAAGAGCAAAGGGAAAAGACTAGCTTTGTTTACCATATAATTTCAGTAGATACTCTATTGACATAACTTTGCTATTTAGCACATTCCTTTCATAAGCTTTGAAAATCTATTTATATAATGTAGCTTCCAAATTCTCTGTTTGCTTTCACCCTCCGCTGATTCTTTATTCTGCTTCTGCTACTAGGGTTTCAATTGGCTTCAGGAGTTGCAACATTATTTGTGGAAAGTATCCAATAAGTACACAAAAATTTGTGAGCGGATTGGCGCTCTTACAAAGTCCAATTTTTCGGGGGGAGTATAACTAACCAGTATTTAATGCACACAGACTTCTAAGTTAGCTCTTGGTCTTCCAGTTGAAAACGTCAATCAAGAAAGTGCACCTATTCCGCGGTGGGGATTTAACTTTCTATGAATTTCGCATTGGTCACTCAAAAGTGTGAACTTTGCTTATTTCGTTTTTTGAGGATACAAATCAAATGACATTTTTCTTTCAATTTTTTCCTCTCCTTCCTTTGAATCAAAGTTTTCCTTGCAATAATGTTTCAATCTCTATTAGTATCCATGATACAAGTTGGATCACTCATTGTGGAGCCCAATATTTCAAGGAAGCTACAAAAATTATTTGATAAGCAAAAGAAGTATATAGAAAAGGGTAACAAAAGGACACTGCCCATGTAAAATGTAAGAGAATCAGAGGAAAATAAACCAACCCCAAAAAATGCTATATATCTACAGGGAAGTACAATTCTCCCTGGAAATCCAAGAAGGATGACAACAAAAAAGGAAAATTCTCCGTCAACCAAACGAATAAGGCGACAAGCAGTGATCCTTTAACATAGGTGATGGAGCTCTCCACCCCTTCAAAATATCTACTATTCCTCTCCCTCCACAAACACCACAGAACACATATGGGGGCTGCAGCCCAAGCATTCCTCGTCTTTGGACGACTTCTGCCCCAAGCTTAAACAAGAATCGTAACTGTCTGAGGCATTCCCATTCCACGCCGAAAACTGCAAAGGTCACACACTAGACCTCTCTTGCAAAAGAGGAAACATGGACAAATTAATTACAACTTCCATTCAGTTAAATTGGGGCTTTGGAAATAGTAGCATATAATTGGGACTTGGTTATTATAGGTTAATTTGTAATGTTAAATTTTAAACAAATTATAAATCTTTCAGCAAATTAAATATTAGTGGAACTCAGTAACAACAAAAGGTATCTGAGGAGTTCAGCATACAAGATCCTGCCCTTTCTAATTGTCTGTTCTACATATAAAAATCAAAAGCCTTCTCCATCTGTGATAGAGAGTTTGCTGAGGCAGTGATTTTGATAGTCCTCAAACTCTTTATGCGATGGCTATACGTAGAGCAGACTGGAGATGATGGTTCATGAGGCTGACTTCTAGTAGCTGGGTTTAGGACTTGTTGAGTTCAAACACTTCTAGAAGAGTTGTCAACAAGAATATAAGTCAAAATGGTATCAAATCAATGGAAAAGTTCAATATAACATGAGCTGAAAAACCAACAGGTTTATGTTTAACAAAAGCAGAAGATCGAAGCTATTGCTAAAACAGCTGAATTGTTGGAAGAAGGAAAACAACAAAAGAAAAAGAAAACTGAAAGACAGATATATCTCAGAATGATACAATCATCCAGCCGAGCTCAGCAGTGAGCTTGTAACCCAAGTGGGAGCTATGAGGTGACTGGACATTGCCTCAGCTTAGAGGGTCGAATCTGTGGTTAGCTAATTTGTTGGCCCACCCCTTCCAAGAGGAGAGTTTAGCCATGTGATCCCAGTGAAGGCTAGGGTTATGTGCTTCCTAGGGCAGAGGGCACTGCGTCAGGCTGGCCTCACAGAGCAGTGACAACCTCCTGTTCTCTGCGATGGAATGAATATGGGCTGGTGCATCCTAGGTCCAACTAACACCTGACAGATTGGTCCTAATCGGACAGTTACCATAAAAAGACATCTTACAATTATCCATAGAAGCCGGTTCTTAGTGCATATAGTTCTCTTCCGAGGGGTAGTTTAAAATTGCTGGGGGTGTAATTATGTAGATATGCTACTCTTATCCCCTTTTTTGTGATAAGTAAAGTGAATATGTGGTGCAAAAAGGCATCAAGGGGATGCTGCATTGTACAAAAAGGATCTATTAAAAAAGCTTTATGGTTATACACTCCTTACATTTCCATGTTATCTATGAAGTCCAAAAATTGGCCCATGTTGGGTTGCACCCTACCCGAAACCAAGAATACCAAATGGCCAAAACAAAGTTTCCTTTTAACCTATACAAAGGCTGTTCAATACCATGAAAATTCTCCTATTTCTCTCCCTTCCAAATCAACCACATTAAACAAAAGGGGTTAAACACCATAACTTCCTATGCTTTACTTCCACCCTTCGGGCCCAACAACTCTAGTGCATTTAAAACCCCTTCCGGAAAAACCCTAGACCTTCCAAAGATCGTCAGAATGACATCTTTCTTACGCAAACAAGACCAATTGACATGCATATGGCGGCTTCTAATGAGATTGTCAATAGTAAGAACCTTTAGAGGGCACTGCTGGACCAAATCCTCCTCCAAAGACTATTTCCTTCCCTAACCCCCAATATGATTTTGATTTTACTATTCACTCCTATTTTTGATGTGAATGTTTGAATTGCCTGAACTGCAAGAAACAGTTTTGGGAGGGATGGTTTGGTTAGTTCATAACTTCCAACAATTTCGGAAGTCAGGTTGTTTTGTATTTGGTTTTCTGTTAGTGTTCTTGTGGTATGCTGGTTATTAAGATGCAACTTTGGACATTGGGCTTTTTACAGTTTGCTCGGTTTTGTAACCCTCGCAACTATAATAGCTATAAAGAAACTGAATAATCAGTTATAGCAAATTTATGAGAGAATTTGTACCTGAGACTATTCAGATTTTTTCTGGTATCTGCTTAAAGTTTATATGCCATTTGCACTTGCATGATGGATGACTATTTTTGGCCTCTGCAGATTGCAAATTTTCTTGCCAACAATTTGAATAGGAACTGGCCTCGTGATCTGTATGAAAAGGTTGCTCGAAGCTTGTGAAGAACACCGTGGTCGTCTGGTATCCAAGTTAATTACACTCTAGGGCTTTTGTACAAAAAAGTCAACTTTCCCTAGTCTGTCCATGATGGCCATTTTTGTTGGTGAGATCTTTGAGGAAGGAACTTATTGTGAGATTTTCCCCCTCGCCATAACTCTAAGCGGCTGTTGTTAATATTGTTAATATTTTTTTTCCTTTTCCACCCTTAGCGAGGGACTTGCTTTTAACATTCTCATTCTATGTTGTGTTTTTATTTTGGTTTATTACGTAAAAAAGAGAACCCATCTATTGACTAATTACACATTGTGTGATTGATTTTGGTTGGATGGGAGATGATTTTCACAGCGGCCTGGCGTGAATTCGCCTTGCTTCAAATTTTATGGATTGTAGAACTCTAATCTTTGGGAGTTAGATTGGAGTTTGGATTAGAGCTGTCATGATGTCTCTCATGAACCATATACGTTCAGAAAGACAATCATTTTGTTATTGCGAGGTTGAGGCCAGGCTGCTGAAGCAATGTGTAATTTACTCAAAAGTTTTGAATGAACCAGAATGTCAAGTTCCCTTGTCTGAAGGTATGCTGGACGGTAATCAGTCTCGGAACCTCCGTAAATTGGCTGGGACTTAAAGAGGTCGCCGAAGTGATTGTTTTGCTCCTCCTAAATTGCAATTGTATCCTTCAAATCGGTTTCAATGGCGGATTAATATTAACCCAACTCTGGAGGATGTAGTGATGTTGATTGGAATTCCTAATCTAGGGATTCATATTTACCTTGGGTGGTGCTGTGTTTTAGAAGTTCAGAACAAGAAACCAACCTATATTATGATTAATATTATCTTACTTAGATAATGGAACCTTTGGCGTTGAGTTTCAAAGATTGGGTGACAATCTTCTTGATATTTTACGGTCCATTTGGAACTCGAATTTTTTGTGAAAAAAGTAATTGAAAGGGAAGAAGTGAGAAAAAATAAAATAAAAATATTTTTTTATTTTGTTTTATTTTTTATATTTTTTAATAAAAATTTGGATTTTAAACATAGCCTTAAAGAAAGCTCTAACTAGAGATAAAGATTTAGAGTACATCGAGGGGGATGGAGTCGAGCCCAAAATAATTAAATCACCTTAGAAGGCACCCTACTTGGGACTGGAGATGGTAAGATTTTGGTTAAATGGGCAAATGAACATATTACTGATTTGTGAGTTGACATGCCCTTTTGAGGTCGAAGAGACCGTTTGTCCATTTCTAAGATCCATGTGCATGGTAGTGGTTGGTTTATTCTTACTCTTAAGTATTAGATTTGAAGTTGGATTTTTTAGCACGTCTCTTTATAATTAATTTTTATCTATATAATGTATAAAATTTATATGATTTATATGAAGGTAAATGTCCTTTATGAATAAAATGTTTTACTGAAGAGGATTGTTAATGAAAGAGTAACATATATGAGCGTGGAAGTGGAGCCTTTTCCATTGAGACTTGTAGGACTTTCTCACTCTCACCCTCAAACATCGCATGCGTACGGGATCCATGATGAAAGGGAGGAGATACAATCCAAGTATTTTATAGACAATACAATTCAATAACATCTCGACCATAAAAATAGTATTACACAAATTCCAAAGAAATATCTCAATAGAGATAGGGATAAACTGTAAACTCAAACTTTCTAAGCTTGAAACTTGGTAATCTTTTGATATGTATAACTTATCTTTGACTAAATTGAAGAAAAAATTAGTCAGAGATAAACTGAGAAGAGAATTAGTTGAGTGTGCATAATCTAGCCAGGACATTCCTGGCCGCACAACCAAAAAACAAAAAAAAAAACAATAGTACATATGGCAGCACTGGATTCATGCAACGTCAACCTAGTAAGCTCATATGTAAGTGTTCTGTGCAATTTTTTGAGGCATTTATTTATTTTTCAACAGTTAGATTTTTTTTCTCTTTCTTATTTTTTTGGCTAAGCCAAATACATAAAACCAGAAACAGAGAGAAAAAAACGAAAACAGGACAAAACTGAACTAAGCTAGACTCAACAAGCATCTCGGCCTTTAGCCCAAAACACCATGAGGACTGACAATGAAAGATCAGGAGGATCTACAGATCTAGATAAAAGAGTTTCTAAATGGCCAGATAGCTAGCTCATCAACCACAGCATTAACCTTCCTAGGAACATGGACGCAAGAGCATCCACGCGTGGGAATTAAGAAATATTTGATATCTGTGTCAGAAGAGGAGCAATGGATGATGATGAATAGTACCCAGACAGGCGTGAATGACCACTTGGGAATCCCATTCAATAACCACAAAATCCCAACCTTCTTCAAAAGCCCAAATACACGCCATTCTAGCTACCTCTGCTTCTGCTCAGACAGGGAGCACCCTGAAATGGGCTTGGCAAATAAAACAATACCATGCTTATCCCTATCAATTGTAGCAGCCGCCATTCCCCTATTGGCAAAGGAACATCAAAGTTTAGCTTGAGGGATCCCATAGCAGGGGGTGCCACTTTGAAGTAGAGGACATTCTTGGACAGGGTGGGAGAGGAGGACATCATAATTCTCCAATTTCAATCTAGAAAACTCCCTTCAATTTCCAGCTCGTACTGGATCCATGTACCATCCTATCTTTTATATGCATCCAAAGCGGTAAAAATATCGAACTTGTGGAAGGACAAAAGAAAGGAAAAGAAAGTGAGAGAGAAGTTAAGAGGGAAAACGGTTATTTTCCTTTATTTAATTTTATAAAAAAAAAAGGATGAAAGATTAATTTTTTATTAAAGAAAAACGTAACATAAATAATAGAGTAACTACTAAAAAAAAAAAAAACAAATTCAGAAACAAACAAAGGAATAAAGATTTTCCCTTTCCTTTCCTCAAGTTTCAAACAGGCTGTTAGAATGAAGAAATGCACGTGTCTCTCCAGCGCTGGCGGCCACGGAAACGCAGAACCAAAAAAGTCTCTCTTTCAATCTACGAGTTGAGTTATAGTCTACAGGCTAACATTATAACCACTTCCGCTCCACCACACCACGGCCGCGGCCTCCCACTGTCGTCCCTACTGCCGACCAATCAGGTACACCTTTGTAACTCCGGCATGCTATATTGGATTTGCACGACAATGGGTTACAGTTGTATTGAGCTTATACTCCTCCAATAGTTAAAAGATTTCCATTCGTTCTCTTTGTTTCTCTGCCTACTTCCGTATCTGTTTTTACATTTACCTGGTAGATCATCTTGGCTTTGCCCATTACATGCTTGAAAAAAGTCCTCACATAAAGAAATCAACTTTTATTCATGTGTTGGAGGCTTGGAGCTCTGATATTTATAGCTTCAACTTAATAACTTCTACCTATTTCCCAGTTCCTACCCTTTGTTTTTGTTTACATTAATGAATACCACTCAAACTTAAGGATTCTCCTGATACATCACCAGATGACTCACTGTTAAGGTGATTGTAATGCTCGGGACTTTGTCCGGAGAAGGCCTACCAAATTAGTCAACCCACATAGATTTAACTTCAGTTCATAGAAACATTCGGCACCCAAATCACCTTAAGGGCTATTTGTTGCACCTGCTTCATGTTGTTGTCTTCTTCCTTCATTGAATGCCTGAAGGTGTACATGATGAATTTTCTGTAGCTCTCATATAGTTATCATTTTCTTAGTTTTTGGATTGTTTTGGAACTGATGGTCTGGTTATGAAATGTTGAAATGCTGAAATGGAAATGCCATGTTCTTGGCATTACATTCTAAGTGGAATTTGGCAGCTAGAGCTTATTAAGGTGAGTCATTCAATGTTACTCACTAAAAGTTCAATATCTTCACTGTATAGATTTGTGGAGGAAACCTTATACTATAATTTGATGTCTTTGAGAACCAAAATGTTCATGATCTCAGCTCTTGAACTCTGTGGAAAATTGTGGCTGTGATCAATTAGTGAGAATCTTTTTATTTTTAATAATGTCGAATTGCATCTCTTTGTAACGAAAAAAGAAAAAAGAAAAAAGAAAAGACGAATTATATTTCTCACACTCTTTGCAATAGATCATTGGACGGTCAATCATGGAAGTACTTCATAGCACTAATTACCTCACTCTTAAGCATTTCTCTTTTTAGCAAAAAAATAATATTTGGATCCCTAACTAGTTCTTCCACTCCTCCCTTTTAAATGACTTGTTGGCACTTGTGTTTTTGTCCTGCCTTAGCTTTGGCTATATAGACCTAAACAGCCTGAAACAGCTATTGGGTGAGTGGCTATTAGATGCCACGTCCTCAGGTCCCTTTTCACTGGGGGTGCTATAGTTAGGTGGGTTATTATTATTAGACATGTCAATGTTATGGGCTTTAATTTATTAGAAAAAATGTTATGGGCTTTAAAAAAAACTTCACCATGTTAAAAAAATTTGTTATCTTCTTTGAAATTAAGCTTAAGACTTGTTTTCTCTGTTATCCTTAAAGCATTTCTAATGATACTTGTATTTTACCATTGACTATGTTTCAGGTCACATTTATGGTTAATAAGTTATATGATCAAATATTAGTGGAATGGAGGTTGAGGATTGGGCAAGTTCTTCAAGAGGAACAAGTGATTCTGAGGTCTGTCTGCAGGACACGAATGAGGAAGAACATTACTTCACATCTGGTGATATACCAAAGTTGCAGTTTAGGTAGTACTTTTGCAGAAAAGACTGTTTAGAAAGTCTATAGAGGGGTTTGTTTTAACAATTTATTGTGTGTTGTTTCCATTAGGAAAAATATTTCAAGGGCCTGTTGGGATGATGAGATGGGAATGGCTGAGGTTGTTGAGAAGAAGGGTGGCATGTGGACAACAACAGGATTAGTTCGTGGCGGCAAGATCTATTGCTTAATTGAAGAGACTCTGTAAGTGATGAAATCGCTTTCTTTGTTCTTCCTCTCTCATCCTTATTGTCATGATTTGCAGAACTAGTTCATATTTAGTTTATAGTTTGATCTCTGTATATAAGTTAGTGGATGCCTATTTATTTTGTATTGTTCCCCTATCACTTGACATCTAAGTTTTCAGTGTTGAATACGTTGTAACTCTTTATTACATGCTTTCCACTTTTGGTTGACAGGAAATTTTTGTGAATCTTCTTTGATACTATTAGACTTCATGGGTGACCTTAATTTTGGTGGGGGTTTGTAGTCTGTTTGTTTTTTTTTTCCAGTGTATAGGGGTGAACCCCCTCTCTGGCATCTTTTTGTCATTAATGTATACTTTCTTTACCTATCAAAAAAAAAAAAAAAGTGCTGAATACATTGTATATTTAATATGATCCACTGACCAAATAATTTAATAGCTTCAGCTATGTTGCAAGGACAATTATTCAAGTGTTTAGGTTTGATAATATTAGCCTTAATTGTCCTTTACAGTAGGTTCTGTGAAAGGTAGTGAATAGGCAGCCTTACCCCCATTTTCCACGGAGAGCTTGATTCCCATGACTTGAACACCTGCCAGCAGATGAGCACTTGCCATCGCGCCAGCCGCCAGGTCACGACCTCTAATATTTACCACCAACTAGTGAAAACTGAATCTTTTGAGGAACCTTTTTCAATGGCAATGGTATTCTCTGTTTCTTTTCCAAATTCTCTTGAAAAGAAAATTCCCGGAAATCGTTAACTTTTCTGTTGTTATGATTAGGATTTAGGAGTTTCCAAAATATGCCAATTGGCTTGTTGCCTAGTTTGTGGTTTTAAGCAATTCTAAGTTGAAATGCATAATTAGATTTTTTTTGGGTTTTTAGTTAGATTGAGTTTTAAATAATGATACATTGATCCTCAAAGTTTTATGATACTTGGCAAATGAATTGAGGAGAAAAAATAGCAGAAAACCTACTATTTTTAACTCAAGTAAAACAAGCTTAATTCTAATTACTAGAGATTAGCTACCTAAATTTGTCTTCTAAAGCAATATCTTAAGTCATGTCTAAGATAATCTTATTGTTTGTAAGACCTTAATCCATGTTCTTTTTGGTGTTCCTCTTCTCCTTTTGGCTCCTTTCACTTGGACAAAATAGCTTGTAAATTTAGAAGCATAGTTGTCAGAACAGGACCGGATTGGACTGGACCGGGCGGTTCAACTGGTTCGGTTCAATTAGTTTACCAGAAATGCATGTGAACCAGATTGAAACAAAAAACCGGCCGGCATTTTAGAAAACCAGTGAACCAGGAGGTATTTAGAGAACCTGACGGTTCTTCAAAAAAAGTCAAAATAGCATAAACTGTGCATCATTTAAAACGATTTGTTTTTTTGGAAACATTTCTTTTGTGGTCTTTTGATGAAAAATAGAATAAAAAAGTAAAAACTTTAAACTAAAACCAAAAAAAGGAAAAAGAAAAAAGAATAACCAGGAGGACAAAAAAAAGGAAAAATAATTATATATATTGATATATGTATTATAAAAATAATAATTAAAATGTATAAACTATAAACTAAAACAAAAAATAGGAAAAATAAAGATGAGAAAGAGGAGGGTATAGGGTGAAAAAAGAAAAAAAAGACTAGGCAAAAAACAATGAACATTATTTTCTTAATAATACACATTATTGTCAAGTTTTATGCCATTTCTTTTAAAAATAAAAATACCAGTGAGCATTAGATTAAAAATTATTAAATTGGAGAGAAAAATAAGTCCACTTGAATGTTTCTATACTTATTTATTTTTATATTTTTTCTTATAAAGTATTTATTTTTTATACTTATTTTGAGTTGTTGTATGAAAGGGAGTATCATTTAACCCATTAATAATTTTTTTAACTATTATTTTTATTATTTATGTATTGTATAACCGGTTGAAATGATTGAACCACAGTTGAACCGGTGAACTGGTGAACCGATGCCTTGACCGGTTCAATTACTGGTACGGTTCTGATAACTATGTTTAGAAGAAATAATTGGTAAATTATGTACTGAAGCAAAAAAGAAAAAACAATATTTCAAGTTTTTACTTTTGTTCTTATTGAGCATTTCCTCAAGATGCAAACATCTAAAAACAAGTTCACAATTTTAATCTCATGCCTTCTCTGCTGTGGTTAAGGTCATGAATTTGTGTGCTTTTTATTTTAAAATTTTGCAATGTCTAATTCATCAATATGTACTATTGGTCAGTCTTCCCACCTTAATTGGAATTCATGCATAGGCTTTTCTTGTCTGAACTCTCCTATGTAGCAAACTTATAAATTGCTGTTAGATCCATTTGTTCTATGATTTTCCTGTACTTTCTCAATAGTGACCACATATTGATGAAGAACTAAGAGAAGGATAGTTAAGGTGAGTTTTACAGATTGGTTTACAGGACTGCAGTTACTTAAACATTTAAACCTTAAATTAATTCAAGCTTACTAAAGGAGTCCAACCATAAATTCAGCGTCAAAGCTGTCCTTAAAATGCTAGAAATGCTACTTATCCAAGAAAAAAAAAGATTAACATGCCGCAAATGCTAAAAATACCCTAATGCTGTTTTACTCATCGACGATTCTCCCTACTTGAGATTTAGGCTAGGCTTTCCAAGTGGCTGGATCACTCTCCTGGTTGCAAAGATCTCAAACCAAGAGTTGGTTATGGTTGCTTCAGATGTTCAAACTTTGACATTAAACTTGTCTGCCACTCATATGCTATTTTTTTTCTTTTGTTCATTGAACTTGAATTTTAGCAATTAAATGAAAGAACATTACTACTGGCTGATTTGCACCTCTTCTATCAATGTCAGAACTCTTCATTTTCCAAGTGGTGCACCTCAATCAACATGCCTGAATGGAGCACAAAGTTATGGATTTACTAAACATAATTTTTTTTGGCAAATCCATGAATAATGGATCATCTTGGTCCATTAAAGGCTCTGATAGATATCTTTCAAAACTGTTCACTTTTTGTTTCCCTGTTTTTATCGTCCTTAAACCATCCACCATTCGAACTTCACTCTTTTAACCTTTTGTAGTTCTTCACTCTTGAAAACATGTGCACTCATTCAAATTTAACAAATGCCTTAATCACTGCTCGATTAGCCAATGCCAAAAGTTCAGCCTTGACAGGTCAAGGAAATTCTACAAATGCGTCCTATTGTGGACTCACCTTCGGGATATATGTTTTAAAACAACAACATTTATTGGATTTTTTTAAGGTGTGGTCCAACACATTGGATTTGTGTCAAAATCCTATTACACTTTGAATTCTTCCAGCCTGTTAGCCTAACCTTTTTTTTTTGGATAAGTACAGGCTTCAGAATAACTTGTGCTTATAAAAACAACACATTAGCCTTTAAAAAACCCTACCGGCAAGAATTCCTCGAATGATATAGGTATACACAGCCATAGTACACACACAGGTGGCCTATATAAGCAGCACATTAGCCTTCAAAAAAACACCCAACCAGAAAGAAATCCTCAAATGCTATTCGTGTACACAACCATAGTATGTACACAAGTGGCTCAAGAAACCTGAAAGCACGGACACTTCTAAGAAAGTGCATGTCTGGGCCGGACACCACACTTGTCGAACATTCTCTTGACACGTACTTGCACCTGACACCCGCACTTGAGTCCATATAACGTAGGTTGTGGTTCAAAATGGAATATATAAGATGACGTATTAGGGTTTTAGTTAGTTTTTGAGTGTAGTTCTCATCTCAGAAAAAAACAACCGCTTAAGGCCTTCTCTTCATCTTTGCTATTGCCACTTGTTTGGTGAATTACTCTACCTTAATTCCCAATTCTCTGCCTTCTTGTTGCTTTTTTTTTTTCTCTTGTGCTGGTGCTGCAACAAAAAGTTAAGAAGTTGAGTCATTTCCCTTTTAACTCCAATATATAGCCAACAGATCTTGTATTATATCTGTTATCTATGGCATTTCAAGATCACATCAGACTACACGTTTACAAAGAAAAAGAAGAGACCTGTAACTTATATGAGTTTAGGTTAGGTTTAGGTTTGGCAATTTGTTCATAGAACTTTCCACTATTTTTTTTTTTTTGGTCTAAGTGCAGCGAATATGAATGTCTTGTTGATTCACAGGAAAACATTGGTCATTTGTTTTATCAGTTATTGATATGTATAAGCTGAACCTAGGCACATAATAGACACCAACCCAAGGAATGTGATTCTAATTGCTTCAACTGACAAATAAATGATTAATCTAAGAAGGATGGACATGGACAAGCCGACACGTCTATTTTTAAAAAATTCAGGACACGACATGGTAGAAACACATTAAAAATATATATTTATTTTTCATTTAGTATGTATAGGAATACGGTACTTAAAGATAACGAAAAAATTGCAAGATATAACTAATTAAATTTAAAAATCATACATTCCATAGCTTAAACATCAAATTAGGTATAAAATCACATTGGTTTATTTCACAATTGAATCCCAAGTTATTTTTTTCAAACTTGCACTTAGTTTCATATGTGTCTAAGTGATGGACACAGGTGTCCAATTAATGGATACGTGTGTCCTCCAAGTGTGTGTCCAACTTTAAAAAAAATTTAAAAATTAATAGGACACGTTTGGATGCGTGTCTGACCCGTCTCCGAGTGTTGTATCCGACATGGACAAGGCACCTCTTTAGAAGTGTCCATGCGTCTCAGTATGATTTTGATTTCTTTAACCTTTTAGTTTTCTTCCCTTCTAGACAAATAAAATGTTGAAAAAAAAGGTTTTACTTTGAACTATGGCTTTGGCTTTTCAGTCATGGATTTTGTGATTGGAAATAGAAAAGAAATATAATCTTAATTTGCTAAAGACAGTTCGAAATGAACTATTGACTCTTTTGGGATGCACTTTAGGGAAAGATGCTGATTGTTGTAGTAGTATAGCAACCAATGCATGCTGTTGCTTGTTGAGGAATTAATATCTGAACTAGGATTTGACCCTTGAGACGATATGGTTAACATTTTCATTTTTTTTGGTGAAAACAATATGGTTAACATGTTAAAAGTGATTTCTCATTACACTCTTCATGCTATGTTGAAGATGTAATTTTTTTTAATTTTCCTGCTTTATTTTGTTTTAGGTTTTTGGCTGAAAGAGGGGAACTAAGTCTTTCAGATACTGATAATTCATCGGTTCCCTTAAGAGATATATATAGAAAGGTTGCAGACGGAAAGATTGGATGTTGTTGGGAGTCCTTTGAAGCCTATAGGCACTTGAGGTCTCTTGGTTACATTGTTGGGCGACATGGTATCCCTTGGACAGTGAAGAGTGTTAAGGAAAAGTCTGTCTCTGTTGAAGGCATGCCAGAGATGAAGGTGATAATAGATGAGAAATTTGAAGACCCAAATCTCATTAATGAGCTGTTCAATGATTTGAGGATTAATGAAATCAGACCTGCATTTGATGTTTACCCTCCTAACAGCAAATTTAGAAAGTCGTCTCCTGGCAATCCAAGTTTTGTGCTCTGCGTGACCAGGTAATAAATCTTACTAACTCTTATATGACCTTACGACTGTGCTCCTGCAAAATTATTGGACCATATTTAGCTTGAATGTAATGCGTGTCTCCAATGCTTCTTGTTGAAATAATGTGACAAGCATGCCTTGACTTGTCAATAATCCATGGATTCATTTGGTGAAAGGCCCTCATACTTTTTTGAGCTTTTCTAATATTTTTATGGATGGTTTGTTGTACCCCATTTTAGTGGTAACTAGAAGATGAAGCCTGAAATTAGTCGATTTTTGGATTCATGGGAAAGATCTAGTTCTAGTTCATACTCACCAAACTCTAAAAAATTTGTTCTCGCTCTGAGCTATCTAAAACTATTTCAAAGCTCTTTTGCTTTCCCTGTGCTGCCTTTTCCATAAAACAAAATATGTCACTGATAGCTGAAGGAAGCATTCAGTCTGCCAAAGCTGGTCCCTTAGATCAGTTCTTGCTTAAACCTACTGGGTGAACGTTGCTGGATTGTGCTGCATTTGCATTGCATTTATGAGGATTAGGTTTTGAGTGGAGCTTTATGTGCTTGTTTCATATGCAGTATAATACTCGTTTGTCAAATCAGTCTCAAATTAATGGTGACTTTCCTTCTCATGCAGTGGCCATCCGCCATCCAAACCAGAGATTGAAGACCTTGAGAGACGGTGCAATGGCATTCCTTTGAAGTTCTGTCATGTCGAGCATGGACGTGTCAGTTTCTTCTCCTTCAACAGGGTTGTGCTCCCAGTCCTTCCCTGAATTCCTGTTATGATGGAGTTACATATAAGTGTAGGATGGGTAGATATTCATTGGCAAAGCGTTGTTGGAGTTCTTAGCTTATGTGAGTTTAATGGCTAATATGTATGTCGTAACATGCTAAACTTTAAATACATTATGGTAATGTTTAAGAAATGAAAATGAAATTTTTAGTGCACACGAATGAGCAGCAATTCTTCTACAATATTTGAAATATCAGAATACATATTTCTGCTTTTAAAAAAAAATTTCTGTTGAAATAATTTCTAAATAGTTTCTTGAGGTTTCTTTCACTTCTTGGGAAGTTCTGCCAACGAAGGAAAGCTAGAAACCCCTTTACTGTTTTATTCCCTCAAATTTACATTTCGGATGTTGATTACTTGTGTTATTGGTACTATTTTTTATGCTTGAAACCTTAAACTGGAAACCATTAAAATCATTAAAGCCATGTGTCGAAAGGCATCAGATTTTGCAATTGGTGAATTCTTGCTGAATTTGGTTAATATTTTTGTGTTGGATTTTTGATGAGTCATGCTTTTGGTAGGTTTAAAACTAATCTGAGACATTACCTTCTGAAAGAAGGAAGAATTAACTTATAAAAAAGAAAAGAAAAAAGAAAGAAGCATCAATTAATAACTAATTAGACACTGTTGGTGAACTTTCTCTATGGCCTTTCTAATTTTCCAGTGGGGAATGGGAGCTGTGATTTTGATAATATTTTGGGTATTCTTAATAACTAGTTCTAGGCTCCTCTGCTAAGGACAGAAAATTAAATTGGAGCAGGAAGAATATCAAAGAATCTCTTTGCTTGTTGTGACCAACTTAGAGGCTTCTTATTATTTCTAATATACAGGGGTAGGGGTTCAGCTCTTCAGGTCATCAGTACTGAACAAGTCTCTTGTCTGAACCTTTAGGCATTAACGTTAAGAACCAGTAGTGAAAGATCAGACTGAGATAAGTAAACAAACCTTGGATTAGGCGAAAGTTAATTAAACATTAAGCCCATCATTCTTGAACGCCTTGAAGAGCATCCTGATTTCCCCTAGTTTTGAGATTTGAAGCTGAGAAACGGGGTTGTCCCAGTTGGTAGCGACCGTACATCTACCGCTCATGATCCTGGGTTCGAGCCCCGACCTCACCATTCCCTCATCCTTGGCCTTATATTGTTGATATTCCTTGTATTCCTTAAAAAAAGAAAAAAGAAAAAAATTGAAGCTCATGTACCTTTTATTGAGCTCTGGATTGAGATCCCAAACCTATCTAGTTATATTGGCAATGAAAGAATCCAACTCCATGCAAGAGACACCACCTTGCTTCACTTACTGCCGGATGGCACAGCCCAGTTCGTCAGCCCTCTTCCTAATCTCTTCCCCTTCTTTTGATGCCATTAGCCTTTTCACAACTTTTCCGACGGCCGATGCAGTCACCAGCTCCTCCCGGTGTGCCCACTGTTTAACACCCAGACCAACTTTCAGCAAGTCTGTTGCCAGAAAGGCATTATTCGGTTGGTCAGAATGCATCGGCCATGCAGCTATTGGCACTTCCACGGTGACACCTCCAGGCATGCATTCCCTCCACAGTGACTCATGAACCCGCTTGTTGATGGGTGCCCCAAAATTTTCAGTTGAGAAGCCCCATCTCTAACTACCTTTCCAACTTCTTTTACCCTTTCTTCATACCCTTCTGGCAATTGAGCTCCGTTAACATCTTCTGCAAAAATGTCTCCTATATCTGCATCTCTTAGCACCCAGATGAACTTCTGTTTGCTTTGTTCTAACCCCATTGCAAGTTCTTTGATTTGTTCATCTACCATTGAAATTGTTGTTCCAAAAGAAACGTACAACACAGATTTTGGGTCCTGTTTATCAAGCCACTCCAAACATTTGTGTTGGCTATTCAAGTTTCTATTCTCGTATACTGTCGCGAGGTTCAACGGCCCAATCACCCATATCTGCTTCTTTCTACTAACCTGTTTATTTGCCTGTAAATCAATGCAAGTACCTTCAATCAATCTGCATGTGTTATATATAAATCCAACACAATTTCCAAAAATCAGACTGAAGAGCTATAAAATTCAGCATCTGAGAGGTGTGACATGCTTCTACAGATGGTAGCCCTTCTGCTTCTTCTACCAGGAAAGGTTTTCCCTTCATTTGCCATCCGTCAAAGAAAGAAGCAAATGCAGAAATGGGTTAAAGACATATGATTCTGCATTTCGTACAGTAGCAGTTTCCTGAACCACATAGGCCATGAAGGTGTCATGGATAACGTTCACTCTTCTTGCTGTGGCGGAGATTTCACGTAAGAGTGCAGCCACGTGTTGGCGGAGATGCAAAGAGGCTTTGAAGGATGGCTGCAGATGTGCCTGAAATTTACTAGTGGCGCTTGGGTTGGGAGGAGGAGAGAGGAAAGGAGGGGTGGGGAACTCATGGAATTGGATTTTGCCAACATCAAGACGGTTAATGCCATTGGCCTGGTGAATGTGGGTGGCGGAGCAAGCATAGTGAACCGGAATATTGTAGGGAGAGATCAGACGGGTGAGTTGGAGGAGCTGGTTAAGATGGCTCTGGCATGGAAAAGGCACTATGATCACAGCCACTCGAGCTTGGTTAAAGCCACTCAGGTCATGGCTTGGATGTTGGTTATGGACATCCATGGATTATATTTTCTGCAAAGAGAACCTCAGAGCTAGCTAGAGTGAGTAGGTTGTTTATAAACGAAAAAATAAAATCATCTCCAGATCCCATCTCCAAGGAATCAAGGATTTACTCCAGTCTAGGTTGGAGGAATTTTACTGCCCGTACATGGTACCATTCATGGGATTACACTATTTGCAAAAGATATTCAAACAAAATATGCAAATATGTATGCATGACAAAATAGTATGCTGCCATGTATGCAAGGCAATAAGAATTGCTATAGTGCAGGTTGAAAAAAATCTCTATCCTTGGAAAAATAGAATCAGAAAATGTTACGAACCTTTTGAGTTAGCATCAGTACTATTTAATAAATATGACTAGGATAATATTGGTAGTTATTAGAAATAAAGTTGTTTTTTGGAGTTATCTTCAGTTATCTTGAGATTATAAATAATTTTACATGCCGTATTGCTTGATTAATGAAACATATCATTGGTGTGAAAAAGCTTTTGCTCTCCCGTGTTATGGTTTTGCTCGGATTGAACCAATAGGAGGGTTTTGCTCCCCTTGAAGTAAGCTATTCTATCCTTTTTTTATAGTTTGATTTTGTTCTATTAAAAGGTTCATAAGAAATGTTATCAGACTCATTTTCTTGACATATTTGTGGATCAATGTAGCATGAAGGTTATGATTATTTTTTCAGCTTTCAGTTTTATTGTTCCCTAACGATGTTTTTGAAGATGTTAAAACTCGAAACGGTTGCGATGAGGAAGAAGGTTCTCAAAGAGGTCCCTTTCAATTTGGTGGCTTTCGTATTTTTGTTGTTTGTGCAAAACTCCAATATGGTGTTCTTGAAGATCTTGAAGCTGGACAAGGTTCTTTGAAGAAATAAGGAATGTTATGAACCTTTTTAGCTAGGACTCTGTCAGTACTATGTAAATAAATATGATTAGGATAATATTGATAGTAATTAGAGATACAGTTGTTTTTAGGAGTTATCTTGAGATTATAAATAATTGTTCGTTCCGTATGCTTGATTAATGAAAAATATTAATGGTATGACATGAGCTTTTGCTCTTAGGAGTTATGGTTCTACTCGAATTGAATCAATATGAGGGTTTTGCTCCCCTCAAAGAATTTGGGCTTTCGTTTTTTTTGTTGTTTGTGCAAAACTTTTGTGTTCTATTAAAATATATCAAGCTGGAAAATCCCTTAGGAAAAAAAAATTAGAATGAACCTTTAAATAGAATGTATGAGGGTGCTCAATATGATCAATATAATTAGGTGATTATGTATAATATTTTCTAGCTCGACCAGCTTTCTTTTTTTCTTAAATTAATGGCTCATGACAATTCAATAATTGATTTTGTTTTTTTTTCTTTCATCTTTTTGACAGATTGTTTCATTTAGTAGACTTTAGCAGATGCCTTATGATTTATTAAGATGACGAAACATGCATGGCTTATATTTAATCAATTTCTGATATGTCGTTCTGATCTAGAGATTAGTTGATTAGGAATTTAAATGAAAATATTCGTTTGGTTATCTTGATTACCTATAAATAAATGAAAAATTTAATTGAGCTTTTGCTCTTAGGAGTTATGGTTCTACTCGAATTGAATCAATATGAGGGTTTTGCTCCCCTCAAAGTGGGTTATTCTATTCTTTTTCTTTAGTTTGATTTTGTTCTATTAAAAGTATCATTACAGAAAATCCCTATCCTAGGAAAAAAATAGAATCATCTTAAATAGAATGTGATTGATGCTCAATGGATGATCAATTTAATTAGGTGTATGTATATATTTCTAGCTCGACCAGCTTTCTTAAATTAATGGCTCATGACAATTCAATAATTGCTTTTGCCTTTTTTTTCTTCATCTTTTGACAGATTGTTTCATTTACGTAGACTTTAGCAGATGCCTTATGATTCTTATCCATTAAGTGACGAAACATGCATGGCTTATATTTACTCAATTTCTGATATGTCTCTGATCTAGAGATCAGTTATCGTTTTTTATAGGAATTTATGAGATATTATTACGTTCTCTTGGAGCGCCACCCCACTTCTCTTCCTCCTCCTTCTCCTCTTACAATGAGGTAGGTCCCATCCCGGTGAGTGTTTTTGATTTTGTGATCCACCTAGCGGCGGAGACCCACCTCGTTATTAAAGGAGAAGTGACATGATGCTCTTCAAGGACTCAATAATATTTCAGGAATTTAATTTTACATACTTAGGAGGTTGAGTTTTGGTGCAATCAAAATGTGTACTGTCAGTCAAATTTTTCCAATTTGAACTTGTCTAAAAAATGAGTATTACCATTGTTGACACAAATTTCAAACCCAAAAAGTTTGGGTATAGATTTTAAATTTGTATTCACAAAATTCACTGTGTAATGTTCACAGCGTTGATTATTTATTTTGTGGGCTTTTATTTCCAATCAAGACCTCTGATTAATAAAGAACAATAAAATCAAAAGAAAGAAATTGGTGAAGAAGATCTTTATTGCATTTTGTAGGTTTCGAAACCTTGTTTACAAAATACATCGGGTTAACCCCCTTTACAAATATATGAGGGTTGGAACCCTTTACCTATAGATCGCCATTTGTGGAATTCTTCAAATACTTGATTGTCGAATCATTTGTCTTCAATTGCCTTTCAATCTTTATAAGCCTTAAAGTATTTCTGATTCTCCAAGACCCCTTTCTTCTCTTTCTATGTCTTTCATTGTCGAATTTTCTAAGTAGAAACGTCTGAAGTTTGAAGTTTCAAAAGTCCCCTCTTCTGAATGATGACCCTCTTATTTATAGAAAGTCTTTGGATGAGGTTGCTTATCTTTTCTTTGAATTTGAATTTAGGATGTTTATCGTCATTCTCAATTTAAATCAAAGATATTTTCCTTCAAAATTTGAATATGTCGTCATCCTTGTTTATATTTTGAATTCAAGCTGCCGATACTCTGATGTTACAAGCTTGACAGGGACTTTGTACGTGTTACATCCTTATTTGATATTTGACCTTTGACCTGTGAAAGCTCCACACCATCTTCAACTCCTCTTTGGTTGAAATTTGTGTGCCAACAAATGCCCCCGCGTGATTTGTTCAAGCAAATTTTGATGGTACAAATCACGATAACTTGGCACTTTTTTTTTTTTTAATTTAATTGCCAATGCACTATTTTTCTATTATGGAAGTCTAATCCTTTTGTTTTTTTTGTTTTTTGTTTTTTGTTTTGTAGGGTTTATTTCTTGAACGACCAACACTTTTTTAAAAGAGAAGGCTCTACCCATGCTCTTTTCTTTTTCTTTTTTTGTTAGGATAGGGAAAACTTTCCTCCTTAGGAGTTGGGCTAATTTTTTACTCCACATTTTGTGTGGAAGATGAGGTAGAATTTTGTATTTTTTTGTTTTATTTATTTGATACTTTATGTACAGGTAATATTTTAGATTACCCACAATTGTTTGCCCTTAAATTTTGTTTGGGCTATTTCATTTATGTATTTAGATTTCATTGGGCCAACTTTGTAGGCCCAAATTTTGTGGTTCATTTTGTGGTTTCCAAGATTTTACTTTTAGTCCATTATTAGTTATTTTTTAATGTTCCATGATTTAATTGGGCTTTGTGAGGTTGTTTGGGCCTTTTATCATTTATGGGCTTAGCAACACATTTATTATTCTTATTTGGAGAGATTGTTAGTGGGCTAGAATTTTGGACCCATTTGATAAAATTTTGTAGTATTCTTTCAATAATTTGGAAATTTTATTTATTTATTATTATTTATTGGGTGCACCAGATGATTTTCCTTGTGTAGAAGATTCTTTTAACTTTAAGATGTCTACCAGGATTAGGATACCAAGAATTTTATATTGTCTGATTTCCTAAAAAGATAGGTTTTATGATCTTATATAAGTAGCTTTATACCCATGTTTTTCACTTTCATCCGTAGGTTGCTTTTGAGAGACTTTGAGCCTGAGTATTCTTTTTTGAGGTATTTGATTTATTCTTCCCTTCTTTTTTTTTTTTTTTTTTTTTTCTTATAGTTTCGTTTTTGTTTGTTCAAGGGAGAATATATAACTTTTACCTGCTGCCATTGTATCTGTACTTTTATATTTCTTTTGCATGTGTTTGCATTGTCAATACAATACAACTTTTTCTTTTGTCTTATGCACGTGTGTTTCAGGAGTTCTCTACCCCCCCCCCCCTTTTTTGTTGCACAGTTGAGTGTTATTTTTCAATTGGTCCCGTAAGCATGTTTATTATTTTATGCTGCAATCTGCTTTTCTTTCATGATCTTATTTTGTTTTAAGCACGTGTGTTTCAGGAGTTCTCTAACCCCCCCCCCCCCCCCCCCCCCCCTTTTTTGTTGCACAGTTGAGTGTTATTTTTCAATTGGTCCCATAAGCATGTTTATTATTTTATGCCGCAATCTGCTTTTCTTTCATGATCTTATTTTGTTTCTGGAATGAAAGAGTGGGTTTCATACCATTAAATTTTGTCATGGTGGGTCTTTTAGAGAGAAAGAAAGAGATATGCAATTGTGAACTTTTACGTATATATATATATATATATATATTTTATGAGTTTGTAGTATCTGCCAATGTGAAGACAATTTGTACCAAAACAATACATCTTTTCTTTTTTTTTTTTGTTTGATTGCACTTGTATTTCCCAGATTTGCACTACTTTGCCCTACATAGATACATATATATTGATCCATCTCTTATTCTTTACGACCTGAATTTTGTACAATATGCTTGGTGAATGTTTTCAGAGTTTTTTTTTTATATTTAGTTTCCCTTCCATTTTATTGGTCTGCAGTGTTTCGTCCTATATGTATATTTGCTGCAGTGTTTTTTTTTTTTTTTTTTTTGTTCTTCTTTTGAGAGAGCGGTACAGTACCTTTTTGGGTTTACTTCTTTTCTATTGTTTCTTTCTGCTATGTGCTGCCAGCGAAAATTTCTTTATCTTTTTAATTTTTTTTTTGACCTTAACCGAACATGGTTGAAGAGTCCAAAAAGACTTGGGCTATTCTTTATTTCAAGGACTTTTTTTATTTCAAGGGAAATTTATTTTTTTTTCGCCTCATGGGGAGAGGGATGCTAGGAATTAGGAAGCACTTTTTAGGTCTTAAGCCAGCTTTCTGCTTTATTTAATTGGCCTTTGCCCTTTGTCATATGAAGCCCTATATATATATATATATTGTTTTTTTATCATCATCTTTTGTGCTGTTTGAGCGTAGATGCAGCAAAAAGTTGTGCTATATATGTCTTATTTTGTTTCTATGCGCAACTACTTTTATATATTTGCCAATTCAGCTTTTCTCAAAATATTTTGTTGTTGGCTACTTCTTAAAGAGATAGGTCTCTTAGAGAGAGAAAGGAGCGGGTCTCTGTAGCTCTATTTTTTTTTTAACAAACTGCAACCGCATGAAATTCTATTGTAACATGGTTGTACCCAAAGAAAACTCTCCCTTTTGCATGGTTTTAGTCATTGGCATACGCCTACAATTTGGGCCTCCCTTTTTTTTTTTTGTTTTAGCCGAACTTCAATGTAAAAATAAAAAAAACCTTTGACTGACATATTCTTTATTCTTTCTCTTTCTGTATTGTGTCACTGCAATTTCTCCCCCCCTTTTTTTTTTTGCTGGTTTGGGGATAACAGTTTTTTTTTTTTTATAATTATTTTGCAACTGTTGTCTATTTGCTGGGATTTCATTGAGCATCTCATTTTAATTTTCAGCTTCCTTTCAGGTAATTAAAGTTCTATCAACTTTTTATTTTGAATATTTTATTTTGATATATTAATTTGTGCAATTTTAAGGACTGTTACAGCCTTTTCGAAATCATTATTAGACGAGTTTTCGAATATTATTACAAAATTTTCCTTTCATTCGTCTTGAAAGGCCTTTGAGGAAACTTCTCATTCGTCTCGCTTAAGGCCTTTGACAGTTAAACTTTGTTACCATATTCGCGATCTTTTTTGATTTTGTATTTTACACAAATTATTTGACATGAAGCTCTTGAGGGATTTCACTCTTCATTTGTCTTTGAGAGGCCCTTGAGGAAATTTTTTCTTCATCCGTCTCACTTAGGCTCTTGAGAAATATTATTCTTCATTTGTCTTGTAGAGGCCCTTGAAGAAGTTTTCTTCATCCGTTTCTCTTAGGCTCTTGAGGAATATTATTCTTCATCTATCTTGTAGAGACCCTTGAGGAAGTTTTTCTTCATCCATCTCATTTAGGTTTTTGAGCAATATTATTCTTTATTTGTCTTGTAGAGGCCCTTGAGAAAATTTTTCTTCATCCGTCTCCCTTAGGCATTTGAGGGATATTATTCTTCATTTGTCTTGCAGAGGCCCTTAAGGAAGTTTTTTCTTTTTCTTTATCCATCTCACTTAGGCATTTGAGGAATATTATTCTTCCTTTGTCTTGTAGAGGTCCTTGAATAAGTTTATTTCTTTATCTGTCTCCCTTAGGCATTTGAGAAATATTATTCTTCATTTGTCTTGTAGAGGCTCTTGACGAGATTTTGCTCTCGCTCGTCATTTGTTTGGCCTAATCATTGACAGGTTGAGCTTACTTCTACTTTATGGAAAAGACACTTGAGAACCTCCGTCGTGACGAAAGGAGAAGTTAAACATCTTAGTTCATCCTCAGTTTCTCTTCTTTGTCCTTTCTTTAATATTGAGAAACGTCATTCAGTTTCCCCTTCTAGCTTTGGTGTTATGCTCAGGAGGATGAAGAACGAGGGCTTGGAATGGGATAAGTCTTTTAGCATCCGCAGTGCTCCTACTTTCTTCCAAAGTCCGATCTGGCAATATTGGTTGGACGACATATTTTCTTCTTCTTCTTCTGGAATCTTGAAGCAGGTTGGTGTTTATTCAGCAGTTTATCTATCTCGATTTGCTTATACTAGAGATGTCAATTTGTTTAAAGGCTTCTTGGAACAATGGTCCCCAGATACCAACAGTTTTCATTCCATTTATGGGGAGATTGAAATTTCTTTATGGGATCTTTATTGCATCAGTGGTCTTCCCATTGTAGGAGAGTTTTATGAAGAGTATACTCCTACCAATGATGTCCTTTATTCTAATAACACATCTTTCATTTGTTGTTCCCTCTTCAACATTCATGTTGTCTTTCCTGAAGCCAAGAAATTTGCTGCTTGGGCTTCTTGTTTCATACATCCTTTTGACGAGACATCTTCTAGTTTCTGTACTAAGCCACGTTTTCCTAATGGGGTATATTTTGCTGGTTTTTTGGCATGTTGGCTTAGTGGATTTGTATTTCCCCACTTTCTTGGTGAAGTTCGCTCTACCACATATGTTATGGCTTGCAAGATGGCTACAGGTGTCAGGTTCAGTCTTGCTATCCCTGTTCTTGCTACCCTTTATCGTCATCTCAACAGGATTGCTCGGTCACCTTCTCCTGGGAAAGATAACATACAAGGTCTTTTTCACTACCTTTATGGATAGATTTCCCTTTACTTCCCTAAGGCATATTCTTATGGAGATCCTCGGGTCAACTATCTGAACTTTAATGAAGACTTTCTACCCTATTTAGGGTTTATAGGAGATCAATCTGCAGCTCAATTTGCTCTAGATTTGACACTTGGCTCCTTTTTTAGTCATTTTAGGGAGTTCAACTTTAGGGCTCTTGATCATGAGGGTGAACCACATAGAATCCTCACGAATGACTTCTTTCTGGTATAGCTATTTGATTTCTCTTCGTCCTGGGGTATTAACACTCAAGGCGGGCTTATCTTTCATTGCTGAGCCTTATTCTCCTAACCGTTATGCTCGTCAATTTGGGTTTGTTCAAGCATGTCCCAAACCTCTTGACCAATCTTGTCGCCAAACATTACAACCTTATGAATTTTACTATCATTGGTATGAGATGATGTAGTGAGGTACAAGGTCTTTGAGATTGCCTGATTCTAGGGTCCCTCCATCTGTGACAGAGCCCTATACTAACTGGTGGACAGCTTCTTCCTTCACCATGCTTCAATTTATTTGCCATGCTAGATCAAAACCTTCAAAGAAATGGCAAAGGAACAAGTCTAGAGGTCCAGAGAAGAAAGCTAAACAAGGCTTAAGCGAAGAGCATCTTTCCCATAATTCTAAGTCTTTCCCTCTTTTGAAGTCTCCTCCTTGACCTTACAATGGTCTTTTTGGCATTTTCGAAGACATGTGTAAGGAGGCATACAAAAGGTAATTTACCTTTGAGAGAGTCAATCTTGATGCTAAGACTGATAGCTTGGAGAGTATTTTCTCAGGAATAAGCCGAGTTGCTCATTGTAGGGGGACTCCTTCCAATTCGACGATTGTCAAAATTTCGCCTTTAGACCAGTTTCGAAACTACTAGTCCTCTTTTCTTATGGATAAGGACGAAAAGACCATTCTAGAACTGTTTAAGGACATTGGTCATAAGTTGGATGCTTTAGGGCTTATCCGAATAAGGAGTGTAGGACCCCCTCTTTCACCTCCTGTTTATGAATCGTCTACTTCTGCTTCTTTTGGGGATGACACTTGTGTCGATTCTAATATTAAGGGTGGTGGCGAAGATGATGATGAGTTATATGATTATAATCAACTATTTGCTCATTCGCCAAATGATATTGCTTCTTATCATTCTTCTAAAGAAGAAGTCCACATTTCCCTTCAGCCGGCACAATTCACTTATTCTCTTAAGGCTCCTCATTTTTCAGGTGATTCGGCAATGACTTCAGCCTCGGCTAATCTTTCCTTATCAACACCTGTTATAGGTACATAGTATTTTCTGTATTATTTATTATTCTATATTTCTAACTTGATAACAATATCTTTGTTATTGCTATTTCAAATTCCCTTCAGGCTTTGCTGCTTATGCCACTTCTGAAGATGTATTGGCAGCTCCCAATCTGAAATCTCCAAGCCATGGTAAGTTATAATATTCTTATGGATTCATACACATTTCATGAATCTTTATGGATATTTTGTTTCATCTTCCTTTATAACATAGAATCGCTCTTCGGGTGTAGATTCCATTACCAACTCTACTTCTAAGGATGGAATGCCAACTCCTACATCGCAACCTCCAGACCATGGTGAGTTGCTTTCTTTAAGAATCCTTATGTACATTTTCTTCACCTTTCTTTTTGATGTGGGATTGTCCTTTAGGTACATATGGTCTCATAAATGATGCTGAGTTAGAAAGCTTGCTTTTTAAACTTGAAAAACCTATCGGCCTTGATCTTTCAGACATATCAACTCATCAAGGAGCTATTTCCATTCAAAGTGGTGTAATATTGTCCTTGCAATCTGCCCCAGATATTGATAGCATGATAGATATTGCCAATGGAATTTTTGCTGTTTTCAAGAGGATGAGCTTAAGTTTTGCTCCATTTTTGGAGAAGGTGAGGACCTTTATCAAGTACTCAATACTATTAGCTCGATTGCCCAACTTTTCATACCAAAGCTCTACTGTTGAAGATTTGGAAGCCCAATACCAAAGCAAGAAACTCCATCTTGACAAAGTGATTGCGCAATATGAAGAAGTATTCTCTCTAGCCACAGAGTCTGGTCAACATGTCACAAAACTAGAAAAGGAAATTTCTCAGACCAAAGAACTTCTTCTTAAGCTTGAAACTCAATTACCTTCAAGTAAGATTGAGCATTCTTCTCATACTAGCCGCTTAACTCAGATTGCCATGGATGTATCTAAATCAGAGAAAGACTTGCAAAGTACATTGGATGATTTAGCTCAATGCAAGGAGAAGAATGTGAGTCACGCTGCTGTGAAGCAAGCTTTTGATAGGGCAAATGCTGCCCTAAGTGAATGAATTTTATTACTTTGATTGGATTGGACTCTTTTTTTATTTATTAGGATATATGTAACTTTGAATTTCATTTTTTTTTTACATTTAGTTTTATTTATGGAAATGAATGGGAAATGTGATGGTTTCATTTGTTTTAGCCGTACATAGTTTATGCTTTTGCAAGCCAAGAGTGTCCTGAGATTTATCACCTTGGACTTTGGTGAGGTGTTTTAGCAGTTTAGCTACATACTGCACCATTGGTGGGTCTTCAAATGAATGTTTTGTTGTATGTTTTAGCCGTACACAGTTTATACTCTTGCAAGCCAGGAGCGTCCTGAGATTTATCACCATGGACTTTGGTGAGTTGTTTTAGCAGTTTAGCCACATACTACACCATTGATGGGTCTTCAAATGAATGTTTTGTTGTATGTTTTAGCCATTCACAGTTTATACTGTTGCAGGCCAGGAGCTTTTATTTTATTTTATTTTTTATTAATTGCCCTAACTTTTGCCTAGGCCGCCCTTTCGGGTTTTCAACCTAGCGGGCTTCTTCTTTTTTTATTTTTTTATTGCCTTAATTTTTGCCTAGACTGCCTTTTTTTGGTTTTTAATCTTGCAGGCTTGCCCTAACTTTTGCCTAGGCTGCCCTTTCGGGTTTTCAACTTAGCGGGCTTTTTTTTTAAGGATAGTATCTCTTTAAGAACCTTGCATTGGCGGGGGGTATAACTTTTTCACCATCCATTGTGGTTAACAAGTAGGCTCCATTTGAATAGACCTTCTCAATCACATAAGGACCTTCTCATTTAGGTTCGAGCTTTCCTTTCGTTTGCCGAGTCACGATGATTAGTGTTCGAACCATTAACACTAAGTCTCCTTTCTTGAAACAACGGAGCCTTACTCTTTTGTTGAAGGCATTTGCCATCATTTGTTGATATATCTCCAAATTTTGTTGGCAAAAAGCCTTCTTTCATCCAGGGTTTCAAGTTCAACCAACCTTACCATTGCACTTTCATCTTTAGTCAAAGATTCTTGTATCACGACCCTTAAAGAAGGTATTTGAACTTTAAGTGGTAGTACCGCTTCCCCTCCAAACACTAATGAATAGGGTGTGGCTTGAGTTGGAGTTTTGTATGAAGTACGATAAGCCCACAAGGCTTTTTGTAGTTTTTCATGCCAACTTCTTTTATTTCTGTTCACCATTTTCTTAAGTATTTTGTAGAGGGTCTTGTTGAATGCTTCCGCCAATCAATTTGCAGGTGCATGATACCGTGATGAATGATTGATCTTTATTTTGTACTTGGAATACAACTTGTACAATGCATTACTTTTAAATGACTGTCCATTATCTATAATGATACTTTCAGGAATTCCAAATATGTAAATGATGTGAGTCCTAATGAAATCTGCAACAGTTGTAGTTTTTACTTCTTTTAAGGCCATTACTTCTGCCCACTTTGAGAAGTAGTTTGTCACTGCCAAGATGTATCGATATCCTGTTGAAGATAGAGGGACAAAAGGCCTAATCACGTCCATACCCCAAGCTGCAAATGGCTAAGAGCAAGTTGTGACATGTAGAGGCTCTGGAGGTTGATGGATGAAGTTCCCATAAAATTGGCAAACTTGACATCTTTTTGAGTAGTCAATGCAATCAGAGATCATGGTCGACTAATAGTAGCCTAATCGTTTTAGCTGCATGTGTAGCTTTGGGCCACTCTGATGTGCACCACATATTCCTATATGTACTTCTGCCATGACTTCTTGAATTTGCCCTTTGGCTATGCATCGCATGTATATTCCGTCCAAGGATTTTTTGTAGAGTGCATCGTTCTACAAAATGAACTTAGTGGCACGCCGTCTCACCTCAGTACGTTTTGCTTTTTCTTCTGGCAATCTTCCATGTTGGAGATAATTCATAAAGGGCTCCTGCCAATCTTCCTCATCTTCTTTTGTGCAAATTGTCTAGATTGGAGCAACATTTAAAATTTTATTTAAAGGCTGCAAAACTCTTCTTTCTCCTACAGTTATGGTGATTGTCTTATTTTCTGGCAAGGCTAGTGAGGCGGCCAAACCTGCCAAAGAGTCTGCTCGAGTATTCACTCTTCTTTTGACATGAAAAATGTGCACTTTTCTGAATTGTGAAAGTAGTTGATCAGCCCTCTCATGGTAAGGAGAGAGACTTACCTTTTCACTATATATTCTCCACCTAATTGCTATATTACTAACTTAGAATCCCCATATATGGTGAGTTCTTCAACAGGAATTTGTAGTGCTAGTTCCAGTCCAGCAATTGCAGATTCATATTCTGCCTCATTATTAGAGTATCCTTTTGTTAAGGCAAAAGAGTGAGGAACTATTGCGTTGTCTGGTGTCACAAACACAATGCCAACCCCTGATTTATTGTTTTTGGGATTCTCTTGTTTCTTGCTATCAGGGCTTCTTGAAGCTCCATTAAAATACATTTTGCACCCTTTTTGTACTTTTATCTGCATCACTTCTTCATTTGGTAAATCAGTGGAAAGAGGTGAGTTATCAGGAACAGGGTGTGCCGCTAAGAAATCTGCCAGGGCTTGCCCTTTTATGGTTTTTTATGATACATATTCAATTGAGAATTGTTGAAGAAGAACAACCCATTTTGCAATTTTACCTGAAAGAACTGGTCGTGAAAGTATATATTTCAAAGGATCAGCCCTAAATATTAATTTGACTTCATATTCTAAGACATAGTGTTTCAACTTCTACAATGCAAATACCAAAGCCAGACATGTTTTTTCAATTGGGGAATAGTTAACTTCTGCACCAACTAAAGTACGACTTAGATAATACAAGGCATTTTCCTTCCCTTGGTCATTATGTTGGACCAAGAGTGCTTCTAATGAGTGATTAAGAGCTGCAATATATAACAGAAGCGGTCTTCCTTTTATTAGGCTCATGAGCACCGGGGGTTTCATGAGGTATTCTTTGATGCTATCGAAGGCATTTTGGAACGCTTGGTCCCATTCAAAGGGTACATCTTTCTTCATTAACCTTGAGAATGGTAAACATCAGCCAACCAGATTAGAAATGAATCTTCTGATGTAAGCCAATCTTCCTTGTAAGCCTTTCAACTCCTTTAAGTTCCTTGGGGGAGGCATTTTAAGAATTGCTTTGATCTTTGTAGGATCAACTTTGATTCTTTTGCTTCGAACCACAAACCTAAGAAATTTTCCTGATGAAACACCAAAGACACATTTCATCGGGTTTATCTTAAGTTGATAACGCCTTAAGCGTTCAAAAATTCTTCTTAGATCCTCGAGATGGTCTTCCTTTTTCCTTATTTTGATAATAATATCATCAACATAACACTCAATAATGTGATGAAGCATATCTTTGAAGATCGAGGTCATGGCTCTTTGATAGGTAGCTCCAGCATTTTTTAGACCAAAGGGCATCACTTTATAACAAAAGACTCCTTTTGGAGTTCTGAAGGTTGTCAACTCTTTATCTTCAGGTGCCATTCGGATTTGATTGTATCCTGAATATCTGTCCATAAATGACATGGTCTCATACCCTATAGTTGCATCTACGAGAAGCTCGGTTATGGGTAGAGGAAAATCATCTTTGGGCCAGGCTTCATTCAGATCACGAAAGTCAATGCACACCCTGATCTGGCCATTCTTCTTCTTGACTAGTACTATGTTTGCCAACCATGTCAGATATTTCACTTCTCTGATGAATCCATCTTTGATGAGCTTGTCAACCTCAGCTTCAATTTGGGTTGACAGTTCAGGTCGAGATCGTCTCTGTGGTTGTTTGACCGGTCCCTTCTCAGGTTATATTGCAAGCTTATGAACCGCAATCCTTGGATCAAGACCAAGCATCTTAATATAGTTCCATGTAAAAATGTCTCGATATTCCCTTAGGAACGAGATATATCTTTGAGCCTTTTGTTCAATCAGGTTTGCACTGATAAATGTTGGTTTATTTTCACCTTCATCACTGAGGTTTATTTCAAAAAGTTTGTCAATTGTAGCTTGTCCTCCTCCTTCCAGCTCTCTTGGTTCAAGACATACCTCTTCGTCTTCTTCTTCATATAAGTCTCCTGGGACTTTTTCTGTAGTGGTCATGTTTACTGAAAGCTGATTTTCTATGGAAGGTTCATGATATCCTAACCCCTCTTTTGTTGAAATGATGGGTTTCCCTTGTTGGATGGCCTCTCTTTGAGACTATGTCAACATAGCATCAAATAATGTAACTTCTTTTGTTGAGACTTTTCTAGGATCCAAACCGAGTTTTACCAGCATCTGTGTAGTTTTTGCACTATATTTAGGCTTTACAGCATTAGAGATTTGGTGTTCCATATTTGAAACTTGTTCTGCGTCCACCCTTTGTTCAAGATCACCCATCGAATGAAATCGAATAGGCTTTGACCCTTTTTCTTTAGGGTGAACTACAAACTTGCTATAGGTGTCCACATATGTGCATTCAGTCTTCCTTAAGGGTAAGATAAATTTATCCTTCAATTCTAAGGTTGGATTTATCGGGACTAAGGCACTTGCCCCCAACTTTCTTTAAGACTTTGGGATGTATTGAAAAGATTTTATTGCTGGAGCTTGAGTACCTTCTATTTTCTTCATATATTTTTCTTTCTCTTTCTTTCGTAACGTCCTTGAATAAAATCGAGCATCTGCATAGTAGGCCTATACCCCATTGAATGTATCATGGTCGGCTATAATTGTCCTTTCCTTTTTAGACCCCTTTTCAAAAGGTAGTGGATATTTGATGCACTGATGGAAAGTAGAAGGTATTGCATAATGATTATGCACCTAAGGGCGTCCTAGAAGGGCATTATAAGAGGTATCCATGCCAATCACCAGGAATTTAGTATCCTCCTAGAAGGGTATAATTTTTCCCATAGATGACTTGGTCACATGTGTAAAAGTGGGACACCTAACAAGCTTAGGGCTTTTCTTGGCAGAAGGTTCACAGCCGATCCTCCATCAACCAAGACCCGAGAGACATTGGTGGTGAGGATACACCCAGTGATAAACAACGGATGATTGTGATCCAACACTTTTGGCACACATGTCATCATCACTGAATGTAATCATGGACATACACATAGCAGTCCCTTCGAGATCCTTTATTACAGCCTCCTAATGAAAATCCTCGGGCCTTGATAAGGCATATATCAAAGACTTTCTAAGTTCTGGAGACATCTTTAGGGCGTCATAGATACTTAATAGAGCCAAAATTTTCTTAAGGTGAGCAAGGACATCATACTTTACTTCCTCTTCTTTTTGTAAGACTTCTTATTGTACAATTGATGTCTGAGGGTCTTGAGTTGTATTACGTGGTCGCCTTTGATAAGTGAGGTAAGTTTGACATACCTTGGCAATAACTTTATTTTTGCTTTCAACCTCTTTTGACTCATTATTAATTTGGACCATGTTGACAGACCCGGCAGAAGATCGATCATCATCATCAGTCATTTCTTCTTCATCTTGCATTTTGGACACATTTCTCAAATGTTGTGGATCTCACCTATAGAAACATTGAGATTCTATAAAAGCATTTTTCATCACTTCCCAACTGGGTACCACAACTCCTTCAAGGGCATAATACCAGTCAAATAAAATTCCACCAAGGGAAAGGGGAAATTTACGTAAGCAGAGATCTTTATTTTGAGCTGTATCCATGTATTGCTTCAAAAAACTGTTGAGTCAAGGTTGATCCTTGTTGACTCAAGGTTAATTCCCATGTTGATTTTGATGATAACTAAACCTTGTGTTATGTTACTAATAAATCTACTTAGTGTGCAGACTAACAAGTTCATAACTTAGACTTAAAGTTAAATCTTAAGTCTAATACATATCAAGGAGAATGCACAACAAGTTTAAGAAGCAAGTAATGAATTCAAAGAGCTATGCAATGAACCAAACTGAGAAATGATGCCTATCTCTACTTCAAGAAAATATCTTACATTCGATGAAGATTGATTTGCAAGATAGGCTGAAGACTTCATCAGTTGAGGAAATGGAATGATCAGTTAAAGATGAAGAATGGAGATATTGTAAATACCTAAAGAAGATTTCATCAGAATACACAAAGATCAGTTGAAGAAGTGCAATACTCAGTTGACGAAGAATTGGTTGCTGAAGAATTTGGAAAATGCTCAAAGAGATGAGCTTATCTGGTATGATAAAGACCAATTCAAGACAACGAGATTGAAGTTGTTGAGAAGATGACTCACAATGAATATCTGATCTCTATATGGAAACCAAAATGAAGAATTGCTATCAAAGAGAGGAAATCAGAAATGAAGCATTGTGAAGCTCTACAAGAAGATTGGCACTCAAGAAGATGTTCTACAATGATTGAAGAAGCTTTGTAAATGAAGAAGTAAATTTCAGCTTTAATCAAATAAAGCTTTGAGATTCAAGAAGAAGATCAACATCCAATGATTGATTTAATCCAAATTTAAATAGAAGTTAACTCTGATGAGTTAAGAAGATTTGATTGGTCATCATACCCCAAAGACATACTCCTTGAAGATCTTATATCAGTGCTTTGATAAGCTTGATCAATAGAAATCTGAAGGCTGAATTCTGGGCAATGAGAGGACTCATGAAAATAAGGAGTCGCCTCCTGATCACAGACGCTAAAAGGCTTGAAGACATATTGAACAAAGAGGGGACTCATGGAATTGAGGTGTCGCCTCTTGCACACAGAAGCAAATTGTCTGTAAAGACCAAATAGAAAATGAGCGGACACATTGCAATGAAGTGTCGCCTCATGAACACAGACGCCAAGGCCGAAAGTTTAAACGATCAATGAGCGGACACATTGCAATGAAGTGTCGCCTCATGAACACTGACGCCAAGGCTGAAAGTTTAAACGATCAATGAGCGGACACATGAAGATGAAGTGTCGCCTCCTGGTAGCAGAAGCAAAAGGCTGGAAATTTAAATGATCAATGAGTGGACACCTGAAGCAGAAGTGTCGCCTCATGACAGCAGAAGCCTAGTATGAAGAAGACAGATGAACAAGGAGTCGCCTCATCAACCTGAAGAGGGGACTCATGAACTCAGTGAACTATATCTGGTAAATGCAGAAGCAAGAAGTGTCGACACCACAAAAATGGAGCCGACTCCCTCTGCTGCAACGGCTACTTTTCTTAACATTATAACAGACTGGACGTGCATTTATGATACCCAACCACCTCCAACGGATGGAATCAATGCAAGGGTATATATACTAGCCTCCAACTGCATTTATACATGAGAATCAAGAGGAAGAAACAAGAAGAGACGAAAATCTACTGAATCGCTGATATTCCTGAAACATTCTTCCTGTTTTATTCCTTTGAGTTTTGATTGTAAATCTACTCTAGTTAGAGAGTTTGTTTGTGAGTTGTATACTCCTATACACTTGTAACTGAGAGTTTGAGAGTTCTCTTGTGTGAAGCAAAACTCTTGTAAAGTTTAAGTGGAGCTTGGACAAAATCACTTGGGAATCGAAGAACTCAGTGAGGAGTTCTTGTAGAGTGAGCTGAGCACTTTGTCAATCAGCAGCCCATCTTGTAATAGGTGATTACATAGTGGAAGAAGGCTTCAAGGAAGTCTTGGGGTGAGGACGTAGACCACGGTTTGTGGTTGAACCTCGGTAAATCTGTGTCTCTCCTTCATTGTTTTGTTTTCTTTGTTTTCATTGATAACTTTGCTTTGCACATAGATTAGCTATTGCTATATTGTTTAGATTAATTTTAATTAATCTTAACTTGTATTAATTTCTGAAAAACCCAATTCACCCCCCTCTTGGGTTGCCTATTGGACCAACAAAAACGTTTAATGTGTTTCTTAGGATCCCATACCCTTCATATATCACAAAGTTTGGGAGTTCATATTCTTCTAGAAATGGTGTCTACTTAAACCATGGAGGAAACAAATCTCTGGGTCTAAAACTTCCCATTTCTCGCTGATCAAGGGCGGCTTCAATCTTTTTTTTGATAGTTCCTTTAAAAAAAGAATAAGTTTGGATAGTTGTATGATCTTCATCTTCCCCAGGTTCTAGCATTTCAATTTCCATAGGTCTTGGGGTGTAAAATTTTCTATAGAATCGATCTGCCATTGTATCCCAATTAGGGATGGAGTTGAGAGGAAGACTAAAGAACCAATCAGCTACCCATCCATCCAATGAGAGAACAAACTGTCGTAGAAGCAAAGCTCAGCTCTTTACAGTATTCCCACATTGAGCAAGAAAACGAATTAAATGACGCTTCGGGCAACCAACCCCATAATATAATGGAAATCGAGGCACTGCATATCCTTGTGGGAATGGGACTTTTTCGACCCATTGAGGAAATGGATGCCTAGCAATTTGGTTAACTTCAATTATATGGTTTTGGGGAGCTCGAGGTTCTTCTTCCTTTAAAGAAATTGTTACTTTTGCTCGATTTCCTTCTGTTTTGGCTTCAATCTTTGTTTTCTCATCATCATTTGGACTGCTACTGATTTGGACTTCTCCACTTACAAAATCTACATCAACAGTGATGACATTACAAGGGATATCAAAATGGTCACTTGACACACTTTCACCATCATAGGTTCTCACTGGAGAGGGGTATTGTGAGCTTTCAGGGGAAAAATTAAGTTCCAAATCTTCACAAAGGATCTTGATTTGAGATAGCTTTCTTCGTTTCTCAGAGTGACTCAGTAGTTCATCATCTGATTGGCATTTTAACTCACTATCTTCAAATTGCAGTCTTCGTCACGAACGTCTCACGAGCTCTGTGTCAAACTTGTACTCCAGATTTCTTTGTTCTGAATCTCTTATATATTTTGGAGTATTCAGATAGTACACTGGTGGTACCTGAGAGTACTCTGGTAAGTTGTCATGAAAAGCCATGAATCTTCTTTTAAAAGGGCTGAGGTTTATGTTGGCATGCCCTCCTTCCTTAGTTTCAGGACATGTTACTTTTTCTTCATCATCGCTTATCACAATGATGGTTAGACAAGGGACTACATCTACCTTAACTTTCTTTCTCTTACCAAAATAAGCTTGTAACTCATCAGACTGAAGTTCTGGAGGCAAGACTTCCTTGAATGTGATTGGAAAACGAGGAGGTTGTTCAAGAAGCTCCTCAGGGACCAATTTTTCTCCTTTTCTTTTCTTGTGAGTCTTCTTCTTCTTATCTTTAGTGACTTTGGGTCTTTTCTTCTTCTTGGAATCCACCGTCTTTCGATGCTTCCTAGTTTTTGCCTTCAGTGCAACATTCTGTTTCTTTTTCAAACTTTTTGATTGATACCCAATCCATTCTCCTTCGTCACTATCATCAGTAGTGACAGGGTTATCTGTTGTTTTTTCTGGAGGGGGAAGAGTGATGACCTTTGAATCAAAGGGTTCTTGGATTTTATCTTTTAAGACGAAACACTCCTTTAATGGATGACTAATCAAATGGTGATATAGGCAATATTTAGGATTATCTGTCTTGCCTACTTCATGAGATCTTTTTACTTCAGGAAGTGAGATCATGTCTTATTCCAAGAGATCTTCAAAGGGGTCTTTTACTAAATCATTCTCGAAAGAATATTTTCTTTCCATTCTTTCCTTTATGTTAACCTTTTTAGCATCTCTAGGCTTCTTGGCACCAATTATCATAGGAGCCTTATTCCAAATGACCATAAAAGCTTTATTTTTTATTTCAACTACGGCTGAGGTTTCAACTTTATCAACCACCCTTGGCCTTCGTCTCTTACTTAAGTGTAATTCCATATCATGTGCCTTGGTATATAAGTCATTAAACCCTTCAGAAGTTTGAGCCATCAAGGCTGTCAATAGTTCATAACGAAAGTTGTTTAGGCACATCCTTAGAAGCTCTAACTGGGTGAACTTCTGAGGACATGCAAATGTTAGAGCCTTCTACCTTGCTATGAAGTCAGTGATCGGTTCATTGTCATGTTGCTTCGTTTTGGTGAGCTCTAGTACTCCAACACGTCTTTGTGTGTTGCAAAACTACTTGAGGAATTCTTTAACCATAACATCCCAACTTGGGATTGAGCTTTATGGGAGGTTAGCATACCATGTAAATGCGGACCTCTCAAGGGATTGCACAAACAATTGTAGACAAAAAGCCTCATTTTGTGCTATAGGCCCACATCGTGACAAAAAGTGTGCCACATGTTGTCTCGGGTCACCTGTTCCATCAAACATCTTAAAATCTGGCTGAGAAAAGCCAAGTGGAAATGGAATAGCATCCACCCAAGCAGGGTAGGTATCATGCCCCATAACCTGGCCTATACAGATTTAGGGTACATGACCGGCCAGTAGCATGGCTACCCAAGGCCGCATTACATAAACTGGTTGATCACTTGTGCATAATCATTTAGAATAATGTATAATTACGAAAAATAGAACTTTTGATAACTTAAAAACATAATTCGTGTCATACATGGTAGAGCTGTGCCTAATCCAAAACATAACATACATAAGGACCAAATCAAGGTCCATCAAAGTTATAGCATTATATCATTACAAAACATTGGGTCAAGCCTTCAAACATTATACAAAACATAGGCCCGTGGGCCGTAACTCAAAATCCACATATGGCCTCACTTTAGGGCCTTCCGGATTGGCTACCTGAAAATCATTTAAGAAAACGTAAGCTAATGCATAGTGAATGACAATGATGTATAAGCGAGAAAATATCCTGGACTACCAATTATATCCAACTTACAAGGATAGATAATCATTTATTCACAAGGAAATGAACTTTTGAACGTTTAAAGCGTAAGCTTGGAACTCAAAGGTAACGTAAACATCATTTGAAACATAGTATCATAAGAAGATGTGCAACATAACATTATTCTTGATATGGCATTTCATAACTTTTCGTAAAACATGTGAACATATCATAGTTCTCGGTTCAAAACATAAGTATGCTATAATTTGATATATGAGCTAGGCTCCATAGTAACCATGTAGGTCACACTAAGGCTCTTTAGGCCAGGGATGTCTCCCAACATAGATAATTTATTTCCCGTCCCCTATCATAGGACTATCGGGCTATATTAAAGTCTTGCCACGAGAATACCCGAGTTGGCACCATACATTGGAAACTTAGCATCTCTTTCATTTAAATATTATAGTCCATGGTTTCATTCATAATATAAATATAACTGGCATGCATTTGAAATATGACATTTGTAATCGAACATAACATTGATGCATTAAACTGTATGGAAAACATTCATGATATAGAGGTGAACTTTAAACGTTTGAAAAATAATAGAGTTTTACTCATGGCATATCGTTACTCACCTCTCTCCGATAAAATGGGTGGTAGACAAGGTGCTCCTATATAAATGCACGTATAAGCAAAGAAATATCAATACAAGACTTTAAGGTAAAGCAATAACACATAAGTCAAGACTAAGCACATAAACCCCTAGACCACGACTCAACAACACCTCATTCTCACAACGGGAGAGCGAGGCTAAACTCTAGGACAAAGCCCCGATGTAAAATAAGAATATAAAGTTGAGGTTTGAACATGAAAACCAGAATGTCAACTCCTTCATTAGGTCCCAACCACCTCTCAAAGATGAGTTCACACCTAAAGCTAGTTCCATTTGAAAATAAGCTTAAAGGCCTTTATTTTGATAGGTCATGGGCCAAAAGCACATTTCGGGTGAAGAAGTTATGTTTCTAGGAATGTGGACTAAAATTTTAGAAAACAATATTGTTGGCAGAGATTTTGGGTCAATTTTAAACTTTCATAACTCTCAATCTATAAAGAATTAGAGAACAAACTTTATATGGGCACAAAGGTCTATAAGTCTATTTTTCAATTCTTTGAACAGTGCATCATTTTGAGTTTTCTAGAGAAATTTATGTGCATTTTACTAAATAGTGTCGGGGCTATCAGACACGAGTGTCAGCAAGGGCATCTGGACGACCCGAGGCTAACTTTTCTCCAAAAATACCATTGTCAGGATGCAAAATGTTGTGTCCTGACGACCCGAGGGCTTGATACATCAAAAGCACCATCGTCAGGATGCAAAATGTTGCGTCCTGATGACCCGTGGCTACTCTAATACTTCAAAATTGATCGTTAGGACGCTAAAACGTGCCGTCCTGACGATCTTTACATATTTTATTCGAGAAAATGGGTTCTCCAAGTCTTAGATTTCCAACCTAAACCATTCCAAACTCTACCAAACTTGACTAATGCTGCTAGGGTTCAAAGATTAACCCAAAAGGATGGCAATAACTTAAAATGTGGGAGAAAGAACAATTAAATTGAAAAGGATCTAAGCAAAAGATTCAAAACCCTAACATTTCATATATTTGGGGGTTTCAACCCCCAACTCTCCAATTCTCCAATATTGAGCTATAAGCTCACAAATTCAAAGTAATTGGGACTAAAGGAGTCCCCCAAGACAAACCCAAACACCCCAATCCATATAGATGCATATATACCATTTCCTAAGACAAGATAGATACATATACATATACATATAACATTGTAGAGAGAGAATGGGACCTTACCTTCTTCAAGCTTGTTCAAGTCTTCAAATGACTTCTCTTGGCTTGGGTTGAGGCTCTCCAAGCTTTTCTTCTCCTTCTCCTTCCTCTCTTCTTCTCCCCCTCTCTCTCTCTCTAATGGTGGTGGGTGTGTGTGTTGTGTGTGAGTGTGTGTATAAGAGTGATACAGATGGGAATAATCCCATGTGTCTCACCCCATGGACTTAAGTTACAACATACACTCTTATTGGTCATACTAACCCAAAAGACGAAATAATTAACTTTAAACATTGCATACACTAGAAATTCTCATTAGTATAATTAAATAAAGATTTGGGATATCACATCTTTTCCCCCTTAAATAAGTTTGGTTCGCAAACTTGATACAAACTAACATTCAAATAAAATGGGATAACGCTCCCGAATCTCGTCTTCACGTTCCCAAGTAGATTCCTCCCAAGTGTGGTTCTATCATAAAACTCGAACCAAAGGAATGACCTTGTTCCTAAGAACTTGGTCACGACGATCAAGAATCTCAATTGGTCTCTCCACGTAGCTTAAATCTTCATTCACGGCCAAAGGATAGTGATCAATCACGTGTATCGGGTTGTGAACATACCTTTGTAGCATTGAAACATGGAAGACATTGTGAACTTGAGAAAGTTTCGAAGGAAGAGCAATATGATAAGCAATGGGTCCAACCCGTTCAAGAACTTTAAACGGTCCAATGTACCTTGGACTAAGCTTTCCCTTCTTGTCGAAACAATTTATCCCCTTAGAAGGAGATACCTTCAAGAACACGTGGCTCCCTTCATCAAACTCTAAGTTCTGCCTTCGCACATCCGTATAACTCTTTTGGCGACTCTGAGCAGTTTGTAGTCGTTGTTGAATGATCTTGATCTTGTCGGTGGTCAGTTGCACAATCTCTGGCCCAAGAATCTTTCTCTCACCGACTTCGGCCCAACAAGCTGGAGATCTACACTTCCTCCTGTAAAGTGCTTCATAAGGTGCCATCCCGATGCTTGCATGAAAACTGTTGTTGTAGGCGAATTCTACTAGTGGTAGGTGGTCCTCCCAACTCCCCTGAAAATTGAGAACACATAACCGCAACATATCTTCTAGGGTCTGAGTGGTCGTTTCTGATTGCCCGTCAGTTTGTGGATGAAAGCTTGTGCTGAACTTCAACTCGGTGCCTAAAGCCCTTTGCAAACTCTTCCAAAATTTTGACACAAATCTCGGGTCCCGGTCGGACATTGTCGGAACTGGCATGCCATGTAATCGAATAATCTCCGTAATATAGAGGGTCGCATGCTTTGATAAAAAGTACATAGTCTTTACTGGTAAGAAATGTGTAGACTTGGTGAGGCGATCGACAATAACCCATATAGCATCACAACCCCGTGGTGATCTCGGCAATCCGACGACAAAATCCATGGTGATATGCTCCCACTTCTATTTCGGTATCGGTAAAGGTTGAAGTAGTCCCACCAGTCTTTGATGTTCGGCTTTGATCTGTTGGCATTGTAGGCATCATGATACGAACTCGGCTATTTCCTTTTTCATTCCCGGCCACCAAAATGTCTCCTTCAAATCCCGATACATCTTTGTGCCTCCTGGATGCATAGTGAACTTTGTGTTGTGGGCTTCTTCTAAAACTTGCCTCCTGATTTTGGGTACATTTGGAACACACAATCGGCTTCTGAACTTTAAAGCTCCATCATGTAAGGTGAAGTCAGGCTTCGAATTCGTCCCCATCTCCTTGTAGATCTTTCACAAGTAAGGGTCTTCAGGTTGCCATTGCTTCACAACATCTATCAACGCTGGTTGGGCGATCATAGTGGTAAACATCACACCAGTTCCTGGTGCAACAATTTCAATCTCCGATCTCTCCAAGTCAAGGAGCAAGGGCCACTGAAAAGTGACAAGACATGCTAGGTTGGCGGTAGACTTCCAGCTCAAGGCATCGGCCACCGCGTTGGCTTTGCCCGGATGGTGCTGAATGAGAACGTTGTAGTCTTTGATCAACTGAAGCCATCTTCTTTGTCTCATGTTCAACTCTTTCTGTATGAAAAGATATTTCAAACTCTTGTGGTCAGTGAAGATCTCACATGTGACTCCATACCAAGTAGTGGCGCCAAATCTTCAAAGCAAAGACCACCGCTGCTAATTCAAGATCATGGGTCGGGTAGTTCTTCTCATATGGTCTCAACTGTCTCGAGGCATATGCAATCACCTTACCATGTTGCATCAATACGCATCCCAGTCCTTTATGTGAGGCGTCACTGTAGATGGAAAACCCGTTAGTCCCGATAGGCAAAGCTAGAATTGGTGTGGACACCAATCAGTTCTTCAATTTTTAGAAATTCCGTTCCCTTTTCTCGTTCCATTCAAATGGTGTGTTCTTCCGGGTGAGTTATGTTAGCGGAGTTGTAATCTTGGAGAAGTCTTTCACAAATATTCGATAATACCCAACTAAGCCCATAAAACTTCTAACTTTGGTTACATTCGTTGGTCTCGGCCAATTCACAATGGCTTCAACCTTCGAAGGATCAACGGACACTCCATCCACACTGATGATGTGTCCCCAAAATGCTACACTTAGCAGCCAAAATTCACACTTTTTCAACTTGGCATACAATCTCCTGTCTCGCAAAGTTTGAAGAACCATCCTTAAGTGGTGCTCATGATCTACAAGACTCTTAGAATAAACCAAGATGTTATCAATAAACACGATTACAAAATCATCAAGAAAGGGTTTAAAAACCCGATTCATCAAATCCATGAAAGTGGCAGGTGCATTTGTGACTCCAAACGGCATTACCAAAAACTCATCATGACCGTATCTAGTTCAGAATGTCGTCTTCTCCGCATCACTTGCCCTCACCTTTAGTTGGTGATAACCCGACCTTAGGTCGATCTTCGAGAATACTTATGCACCCTGTAGTTGATCAAACAAATCATCCACTCTCGACAATGGATACTTATTCTTAATGATGCCCTTGTTCAATTCCCAGTAGTCAATGCATAATCTCATGATTTCATCTTTCTTTTTCACAAATAACACCGGAGCACCCCATGGTGAAACACTAGGACGGATGAATCCCTTTTCTAACACGTCTTGGAGTTGGACCTTCAACTCCTTTAACTCTAAAGGGGACACACGATAGGAGCTTTGGAAATGGGTTTAGTACCCGAATTAAGGTCAATGTGGAACTCAATCTCCTAGTCCACTAAGGAACCAGGTAGCTCATCAGGAAAGACATCGGGAAATTCCTGAATAACATGGATGTCTTCCAAAGGCGGTGGGGAAACGTGTGTGTTAAAAATGTTACACAAGAATGCACGATTCCCTTTTTAAATTAAACGATGTGCTTGCATAGATGAAATGAGATAGGGTGGAGGCATGACACCAACTCCCTCAAATACAAGTCCCGAATGGTTAAAAGAATGAAGCACAACTAGTTTAAGCTCACAATCAATGATAGCACGGTGGGAGGACAACCAATCCATTCCTAAGATAACATCAAAGTCGTGCATTTCTAGGGGAATAAGGTTTACAAACATAAGCACGTCATTAACAAGAATTTCACAGGAATTATAAATCCTATCACATAACATGGAATCTCCGGATGGCAATGATACTACTAAAGTATAATCAAGAGGTACCGGAGATGTATACAAATATTGAGCAAAGAGATATGAAACAAATGAGTGTGTGGAACCGGAATCAATATGGATGTGTGTGGGTCAACCACAAATAGGAAGTATACATGACACTACGGAGTCTGTAGCTGGGGTGTTTCTTGGTGTAAGTGCGAAAGCTCGGCCCTGCCGTGGTTGATTCTCTCTCCTACTTGTCGTAGATTCCTGAACTAGGGTTGATACTGACGCCCGAGATCCTTGAGCCCTGTTCTTCTTCGGACAATCCTTCACTTGGTGACCCTCCTGGCCACACCCATAACAAGCCTTGCTTCTCGAATGACATGCGCCCCAGTGCTTCCTCTGACAATTGGAGCATGTTGGTATCTCACTAGTCATGTTGCCTCCTCGGTTAGAGGTAATCCCTCATGGGGTAGATGAATTCCCACTAGAAGATCCAGAACTTTGCCGCTTTGAAATTTGTCCCTTGCCTTGGTCACTTCTCGATTTCTTCTTGTTCTTCTCCCGGTATTGGGACATTTCATTAGTTGCCCTTTCGGCAATCGTTGCTCGTTGTACAACCTCTTGGTGCGTCCCTAGCTATAGTATGTCCACTTTGTTACGGATGTTTCATCGCAACCCTGTCTCAAACTTCCTCTCCTTGCGAGTCTCTGATGACACAATATGCGAGGCATATCATGCTAGCTCCATGAATTTGGCGTTGTACTCTGCCACAGTCATATTCCCTTGTGTCAAACCAAGGAATTTTGTAGTATTCTGATCTTTGACAATCTCAGGAAAGTATTTCTCATTGAACACCTCCAGAAACCTAGGCCACAACCATAGTGGCTCCGTCGCTTTCTTCAATTTCCACTAAACAAGTGCAGCTCCTTTAAAGGTAAAAGTGGTAAAGGTCACTTTCTGTTCATCTGTGCAAGACAGCACTTTGAACACTCTCTCTATTCCCAAAAGCCAAGACTCCATGGCCATTGGGTCGGGAGTCTCCTGAAAAGTTGGGGGCTTCAACTGTTGGAACTGCTTAATGGTAGTACATGCCACTACTTTTCCTCTTGGCGCCTGCGCTGTTGGTTACTTCGGCGCATTGGCGGTGTTGTTATGGTTATCCTGGACCACTTGAACGGGTCCAGCCAAGATCCTTTCTATGTGATCAAATCGGTCTTTGGGCTCTTGGGCCCCTCTATGACCACCTCTTCTTGGCGGTATAGCTACTACATGCTCATAACAAAACGTTAAGCATTTAACATAACACTACATATATTACACCTTGGCATGTCATTATACATATAGCATACACATACATATACACATAGCACATACTCAAGTCAAACCTAGAATCCTATCTAGACATGACTTAATCCTACGGTGTCAACTTGTGGCTCTGATACCACGTTGTCACGTCCCATAACCCGGTCTATACGAATTTAGGGTACATGACCAGCCAGTAGCAAGGCTACCCAATGCTGTATTACATAAACTGGTTGATCACCTGTGCATAATCATTTACAATGATGCATAATTACGAAAAATAGAACTTTTGATAACTTGAAAACATAATCCGTGTTATACATGGTAGAGCTGTGCCTAATCTAAAACATAATATACATAAGGACCAAATCAAGGTCCACCAAAGTCATAGCATTATATCATTAGAAAATATTGGGTCAAGCCCTCAAATATTATACAAAACATAGGCTCGTGGGCTGTAGCTCAAAATCCACATATGGCCTCGCTTTAGGGCCTTCCGGATTGGCTACCTGAAAATCATTTGAGAAAACATAAACTAATACTTAGTAAATAACAATGATGCATGGGCGAGAAAATATAATGGACTAGCAATTATATCCAACTTACAAGGATAGATAATCATTTATGCACAAGGAAATGAGCTTTTGAACGTTTAAAGCGTAAGCTTGGAACTCATAGGTAACATAAACATCATTTGAACCATAGTATTATAAGAAGAGATGCAACATAACATTATTCTTGATATGGCATTTCATAACTTGTCGTAAAACATGTGAACATATTATAGTTCTCGGTTCAAAACATAAGTGTGCTACAACTCGACATATGAGCTAGGCTCTGTAGTAACCATGTAGGTCACACTAAGGCTCTTTAGGCCAGGGACGTCTCCCAACATAGATAGTTTATTACCCGTCCCCTATCATAAGACTATCGGGCTATATTAAAGTTTTGCCATGAGAAGACCCGAGTTGGCACCATACATTAAAAACTTAGCATCTCTTTCATTTAAATATTATAGTCCATGGTTTTCATTCATAACATAAATATAACTGGCATGCATTTGAAACATGACATTTGTAATTGAACATAACATTGAGGCATTAAACTGTATGGAAAACATTCATGATATAGAGGTGAACTTTAAATGTTTGAAAAATAATAGAGTTTTACTCATGGCATATCGTTACTCACCTCTCTCCGATAGAATGGGTGGTAGACAAGGTGCTACTACATAAATGCACGTAGAAGCAAAGAAATATCAATACAAGACTCTAAGGCAAAGCAATAACACATAAGTCAAGACTAAGCACATAAAACCCTCGACCACGACTCAACAACACCTCATTCTCACAACGGGAGAGCGAGGCTAAACTCAAGGACAAAGCCCCAATGTAAAATAAGAATATAAAGTTGAGGTTTGAACACAAAAGCTGGAATGTCGACTCCTTCATCGAGTCCCAACCACCTCTCAAAGATGAGTTCACACCCAAGGCTAGTTCCATTTGGAAATTGGCTTAAAGGCCTTTGTTTTGATAGGTCATGGGCCAAAAACACATTTCGGGTGAAGAAGTTATGCTTCCCGAAATGTGGACTAAAATTTTGGAAAACAATATTGTTGGCATAGATTTTGGGTCAATTTTAAACTTCCATAACTCTCAATCTATAAAGAATTAGAGAACAAACTTTATATGGGCACAAAGGTCTATGAGTCTATTTTTCAATGCTTCAAGCGGTGTATCATTTCGAGTTTTTTTTAGAGAAAGTTATGCCTGTTTTACTAAACAGTGTCGGGGCTGTCAGACACGAGCGTCAACAAGGGCGTCCTGACGACCCGAGGGCTTGATACATCAAAAGCACCATCGTCAGGACACAAAATGTTGCGTCCTGATGACCCGTGGCTACTCCAATACTTCAAAATTGATCGTCAGGACGCTAAAACGTGTCGTACTGACGATCCCTGCATATTTTGTTCGAGAAAATGGGTTCTCCAAGCCTTAGATTTCCAACCCAAACCATTCCAAACTCTACCAAACTTGACCAATGCTTCTAGGGTTCAAAGATTAACCCAAAAGGATGACAATAACTCAAAATGGGGGAGAAAGAACAATTAAATCGAAAGGGATCTAAACAAAAGATTCAAAACCCTAACATTTCATATATATGGGGGTTTCATCCCCGAACTCTCCAATTCTCTAATATTGAGCTATAAGCTCACAAATTCAAAGTAATTAGGACTAAAGGAGTCCCCTAAGACAAACCCCAACACCCCAATCCATATAGATGCATATATACCATTTCCTAACACAAGATAGGTACATATATAATTAACATTGTAGAGAGAGAATGGGATTTAACCTTCTTCAAGCTTGTTCAAGTCTTGAAATGACTTTTCTTGGTTTGGGTTGAGACTCTCCAAGCTTTTCTTCTCTTTCTCCTTCCTCTTCTTCGTCTCCCTCTCTCTCTCTCTAACGGTGGTGGGTGTGTGTGTTGTGTACGAGTGTGTATAAGAGTGATACATATGGGAATAATCTCATGTGTCTCCACCCATAGACTTAAGTTACAACATACACTCTTATTGGTCATATTTGACCTAAAAGACGAAATAATTAACTTTACACATTGCATACACTAGAAATTCTCATTAATATAATTAAATAGAGGTTTGAGATATCACAGTAGGGTTTTGTAATCATCTGAAAGCTTTCATCGTCTTTTTCTCTAGCTTTTCTTATTTGTTTCCTTACCATGTCATCAATCATGGCCATAAATATTGGATTCATACTATTATTTATAGGGTCTTGAATGCTAGGAAGAGAAGGACCATTGCCCCCAACAAAGGCTGGAGTAGTTTGCGTCCCATTTGATGCCCCCTGCGCTGTGGGTTGTGCCCTTTGTGCGGATGTGTCCTTTGAAGATAGAACGCTTCCTACACCTTTTGGAGTAGATATCTAAGCTTCAAGATTTTTCATATGCTCCATCATGGTAGCTATTTCTTGTTCTCTCTTTTCAAGTTGTCCTTGTAAAGCCATCGTCATTTCTTCTAAAAGTTGTTGCTCTGGTCGAAGTTGCAAACTTCCATCTTCTTGTTCGACATCGACCATCATTACTGTAACCTTGCGGATAGTTTCTTTGTCACCCACTCTTTGACTTGTTGATTCAAAAGAGTATGACGAGGCAGAGTCATTTGATCCATAAAGTGGATTTTCTACTCTGGAGAACTTGTTGAGATTTGGAGTCTCCTTCTATGGTATTTTATTTTGAGTCTCAATTTCTCTACTTATGGATCTTGTCATTGGTCCAAGCCTTAGTATGTTTTCTAAAGCAACACTTCTTTTAATCTTCGTTCCCTCTATTGAACCAATTGTTGGTGCTGGTGTGGTTTGTAAGTCACAGTTTGCAAATTGATCATTGTCCATAGCTTTAAAGGGACGTCATCCTGATTTTTGGGATCCTCCCAACGTAAAGACTGGAGACTCAATCTTTTTCTTCTTTGAGTCTAAACCCCCAAGGGCTTTTTCTATTGCCCCTATGACATTTGAGGCCACAGATCTTTCTTCAACTCTTTTGAGAGCTCGAATTTTTCTTTGTTTCTACCTTTTTGTGCTTAAGGCTTTTGTTGGTGTAACTGGTCGAGCTCCTACGACCATTGAGGAGAAAATTTCAACCCCGCTTGTCAAGCCTTTTGGTTGGAAGCTCGGTACTGGAGAATGATATTTTCTCATAATTTTTCTGCCGATACCTCTTATGATCGCCACGTTCTCTTTAGCTGCAACATTTTGGGCCGCAATTACTACTCTCAATGATTTCTCAGCCTGCTTAAGCAACTGACTTGCGGCCCATCCTGTTGGGGCAACTGTGGCTGCACCCACTGCGACACTTGAAGCTTCCTAGGCCTCTCTTGATTTGATAAAGAAATTCCTTGCTAGGAATGTGATTCTCACTGCCTTTAGTTCTTTTGCAGCTTTCCAAAGATCTTCAGTCTTTAGCTTTATATTCTTTGCTTTTTGAAGAAGATTGTCATTTTTCGTAAATGTTGTGCAAGTTAACCCTGATAAAGGGACCTACACATATGTAATACGAGGCACTCTAGATTGGATGACAGGCACGGAGGTTGTGGCGTGAGTCAACCCTGTTAAGGGGACCGACACATATGTAGTACGAATCATCCTAGATTGGATGACAAGCGCAGAGGTTGTGGCGTGAGTCAACCCTGTTAAAGGGACCGGTACACATGTAGTACAAGCCACCCTAGATTAGATGACAGACACAGAGGTTGTGGCGTGAGTCAACCTTGTTGAGGGGATCGGCACACATGTAGTACGAGCCACCCCAGATTGGATGACAAGCACAAAGGTTGTGGCGTCAGTCAATCCTGTTAAGGGGAGCGACACACATGTAGTATGAGCCATCCTAGATTGGATGACAGGCACAGAGGTTGTGGCGTGAGATGCCTTTGAGACAACAGAGAGCCTCAATAGCTCTGGAGCCTTGTGGGTGACAGGAGTTGGGGTGAGGACATCCTTCCAAGACCTTCCTTTCTGTGTAGCATCAACATTCCTATAGATCGAAGAAGCTTTGTTAGAATGAAGCAAATTTTTTTTTATATATATATATTTTCTGGTCCCACTAGGCATGCCAGAAATTTGTTGACACAAATTTCAAACCTATAAAGTTTGGGTCTGGATTTCAAATTTGCATTCACAAAATCCACTGTGTAGTGTTCACAGCGTTGATTGTTTATTTTGTGGGCTCCTATTTCCAATCAAGATCTCCGATTAATAAAGAATAATAAAACCCAAAGAAAGAAATCGGTGAAGAAGATCTTTATTGCATTTTGTAGGTTTCGAAACCTTGTTTACAAAATATATCGGGTTAACCCCCTTTACAAATAACATGAGGGTTGGAACCCTTTACCTATAGATCGCCATTTGTGGAATTCTTTAAATACTTGATTGTCAAATCCTTTCTCTTCAACTGCCCTTCAATCTTTATAAGCCTTGAAGTAGATCTGATTCTCCAAGACCCCTTCCTTCTCTTTCTATGTCTTTTGTTGTCAAATTTTCTAAGTAGAAACGTCTAAAGTCTGAAGTTTTAAAAGTCCCATCTTTCGATTGATGACCCTCTTATTTATAGAGAGTCTTTCGGATGAGGTTACTTATCTTTTCTTTGAATTTGAATTTAGAATGTTTATTGTCATCCTCAATTTCCGCCAAACTTTGAATATATCGTCATCCTTGTTTCTATTTTGAATTGAAGCTGTCGATACTCTGATGTTACAAGTTTCACAAGGACTTTGTACGTGTTACATCGTCATTTGATATTTGACCTTTGACCACTGAAAGCTCCATGTGGCGCACCATCTTTAACTCCTCTTTGGTTGAAATTTGTGTGCCAACAACCATTTTTTGGAGTCTGTCTAGATGTATTATACTTAAAAAGAAAAAAAAAAAACTCAGTATGATTGGAAGGCCTTTAACCTTCTGATTCTTCAAACAAATTTTTTGGAACATTTTATCAAAGTCTTTTTGTAGAAATTAGATGGCTAAAATTATCAAATAATAATATTTTTTTTTTGGCCTAGCTATATGATATTTACAATGAACTTTATTAAATGGTAGATACTGATAGTAAATCACCAGACAGCCCTAAAGTCTTACTCCAGTTAGCAACCTTGTCCCTAAAATAATTAATATATTAAGCCTACCATTGTTGAAGAACATGGAAAATTAGTTGGTTGCCCCTAGTTGCTAGTATTGAAGCCTATACACTTTGTCAATGAGCTATGGATTGAAATAAATAAATGTTGTGAATGCAGTATAAGGATAAGGATCTTCTCCTTTCCATAGATGGAATACAGATCTGCATTTCATTCATCAAAATTCGACATGTTGTTAAAACTAAAAATTAATAGACAAAAATGAAGCCATATCAGCTGTGTGCAAATTTACATCATTTTAAAAAAAATGTTTTAAACATAATGACAAACATTGAACAGGATTAGGAAATACTAGTTGAGTTGCCCTCATCTCATCTTTTTATTTATATTTTTTATGTGTTGACTCTCTAATGAATGAAATATAGATCGAATGGGAGGGATGTGAATCCATTTATGCAAGGAAAATTTTCTCCTTTGTAGTCTCCACCTTTAGCCTGCCCTTTCATTTCTACACACGTGAGACATTATCAGGTTTCAAGAAACCATGTAAAAGCCTGACTTCTTGCAATTGCTTTTGGATTTATGTTTTTAATAGGTATTGTAACTTTGTGGTATTCCTTTTGGATTAAATTTTTTGCAGCTGCTCAAACTTTTTTGGCCTTAAGATAGTTTGATTTTTTCTTGATATTGGTGTAAAGTAGGGGCGACCCTAGCCCTATTAGTCCATCCTTATTACTATATGGCTTGGAAGTAGTGTTTAGACTTCTAAAGCCCTATCTAACAATATAAATAAGCTAGGGATGACTCGTGTCTACACACTTCTCAATAAAGTCGGTATTAGGTCCCATATGACTCTGATAGTTTTGGGTATAATAGTTTTGGGCTAGAAGTTGAAGATGAAAAAAATCACCATTTTTTCTTTTTTTAAAATAATTTCGGTTTAAACAATTACTGAATAGGCCACTTCTGGGGAAATTCTGCCCACGAAGGAAAGCCAGAAACCTCTTTACTCTCTTATTCCCCCGGATTTACAGTTCATATGTTGATTACTTTTATTATGAGTACTATTTTTTATGTTTGAAACCTTAAAATGGAAACAATTATAATCATAAAAGCCATGTGCCTGAAGGCATCAGATTTCCCAATTGGCGAATTTCTGCTGTTTACCCCTTTTTTTCTTTGTTTTTTTAAAAATCCAAATTGGGGTGGTGTGACTATATTACTCTTGCTAGATTTAGATCTCATAAAAAGAATAAGTAGTTTTTTTTATTCTAATGGAATCCAATTTGACTAGATATTAGACATAAATAAGCAGAAAATAGGACGGATAAATGGGGGAAGCAAATAATTCTAGGAGGAATTATTCGCCTTCCTAGTCTTCAGCATAAGAAAAGAAATTTTTCACACCCTTTTCTTGTGTCGAAATAATAACGACAATTCCTATTCTTAGGTTCTATTTTTCCCAAATGTATTAGAACTCTTTTTTTTTTTTTTTGATTTCTTCGATATTTTACGTATAATATGAAAAGTAGTGGACAAAGAAAAAAAGATAGGGAAATTTATTGAGTAAGTAGAACTTTATAAAAAATTTCAAATTTGATGAGATACTAATAAATAGAGTAAAGTTCTATTATTATAGAAATGATTTAAAGTACTATATCAAATGATTAATGATGCCCCAATCTGTATCTGTATTTTTAAATGGAAGAATTCTCGTGAATCTCTTCCACATTAAATAATTTGGTCCTTCTTTCACTAGTGATCTCATTCATAGTAGTTCGTGCGAAAGCGCGAGGGACTATCATTTCTATCGCTTGCGCTTGCTTTTCATTCTCAGGACAAGGTCTCATTCTTCTATAAAGGGGAGCAAAGCCTAAGGAATTCGATTCTTTACAGCCCTTTCCAGACCTTATGTAATTTCGGGTTAGCTTTTTGGTAGGAAAGGCAGTAGAGGAGTTGCTAGAGATCCTTCGCCTCACCCTACTGTTTGTTTTTCAGGCAGGGATTTCCATTGTTCCCTGCTCTAACTCCAATTCCCCGTCATCTAATCTTAGGCTTCGCTACCTGACTTTATCAGCCAGCAAGTAAACTACCTTAATCCCTGAAAATTCATTTCTGGTTTACACGACTTCAGGCAGATAAAGCAGCTATAAAAGCTATGCCTGTCAATCGAGTAGGTGATTTTGGATTAGCTCTTGGGATTTCGGGTTGTTTTACTCTCTTTCAAACAGTAGACTTTTCAACCATTTTTTCTTGTGCTAGTGCCCCCAGAAATTCTTGGATTTCTCGCAATATGAGATTGAATGAAGGTAGCTTGCTTACTCTCAGCCACTAGTTGGAAGGAAATCCCTTTACTTCGCTTATGCCCTTATGCAGTAAAGAAAGCAAGTGAGACGGGCTAAGATTCCATTCGAAGTAATTACAGGGCTTAGGACATTAGCAGTGCTACTGCTTTATTTCTTAAAATAGAGCATGCAAAAGTGGCTCCACCCGTGTATGTACTGACCATACTCAACAGTGTTTGGAAGCCCTCCGCCAAACGAATATTTTATAGAGAGTCGATTAGGAATTTCATTAACAACTAGCCACTTTGATCCTTTGGAACAACTCGATAAGTTTAGTAGATCCTTCTAGGAGGCCTCAACGACCATAGATCGAACCTATCCAATTTTTATAGGGCGATGGTTGGCTGTTCACAGTAGCTGTACCTACCATTTTTTTTTTTTTTTTGGGTTAGGGCTAGCTTGACATGAATTGAGGCCCCAGGCGATGATTTTAAATGAGGCTTTTTATATTTGTTTAATATCATTATAAAAATTTTATTTAAAATTATTTTATTTTGTAAACCGGTGTTATCTTTTTTCTTTCTAAAGTTAACTAGTGTGCTAATTTTTTGGCAGTTTTTTATAACGGTATTTTTCTCATTTAGATCAGGACCTCTTTTTTAAATTTTTAGTTTTTGTAAAAACCACATACTTAAAACTATGTAAGGTTTTTAAAAAATTTGGAGGCCTTAAAAAAATTTATTTGTACAATTTTTTTTTGCTAAGCCAAATTTGTTTTAATTTAACTCGGGGAGTTGATTTTATGCCCCTTTGTTTTTTTGACAAATCTTCGTTTCTCACCTAGATTAAGGCATTTTTTTTTAAAAAAGAAAATGTGAAAACTATATAGGATTATGACGGTAGCATGTACTATTCTAAAAATTTTGGTGGCCTTCAAAATTTTTTTAATTTGTATAATGTACTAATTATTTATTCAATAGAAGTTTTTCCTGTTGAAGTTCACTAGTGTACTATATTTTGGACTCTCTTTTTTTAAAAGATAGGTTTTTTTTTTTTTCAATTGGACTTGGGCCTTTTTTTAAATAAAAAATGTAAAAACTATATAGGGCCTTAAAAATTGGACTCCTTTTTTCTAACAAATAATTTTTTTTTTATTTGGATCGGGGCCTTTTTATTAAATAATAATGTAAAAACTATACGGAGCCTTATCAAGTTTTAAAAGGTTTGGGGCCTTAAATAATTGGGGGGCCTTAGGCGATGGCCTTGTTGGCCTAATGGAATAGCCAGCCCTGTTTGGGGTTAATATTAGCAATGCAGTTCATCCAACGATAAACCAAATCTGAATTATAGAGCTATGACACAATCAAACCCGAGCAAATAAAATGTTGAATTGAATTGCGCCAATCTCTACTAAGGGTTGTTACTCATTTTTGTACTTGCTATTTTATTACTCACAGAAATATCTTGGACAGTGCCACAATCTGTTTGACGTACAACAATGTGTTGAAATACTTCAACAAGTTTGCGCATGAGATATCAAACATCTGATGTTTGTGCAGTAGTATCCACAACCCCTTTGCGGGCTCCTTAGGAAGAAATGATATATTCTGTTAAAGAGAGTCCTTCGCCTAAATTGCTTTGAATGGTGAATCAATCATTTGTCCTTGGTGATCTCACATTAATCCTCTAATACCTACTAATTGATGTACCTGAGATGCATTTCCTATATCTCTTGAGAAAGACACTATATGGACTGGATTAGAAGTGTCAGTCATCCTAAAATTAGGATTCATTTCTTGTTGCAAAAATTCACTTGTAGCATACTATATCTCAATGGTTTGATGTAAGTTTTCTATTGTGTGTACATTCCCGTAATAATAGTTGTAAGCAACCCATTTTTGACCGATCGGCAGTCTCCACTCCGTCCAGACTTGTGTTCAAGTCATTGTGGGCATATTTCAATCCAAATTAACTTTCTAAGTCTAATCCCGGCAATTCATCGCTTCGCGGGCCCCGTCGGGCCCAAATAGAGGCAAAAGGACCAAAATGCCCTTGGGGGCATTGTTTGGTCTAATTCCAAATCAGGCGCATCTTTCTAAAGACGGTAAGTCCCCTTTCCAATTTCAATAGGCGCTTCTTTCTGAAGATGGTAAGTCCCCTTTCCAATTCCAAATCAGGCACATCTTTTCGAAGACGGTAAGTCCTCTTTCCAATTCCAACAGGCATGTCTATCCGAAGACGATAAGTCCCCTTTCCAATTCCGAATTAGGCACGTCTTTTTGAAGAGGGTAAGTCCCCTTTCCAATTCCAAATTAGGCACGTCTTTCTGAAGACGGTAAGTCCCCTTTCCAAATCCCATCCCTCTCTCGAGATAGTTGATTCCTCGAGACGGTCTAGCACGTTTTTCGAAGAAAATCTCTTCGAAATGGTAAGTCCCTTTAAACCTGTCGACCGGAACGAGACCCCAAGTCCCCTAGATGGTAGAACGGTCCACCTTTGGTGCCTGCTAGCCTGCCAATGTAGAAATGTCCGTTTAGGATGCCTTTCGAGAAAGTTGATTCTTAGGCGCTAAGTCCCTTTAGCAGCTTCCCGAGATCAGGCAGTTTCGGGAATGATCGCGAACCGTCAGAGTAGCGGAAATACTTGCAAACATCGCAACAGGTCGATATAGGGAATTGCCAACAAACCCCTATATCACGCGACTGCCGTCAGAGTGGCGGAAACACTCAAAACCCAGGTCAACACCAGTGCTTGCTAGCCCACTTCGGTGAAAAATGACCAAACTGCCCCTAGGGCCATTTTTCAGCACGTTTTTCAAGAACACATTTGAATCCTCAAAACGGTAAGTCCAACCTTCCAAGATTGTCTTAAAGGCAATCTGGCATGATTAGGTGCCTTCTAGTCAGTTTCGGGCCAATTCCGAGACCTTCTGGTCAAGATGACCATTTTGTCCCTAGGCATTCGAATACCCCGAGAACCACACCAGCCCTGGGTATCAAACCGGTAGCCTCCCGAGAATGCTTTTTATAGTATTCTCAACCTTTCTTTATCTTTTCGAATCATTCCGAGTCAGTTCCGGCAAACCCGGTGCAAAATGACCGTTTTGCCCCTGGAGGGCCGGTCGCCTTTTCCAACCACACCGGCTTCGAGTATCAGACCGGAAAGCCTTTGGGAACATTCTGAATAATGTTTCCAAATCTCGAGTCTTTTTTCTGGACATTCCCGGTCCGTCCCGACAACTTTTCGGCCCAGTTGACCGTTTTGCCCCTAATGGCCCGGTCAACCCTTCCGACACATCATATCCTCATATTTCAAGTCAAATACCTCTAGGACACTATTCTAAGTGTTCCTGCCCTTTTTCGGCTCTTTCGGGCCAATCCCGGTCACTTAAATCCTTCCTAGACTTTCCGGAGTCACTTCTAGTGAAGCCAGGCTAAAAATTGCATAGTAGTCACTAGTACAAGCGTCCAAATCTTCCAAAGATATGTTGCTTGCCGACCTTAAAACTTTCCTAACTGGCTGGCGCCACTAGCAGTGACACCAAGCCAAGAAATGGCCTGGCGCCACTAGGAGTGGCGCCAAGAGGAAGTTTGGCCTAGCGCCACTGCAACAGGTGCCAGGTCTGTCTTATCTCTATAAATACAGAGCCTCTTCCAGCGTGAAGAAGGTCTGCAAACTCAATCTAAAAACCTTAATTCTCGATACACAGAGCTCGTATACTCCCAAAACCCTAGCTTCTCTAGGTTTTTCAAACCCTAGCTAAACCCTAGCCTTCTATACACTCCTATGCACTCTTATATACTTATACACTAGCCTCCAACCTTCCTTTGAAGACTTGAAGGGCTGCAATCTGAAGGTTTGAAGATTGAAGACGAACTCTTGAAGATTGAAGTAAAGATTGAAGCAAGACAAGCAAAACAAAGCGCGCAAAACTAAGCAAAATAAAGAAGACACAAGATAGGCTTCTTATTTAAATTTCTACACTTCCCCCTCTCTCTTCTCTCTCCTAACCCACTTGAGTTTTCTCTATTTGAATCCCCCATGTCTTTCCCCCCCTTTCTTTGCATGCTTGAAACAAGGGGATTCTCGGTCCATGTGTAAGATTAGACTATTGGAGGGTCATCGTGTCAGAGGTTTTCTTTTAGTCTAACCAGAGACCACGTGAGTTCGGCCCCCTTGATTATGTGGTGAAGTCTTAACCTTGTATGTTCATGACCCCAAGTTTGCATTGTGCATATTATGATTCTTACATTCTTCCAAAAGTCGTTTTCAAAATCGTTTTCAAACTTGTTTTCAAAATTGTACCAAAATCTTATTTTTCAAAACTTGTTTTCAAAATCACAATCCTAGGGTGATTCTAGCATTTCTATGGCTAGGGTTGCTTTAGAAAAGTGCTATATTTAAAGTGATCAACATGGTCCATATTTTCAACTCCTTGTTGTTTTCAAAACCACTTTCTTAAAGTGGTTCTAGCCTTCTTATGATTAGAATCGCTTTAGGAAAGTGAGACGTTTTCATAATTTTCAAAAAACTCTATTTTCAAAAATCTCTCTTTCAATATGTTTTTCAAAAACTCTCTTTAAAAATCTATTTTTAAACTCCTTTCCAAAACACTCTCCTCAAAATTCGTTTCCTAAAAACACTCCCTAGGTTTCCTTCCTAGAAAACGCCTTCCTCAAAATTCACTCTTTCTCCCAAAATTGTTATAAAAAACTCTCTTTAAAAATCTATTTTTAAACTCCTTTCCAAAACACTCTACTCAAAATTCGTTTCCTAAAAACACTCCCTAAGTTTCCTTCCTAGAAAATGCCTTCCTCAAAATTCACTTTCCAAAAAGCTTCTTCCAAAATCTCTTTCCAAAAGTTCTCTTTTTAAAACTCATATTCTAGAAACTCCTCTCTAGGATTTTCTTCCAAAAATCTCTTTTTCCAAAAAACTCAATTTCCAAAAACTCTTTCTTTAGAGCTCAAGTCAAGCCCTAGAGCCACGATTAGGAGACCCTAATTTTCTTTTCAAAAACATGGTTTTCAAATTTCTCTTAAAACCTAAGTTTCCAAAACCTCTTGTTTTCTACATCAAAAATATATATTTTTTCAAAACCTATTTTTTACGTCAAAACTATAAATTTTCAAATCTAAGGTTTCTAAAACTTCTTTTTCCAAATTCTTGTCAAATCAAATTTTTCCCTTTAGGTTACCAAATCCAATTTTCCGTTTAGGAAACTAGGTCCAATCTTTCGTTTTTGTAAACAAAATCAAACCCTCTCTTTTAGAAACAAAATCCAACCCTTGTTTTAGGAAATAGGAATCTAATCCCTTCCTAGTCCAAAATTTTCCTAATTCAACTCCTTTCTAATCTTCTACTTTCCTAAATCTTAAGTTTTCAAAACTTGAACATAAAAATCTTTCCTAAATTATAAAACTCAACTTCCACATCTTTACTAATTCAACCTTTTCCTAATTCTACCCCTTTTCAAATCTTAACTTTCCAAATCTAAGTTTTCAAATCTTTCCTAAACTCAAACCTTTCTTAATCTCAAGATTTTCTAAAACTCAAACTTTAAAACTTTCTAAATCCTAAACTTTCTAAATTCGAAACTTTCAAACTCTAAAATTTTCTAAGTTCTAAACTTTCCTAAACTTCAAAATTTTCAAAGTCTAAACCTTTCCTCATTCCAACCTTTCTTAATTCCACATCCTTTCCAAACTTTAACTCCCAAATCTAGATTTTCAAATATTTCTAAAACTCAAACTTTGAATCTTCCAAAAATTCTAAAGCTTTCTAAATTCAAATCTTTCCTAATTTAAAATCTTTCTAAAATTCTAAGCTTTCCAAATTCAAAACTTTCTTAAGTTGAAACTTTTCAAATTCTAAACCTTTCTTAAACTAAACTTTTCCTAATTCAAAACATTTCTAAATTCAACATTTTCCTATTTCAAAATCTTTCTTAAAATAGAACTTTCTTAATCCAAAATTTTCTTATTTCGAAAACTTTTCTAATTCGAAAACTTTTCTAAAATGAAAACTTTCCTAAAGCGGAACTTTCCAAATTGAAACTTTTCTAAATTGAAACTTTCCTAATTCGAACTTTTCCTAATTCGAATATTTCCTAATTCCAAGTTTCCTAATCCTCCAAGTCCAATATTCAAGTCAATTCTTTTCTAAAATCTTTCCAAGTCAAATCCAATCTTTCTTTTCTAAGTTCCTAAGTCTAGGTTTCATAAAACCAGGTCTTTCAAAAACTAATCTTTTCAAATCTTCCAATCAAAGTCCAAATTTCCCTACTCTTCCAATTCCAATCCAAATTCCAATTTCAACTCTTTTCCAAATCAACTCTTCTATTTTCAATGGGACTCTTGTTCAAACTACGACTGACCTGATTCCTCTAAAAGGATACGTAGGCAATCCTCATGGGTGCGGTCACAATATTTTTCAAGTTTCTATTTCCACAAAATCTTTTCAAATCTCTAGTCTATTTTCAAACGTCCAATTCCAAATTTTTATTTCCAAATCTCTATTTTCAATTTCCAAAACCTTCTTTCCAAACTCAAACTTCTATCTCTTCCTTTTCAAAGCAAATCAATTTCTTTCCAAATCTATTTTTCAATTCTCTTTTCTTGCACTTGCATATCATGCGTCGTGTTAAATTTCTTTTTAAACATTTCTTTTTCAAAGTAAATAGAATTGAACAATAATTAGTTGAAGACTCTCATAGGTGAATCTAGGGTAGATTGACATATAGGTACCCCAAGGGCGGGGTAGGGTGATGGCTTAGTGCGTCTTTCCTACACGTAACCAACCTCCGAACCTAGATCGCTGTTTTCGAAAGACCAAAACAGAGTTATTTTTAAAAAAGGGCTAAATGTTTTTTAAAGATTGTCAAATAACCTGTTTTCTTAAACACCGTTTCTTGAGGGGATATTTTCAAAATCGTTTTTCAAAAACCCCAAGTGTAGTCTTTGAATTATTCTTAATTTTTAAGTGATCTAACTCACCTTAATCAATTTGGGTGACGACTCTAAATCTTTTTCTAAAAACCCTTTATTTAAATTTATTTTCAATTCAAACCTAGTCGCACTCATTCTTCTAAGAGGGTGAGTTCTAACGAGAGAGTACAATATTTTTTTCGTTTATGTATGTATTTTTCGAGTGTGAAAAATCTGAGTGTAACAGTAGTGTTGTTTCAAAATCAAACTTTGTTGTTCAACATCTTGAACTAGCCATCTTTTCGAAAGTATTGTTAAAAGATCATCAATTCCTAGTGAAATGGGTGTAGCAGTGACTTATTGGAAACCAGAGTCTTGTCAGAAGAAGGATAGCTATACTTATTCGGTATACTCTAAAGACGCCCTCGGTACAATATTGACGATCTCACAAAGATTCATTTACTGATCTCATCTTTTGGTTAATATTTACTTGTTGAATTTTCGTGAGTCATGCTTTGAGTAAGTTTAAAACTAATCTGAGACATTATGTTCTGGAAGAAGGAAAAATTAACTCATACAAAAGAAAGAAAAAAGAAAGGAGGATCAATTAATAACTAATTAGACACTGTTGGTGAACTTTCTCTAATGGCCTTTCTAAGTTTCCAGTGAGGAATGGGAGCTGTGATTTGGATAATATTTTGGGTGTTCTTAATAACTAATTCTAGACTCCTGTGCTACGGGTAGAAAATTAAATTGGAGCAGGAAGAATTTCAAAGAATCTCTTTGCCTGTTCTGACCAGCTTTCGAGGCTTCTTATTCTTTCTAGCATACAAGAGTAGGGGTTCAGCTCTTCAGGTCCTTTAGGCATAAACGTAAAGAACCAGTATAGTGAAAGGTTAGACTGAGATAAGTAAATAAACCTTCGATTAGGAGAAAGTTAATTAAAGATTAAGCCCATCACTCTTGAACACCTTGAAGAGCATGCTGATTTCCCTAGTTTTTAGAGTTGAAGCTGAGCAATGGAGTTCGTTCTAGTTAGTAGGGACTTTACTTCTCGCTCATGATCCTGGGTTCAAGCCCCAACCTCACCTTCCCTCATCCCTGGCCTTTCTATTCCCCTATCCCCTAAGTAGTAATATATATATATATATATGTATTTGTTGATATTCCTTGTATTCCTCAAATGAAAAAAGAAAAAAAAAAAAAAAAAGAGTTGAAGCTCATGGACCTTTTACTGAGCTCTGGATTGAGATCCCAAACCTATCTACTTATATGGGCAATGAAAGAATCCAACTCCATGCGAGAGACACCACCTTGCTTCACTGACCGCCGGACGGCACCACCCATTTCCTCAGCCCTCTTCCCAATCTCTTCCCCTTCTTTTGATGCCATTAGCCTTTTGACAACTTTTCCGACAGTCGATGCAGTTACCAACTCCTCCCGGTGTGCCCACTGGTTAACAACTAGATCAACTTGCAGCAAGTCTGTTACCAGAAAAGCATTCTTCGGTTGGTCAGAATGCATTGGCCAGGCAGCTATAGGCACTCCCACAGTGATACTCTCCAGGCATGAGTTCCATCCACAATGACTCATAAACCCGCCTGTGGATGGGTGCCCCAAAATTTCTAGTTGAGGAGCCCAATCTCTAACTACCATTCCAACTTCTTTTACCCTTTCTTCGTAACCTTCGGGCAATTGAGCTCCTTTAACATCTTCTGCAAAAATGTCTCCTTTATCTGCGTATCTCAACACCCAGATGAACTTCTGTTTGCTTTGTTCTAACCCCATTGCAAGCTCTTTGATCTGTTCATCTGCCATTGAAATTGTCGTTCCAAAAGAAACGTATAACACAGATTTTGGGGCCTGTTTATCAAGCCATTCCAGACATTTGTGCTGACTATTTGAGTTTCTACCCTCATATACTGTCGCCAGGTTCAATGGCCCAATCGCCCACAGCTGCTTGTTTGTACTAGCATTTTTATCTGCCTGTAAATCAAGGTAAGTACCTTCAATCGATCTGCATGTGTTATAAATAGATCCAACACTCAACTTCTGAAAATCAGACTGAAGAGCTATAAACTTCAGCATCTCAGAGGTGTAACATCCTTCTACAGATGGCAGCCCTTCTGGTTCTTCTACCTGGAAGGGTTTTCCCCTCCTTTGCCATCCGCCAAAGAAAGAAGCGAATGCAGAAATGGGTTTAAAAACATAGGCTTCTGCATTTGCTACAATAGCAGTGTCCTGAACCACATAACCCATGAGGGCGTCGTGGATAACGATAACTCTTCTAGCCGTGGTTGAGATTTTGTGTAAGAGTGCGGCCATGGGTTGTCGGAGATGCAAAGAGGCTTCAAAGGATGGCTGGAGATGTGCCGGAAATTTACCGGCGGCGCTTGGGTTGGGAGGAGGTGAGAGGAAAGGAGGCATAGGGAGCTCATGGAAATGAATTTTGGCGACATTGTCGAGACGGTTTATGCCATCGAAACGTAGTTTGGCCTGGTGGATGTGGGTGGCAGAGCAAGCATAGTTCACCGAAATATTGTAGGAAGAGATCAGGCAGGAGAGGTGGAGGAGCTGGTTGAGATGGCTCTGGCATGGAAAAGGCACCATGATCACAGCCACTTGAGCTTGGTTGAAGTCACTCAGGTCATGGCTTGGATGTTGGCTATGGACATCCATGGATTATAGTTTTCCTGCGAGAGTTTTATTGATCTCCTATCTGGTTGGCCTCCGAGATTGAGTGAGTTGGTTGTTTATAACAGGAAAAATAGAATCATTTCGAAAAGGAGTCGTTGAAAAGTCAAAATAGCATCATCTTAAAACGGAATTTGTGATTCATGCTCAATGGATAGTCCATTTAATTAGGAGTACGTATGTATTTCTAGCTCGACCAGCTTTCTTAAGCCAGTGGTTTACATGACAATTCAATAATTGCTGCTGCTTTTTCTTCTTCGTCTGTTTCCCTCTTCCTGCAGCCTTTGTCTTCATGTTTGACACGTTTCTTCATTGGCATAGACTTCGGCAGATGTCCTATTATTCTTTTCCTTAAGTGACCAAACATGGTTTATATTCACTCAATTTCCCTCTTCCTGCAACCTTTGTCTTCACCTTTGACACGTTGTTTCATTGACACAGACTGTAGCAGATGTCTTATTATCCTTTTCCCTCAAGTCACGAAACATGGTTTATATTCACTCAATCTCTGATATGGCTCTTGTGTAGGAACCCTTATCTTTTATTGGAATTTAAAAGACATTATTTGGTTCTCTTGAAGCGCTACAATACTCTTATTCCTTTCACAATGAGGTGAGTCTTTCACATTATAGTCGTAGGGTTGTAAAATGGACCAAGTTATTTAAGTTTAGCTCAATAAAAACTCGTTCAAAATCGGCTCATTATATAAACAAATCAAGCTTGAACATAATTTAAGGCTCAAAAATTTTATGAACTTGGCTCGATTAAAGCTTGTTTGAGCTCGCATTGAAGGTTAAACAAGCCAAACTTAGATACATTTTAAAATTTGTTAAAGTTATCAAACCAAGCTTGAATAACTCACTACTTGGTTCGGTTTGGCTCATTTATAACCCTATCAGTAGGTGGGGGTGTTGGTGGATGTGTTGGAGATCCATCTAGCACAGGGCACCCCCCTCCTTGTGAAAAGAGTAGTGATATGGGCTCTTGGAGAACTCATTTCACGATCGTGATGTGGTGATGACATTTTTATAATTAAAAGTCTCATGATGAATATTTTATTTGAAGGTAAATAACTCGCATCTAACGACACAATTTTATACAGAAATTCAGTATGGCTTTTTTTTATTTATTGTATAGCACTACCAAATAATTTTTCAGGAATTTAATTTCTTATACTCATTAGCAGGTTAAGTTCGGGTGCAATCATACTGTCATTCAAATTTGTGCCTCTTTAACTTATATTGAAAATAGGACCTACCTGTTTATAGAGTTTTTCTAGAAGGATTATACTTAAAATTGATTGGAAGAACTTTAATTAACCTTTTTATTCTTCTTCAAAAAGATGTTTGGAATATTTTTATAGTATTTTGTTTCGAGTAAAAATGTGGGAAGCGGCGACCAACCTAGTAAACCCCCTTGGGTGTGACCATGGGGCTCTCACTCGCTACAAAATGTTCAGTTTGAGTCATACCTACTGATCCAGAAAGAGTTAGTCCGTCACTGCCACCCCATTAAAATGTAAGCGACATTCAACCATTTCTCAACAATATTTGGTTTACGTAACTACTACAGTAAACAAGTTCAAACGCTCAACCGTTGAGAAAATAGTGAAATTTTAAGCCTAGTTGCTAAAATCAACTCAAATATTTGACCATCAAGTCTTTCTATTCAAATTAGATGGCTAAAATTGTCAAATAATATTAATTTTATCGTATATATGATATTTACAATAAACTTCATAAAATAGAACACAGTTTCACTTCATTTCGTGTAAGGTTAGAACGTATGTTAAAAAAACATATTGATCGTAAATGACCAGATAGATCATTACTCCACCAAATCCTTGCCGCAATTAGCCTGCTCAAGGGCTGTACGGATTATTTCGTAAGTAGCTTCCATTTCACTTTTTATGGAACTAACACAGGCCTATATGATATGATTGGAAAATAGTCCGTATAAAGTAATTAATATATTAAACCCACCATTGTTGAAGACCTTGAAAAATTAGTTAGTTGCCTCTAGTTTCTATTAGCGAAACCTATAGATTTTCAATATGCTGTGAAATGAAATAAATAATTGCTGTGAATGCAGTATAACGACAAGGATCCTCTCCATTACATTCATGGAAGATTGACATTTCGCTAAAACTGAAAATTTATTAGTGAAAATGAAGTCAGATCAGTTGTGCAAAATTACATCATTTTTCAATAAAAGTTATTTTTTAAAAACAATTACAATCATTCATTAGGATTAAGATCAACTAGGGATCTCCGTTCAATCCATGGGATAGAGAGGATGTGAATCAATGTTTGCAAGGAAAATTTTTATCCTTTGTAGTCTATGCCTTTAGCCTGCCCTTTGATTTATGCATACACGAGGCATTATCAAAATTTCAAGAAACCATATATAAGCTTTTTATTTATTTATTCATTTATTTATAGAAGAAACCATATATAAGCTTGACTTCTTGCAATTGCATTTGGATTTGAGTTTTTAACAGCTATTGTAACTTTTTCGAATTCCTCTTGGATTTATATTTTTAATTGCTACTCTAAGTTTTTTTACATATTTTGAATTTTTCTTCATATTGGTTGCCTATCCTGAGGCCCATTCTCATTATTATATGGTTTCAGATTAGTGTTAGTTTTACAGGCTAATTGTGTTTTTGGATTGGGTTTAGGGCCCGTTTAATACAGCTTATTTTTAACTTTTTTGGTTTATACACAAAAAAATTAATTATTATTTTTTTTACTTTTATAAGTTAAAGATAAGCAAAAAAGTAAAAAAACTAGAAAATTCTAGTTTTTTTAAACTTGTAAGCTAATAAAAGATGAGCCTAAAAGTTGTTCTAAATAGATCCTTAGAGTTAGTGATTAAAGCCCACTAGTCGTATTAATATATGCCCGCTAATAAGCTAGGGACAACCCGTGCTTATAACAATCACCAACAAAATCTGTATTAGGTTCCATATGACCTTGAGAGCTTCAGGCATGAAGTTGAAGGTGAAAATTTACCATGACAAGCATTTATAGAGCAATGTAACAAAAATAAAGAGGAAAGAAGTGTGAGGAAATACCAAATCTAGAAAGGAGAAGATTCTCCAACGAGAAAAAGGATCCAATGACAGAACTGAACAAGGAGCCCTATGAGATGAAAATTTTATTTCATTTTTTTTCCTCCCCTAAAATCATTATTCATAGCCACTAGCTTAATTGACGGAGACAACTTCCACAAATTTAGAAATTTGATTTGGAGAATGAAGAGAAGATGAAAAAAATTGCATATCAACTGTTATACCTGTTCCTGAAAAAATTGTTCTCTTGTTGCAATAGGAAGCACGAGAGTTAATTGTTTATTTTTCACATTTGATAAAATTAACATGAATTTTAATTGTTTCTCTTTGGTATATATGCAGTAATTGAAAAAACCATACGCATAAAGGCAGGTGATTTGTTTTAAGAGATAAAAATCGAAAAACCATAGCATTAAATGTTCTAGAACAGTATAAGCTATATAACATGTAGTGAAACAGCACTTGACAGTTGAGAACAGAGAGAAAACTGTGGGGAGATTAAAGATGAGAAAGTTGAGAATATTGTGTGATTTGTGCAAACATGAGGGGGGAGGGGGTATTTGTTGAAAGAAATTTTAACTGTTTGGTAGGAAACAAAAAATTGACCGTCAGTGGTCGGGCTAACCAACCGTGGAATTTCTCGAAGCTTCTTGACGGGAACAACTTATAAATCAAGGCCTAGTGTCACGGGCTGGCAGGCCGGGCACCACACGGTGACAGTAATGCGACCCGCCATGATCATACGCAGTGGAATACACCCGTGAGGCGACTATGCTCCAAGCAATAGTCCCGCCAAACTCAAACACCAAGGCATAAGATTATGCGCTTGTCCAGGATCCATCCGTAATGCCCCGCATAACTCTTTAAGCACGGACCTCTGATGCTCAAGCCATAAGGCAACCCAAGCTATAGGCGATAGCAACGCCATACTCAAATGCGCGCACACACGGCAAGCAATGTGCTTAGCGCCAGTCCCTCTCGAAACACAAGTTAGATGGCCATGTGCAACTAGACATGCGCGTCAGCCAAACATCACCTGTTAGGCACGACGCCTCCATCCTTGAAGCTCTTAGCGCCTCGCGTCAAGGTTGCCCACAAGGAAAGGCACCATCGAATAACAACTGATAAACCCACAACATTGTGCCCCACGACACCAATGCTAGCCAAACCAAGCGGCCGTGTGCACAAGCGTGAACCCAATGCGCAAGTGCACACGAGGCACACGGCATGCAAGTGTGCACACCGAGGCCCAATCCGTTATGGACATAAGCCCCACCACTTTATAATTATGGCGTAGCGGGTGCGAATGCCACAACCCCATCCTCGACGCCAATGCCCAACATTTGCTCCACCGGGCACAATGCCGCCCATGTAGCCCCTTGACTAGCATGAGAACTGTAGCCACGTGCCACAGCCGGCCCCCAAGTCTCGCCCACTCCCTTGGGGGACTCACTTGAATGCTGTCCCTTTTGGTAGCACCAGGGGGTGGTAGAGTCAACACCATGCCCCCCCTTATAATAGCATTCTGAGCCATCTCCAAACTGATAGGAAGAAACATCCTACCCCCTCGAGGAGTCATAATCCATAAATCCAATAAATATGAAAAATACAAATTACGAGATTGCCATGCCACCGGCCAATCATGCTCAGACATGCCCGACGCCAAGGTCCCACACGGCCCTCGACGTGCCACGGGTGGCAACACGTGACACCTAGGTTGCTCTAAGAGGGTCGCCTAAGTTTGACCGGCCCATGAGCCAAATTTACATCCCTACGGCAATGGTGAATCATAGTGCCTTGCTCGTGGAGCGCCTCAACTTATATATACAGTTTTGATTAACCTAATATTTGTGATAAAAAAAACACTCTCATACACCAAAATACAAAGTAACAGTGGAAAATCCAATTTAAGGTGAAAGGGACCAAACAATCCCACAAGTCGCAATAATAATGGAAAATAATCTTAGGTTTAGAAATAAGTTTAGCAACCACACTAAAACATAAAAGATAAGTTTCTAAGGAGAGTGATGACTGTTGAATAGTCTCCAATTGTCTAGAGTACACATTCAGTTGTCCCTATGCTTACATGAAAGGATAATATAAAATTTGTGAGTTTACAACTCAGTAAGTGATTATATATGTAATAAATGGTACATGTAAAGTCTAGAGATAGTGGTTCAACATAGTCATTATGTAAGAAAAACTTTGTAGAATAAGTAACAACTTAATAAAACAAGTTTATTATAATCTCAAGGTTTCAAGTATAAAACATCGTAAATAATAGCATAATCTCGTGGAACTAATATATCACTAGTGTCATATCCTAGCTCAGAGTAACATAGGTCACTTGGATCTAACATCGTATTTAGAATTACTTGAATTCAATGATTGAAAATTTTTCTCAAGTAGATGACGTTCATCTTTTCACTATATCGTCTGATGTTGTTGACAATGGTCAATGTTCTAATGAAATACTCAGAAATTGACTCCTTTTCTTGCATATCCAGTACTTCCAAATTCATCTTTCAACATTTGAAAGTGAATTCTTATTGTCTTCTCAATACCTCGAAATGAATTTCGAGGTATATCCTAAGCTGCTTTGAAATTGGTGGCGGAAGAGATCTTCTCGAAATTGGCTTCATCAAGGGCTAGGTTTATTAGGTACTGCTCCTTCTTGTTCTTCTTTTTTGCTCCTTTGAGTATTGCCTTCACCATCTCACTCAAGCATCTTTTACTGCTTTAAAGGCTGATTCTGAATAACCTCGTTCAACAATATCCCACAAATTTTGTGAATCAATGAGTACTTTCATTTGAATACTCCAGTTCTCATAATTTTCTTTGCCTAACCGCGTAAGTTGAGGCTAAAGGAAATTACTTGAATTTGCCATATCTCATTTGGCAGGGACTAAACTGAATAATTTTAAATTTTTAGGGGCTGATCTGAAAATTCAAGAAACTCTAGGGGCTCATCTAAAATATCAAACACTTTTTGAGTAATTAGGTTAAACTTTAGGGGCCAAACTAAAATTAAAGATACTTGTGTCAACGGTGATGTCACTGTTCATGTCACTTCGTCTTATCTGTAAAAGATGACACGCCATCGGAAACTTGGACTGAAAATTTCGAAAGTTTCGTACGAGCTTATTCTAGTTCTCTTTCCTTACGCTGTTAGTGACATTGTACTCGTATTAACAATACATAGATTTTGGCGTGCTTGAAACACAATTTAGAGCAATTGTAATTTTTTAACCCGGGAGTAAAATTATTTAACCTAGGTTTTGATACTATTGTTGGACAAATGAAAAGATTCAACCATTGTGTGACAGAATTATAAACATAATGTATAACACACAACTAAAAACAACTCTTTATTTAAATTTAAAATATTACAGATAACTCAAATTCTATGTATTTTTCTCTAACTCATAACTCCTTTTATATTGAATTGATACAATAACACGAAAACTCTCTCTATTTATAGATAAAATTATAAAGACCATAAAAGGGACAACTTCCTTCATTCATAGTGGCTTTGTTAATGGTAGCTTCTTATCTTCAAGCATGGTAGCTGCTTCCGGATGGTTGGCTTCTAAATAACGTGTCAGGTTTACACTCTCACAAAACAAACCTATCTGGTTATATGAGCAATGAAAGAATCCAACTCCATGCGAGAAACACCACCTTCCTTCACCGACTCCCGGACGGCAACCCCAAGTTCCTCAGCCCTATTCCTAATCTCTTCCCCTTCTTTCGATGCCATCAACCTTTTGACAACTTCTCCAATGGTTGATGAAGTCACTAGCTCCTCCCTTTGTGCCCACTCTTTAACGGCCACACCAATCTTCAGCATGTTTGTTACCAGAAAGGCATTCTTCGGTTGGTCAGAGTGCATCGGCCAGGCAGCTATAGGCACTCCCATGGTGATACTCTCCAGGCATGAATTCCATCCACAGTGACTCATGAACCCGCCTGTCGATGGATGCCCCAAAATCTCTAGTTGAGGTGCCCAATCTTTCACTACCATTCCAACTTCTTTTACCCTTTCTTCATACCCTTCTGGCAATTGAGCTCTGTTAGCATCTCCTGCAAAAATGGCTTCTTTATCTGCTTCTCTCAACACCCATATGAACTTCTGTTTGCTTTGTTCTAACCCAATTGCAAGCTCTTTGATCTGTTCTTCCGCCATTGCAGTTACAGATCCGAAACAAACATATAACACAGATTTTGGAGCTTGTTTATCAAGCCATTCCAAGCATTTGTGTTGGCTATTCGAGTTTTTAACTGTCGCCAAGATCAATGGCCACGCCCACACCTGCTTGTTTGCACCAATCTGCTTTGCCTGTAAATCAACGTAAGTGCCTTCTATCAATCTGCAAGAGTTATAGATTTCTCCAGCAGTAAATTTCAGAAAATCATATTGAAAAGACACAAAATTTGTGATCTCGGAGGGGACACATGCTTCCGTAGATGGTAGCCCTTCCGGCTCGTCTACAGGGAAAGGTTTACCCTTACTTAGCCATCCGTCAAAGAAATAAGAGAATGCAGAAATGGGGATAAAAGCATAGGATTCTGCATTTGGTACAGTAGCAGTGTCCTGAACCACATAAGCCATGAGGACGTCGTGGATGACGATAACTCTTCTAGCCGTGGGGGAGATTTTGCGCAATAATCCGGCCATGGGTTCGCGGTGATGCAAAGTGGCTTCGAAGGATGGGGGGAGATCTGCCGGATATTCGATGGAGGCGTCCGGGTTGGGAGGAGGAGAGAGGAAATGAGGGGTAGGGAATTCGTGGAAATGGATTTGGGCAAGGTGAAGCCGGTTTATGTCGTTGAAGCGTTGTTTGACCTGGTGGATGTAGGTGGCGGAGCAAGCGTAGTGAATCGGAATCTTGTAGGAGGAGATCAGGCAGGAGAGTTGGAGGAGCTGGTTGAGATGGCTCTGCATTGGAAAAGGCACAACGATTACAGATACTTGAGCTTGTTCGATGCTGCTCAACTCATTGCTTGGATGTGGGTTATGGAGATCCATGGATTAAGTTTTCTGAAAGAATTTTCTTAGCCTCCTATCTGGTTGGCCTCGGATCTAAACTGAGTAGGTTCTTGATTTATAACAGGAAAAACAAATAGAATTGGTCTTCAAATGAATGAGTAGGTGGGGACAGCTCTTGCTGGGCAAGCTTTCTTAAATTTGTGGTTTAATTTTCATTTGTTTGTCCATCGGCTTTCTTTCCTACAATAATTGACAATTTTATATAGCTAAAAACTTCATACACAATTTCTGTATTAAATGAGGAGGACGAATGAGAGAGCCATTTATTGAAATAAATAAATCCTCGTCACAATAAATTTTAATTATAAAAATATTATTATCAAATTATTTTAATAATTATTATGAAAGAATAATATTTTTTATTTAATAATTGCTCGTATCATCATTTATACTACAATTCGATAAGTGTATTTCAATCTTTTTGTTTTTTCGTTCAGTGTTTCATCATTTTACCTGCCACCTTTGTCTTCATGTTTCATTTACATTGGACTATATATTTAAGTTTTGTCGATGTATTCTCCATTCAATGACGAAACCTAGTTTCTTTTTTTAAAATTTTTTTTAATATTTTTACTAGCCGGGTGATCGGAACAGTTTGAACACACATCAATTAATTTTGAAAACTATGCAATCCCTTGAAGGAATAGACTTTAAAGTTCCACATCATGAGCGTCAAGCCAACCATTTGTGGTTGATGGTTTATGTTGATGAACTTCTGATGATCCTTATGTAAGCAACTCATTTCTTTATAGGAAACTAATTATATACTGGTCAGAAAAAACCTGTCCCATGTGTATTGCGACAGCCCTTTTAACTGTTGTCGTCAAATTATATGGCCGTTTGATAAAGGCTAAAAAGCCGGGAAAAGCAGCTGAATAAAGCAGAGTAAAGAAAATATTTATTAGGACCCATAGTCTAATATACATACAATAAAAAAAAAATTTATACATAATTTATATATGAAGTGATATAATTGAACGAGAGTATTTCATTTTAAAAGAAAACACTCATTATAATTATTCTTTATTACACTATCATTACATTATTTTAGTGGGATTTATTTAAAACTTTTTTAGAGAAAAATCAATTTTCAACAGAAAAGTTCTGAATTTTTATGAGCTTAGGACTTTGAAGAGTATATAAATTGCATGCTTGCTAGTAGAGTAGATTTTTGGACATCATACATACTCAATATATAGGAGGGCCACGCACAAGTTGGGGTGCAATTTGTTACGGCTAGGCGCTTGTTATTCAACCTAAAAACTGAAGCTATTAAGTGGTGCTGCTTATCCCTCTTATATAGCTCAAGATCTTTCTCTTCCTATCCGATGTGGGATCGTAACATACTCTCTAATTTGAATCCGAGACGCTCTCGTCGCGGGTCGGACCACTTTGCTTACTCTACCTGAGCACTTGGCGTAAAATTAAATTAGAAGTTGGGTTGCTCTGACACTACTTGTCACGAGCCGGACGCTTGTCATCCAATCTAAAAGCTTAAACTATTAGGTAGTGCTACCTACCCCTTTATATGGCCCAAGATCTCCCTCCTTCTATCCGATATAGGATCGTGACAAATTACACTGCTCACTCATTGCGTGGTTCCACACCTAACCACACCATTCGAGTAGTGTAAAGTGCAGGGCATCTCTCTGATAGTGTGAGATGAGTGGGAGATTGGTGTAGAAAATGAAGAATAAGTGCGTGAGGGATACACACGCAATGTTAGAGATGTTGGACGTCTCTTATGTGTGCTGGGCACACTACATATGAATTTGGTGAAGACCAATAGTATAGTCAAGTATAATATGAGTATTTAATATGAGGGATACACATGCAATGTTAGAGATGTTGAACGTGTTAAACCAGGTGACAACCCAAGAGGGGGGTGAATTGAGTTTATAATTAAAAATTGAAATTTAAAATAAACCAATACACTTAATTTTCAAGAGGTGAGATGCAATAGAAAAGATATAAAATATTAATCTAGTTAAGTAATGAATAAGACAAGCTAAGATATGATCAATGTGAGATTAGTACAAATAATTCAAATGTGTGTGTATCTCAAGTATATCAAGACTATACATAAGAAAGATATTAAGCAAGATAAAAAGAGAGAAAAGAGAAGAGATCAAACACAATGATTTAAAGTGGTTCGGTTGGCTCCTCTTATGCCAATCCTACGTCCACCTCCAAGGCTCCTTCCTTGGGCAAATCCACTATTCTTCAAATAACTTTACACCACTAGCTTGTCCGATTGCTAGCAAACCTTTACACCAAGTGTTTTGTTCCAAAAACACTCAAAAAATAACTCTTTGTTTTGTGCTCCAAAACAAAGCACCAAGAGGATTTTTTTCTCCAAGTGTTCCTCTCAATCACTTAAGAAATAAATCACAAAGGTTTAGCAACCCTTTTACAAATGATACAGGGGAGTTGAATCTTACAACAATAGATACAAAACTCTCAAAAGTTGAATAAAAGAATGAAGCTCAAAGATAAGATGGAATGATTAAGAAGTAAAGCTCAAAACTTGAAGATCTTGATAAATATCACTTTGTATGCTCAATCTTTGTAATCTCTTGTGTGTCCTTGCTTCTCTTGTGTATCTCTATTTATAGAGGAAGAGTAGTAGATTATTTGTAGCTTAAAATCAACTTCTAGTCGTTGGAGAGGTTAGAACACATTTCTTCCCGTTTGAACAAAGTTGCTGCCAGTCAGGATTTGAATTTTAGATATAATTGCTTCTGTTCCTCCTCGATTTTCTCCTTGATAACATTCGAATTTGAAAATTTCTATGAGAGAAAAGTTGTAGATATGGAAGTCAGCTTTTCAAAACCTCAAAAATTATGTAGATCCAAAGGCTAGATCAAAAGTAATCATCAAAATACTGAAGCTATCTCCTAGTTGGCATATTTGAATCCCTGCAGAGTTGTCTTCACTTCCACCTCAATTTTCTCCCTTATAACGTTTGAATTTGAAAATGTCTATAGCATAAAAGTTGTATGATAGAAGTCATCTTTTCACACCTACAAGAATCATGTCGATCCAATGGTCAGATCCGAAGTTATCATCAAAATACTCAAGTTGTCTCCCAGTTGGCATATTTGAATTTTTGCAGAGTTGTCTTCATTTTCACCTCGATTTTCTTCCTTATGAAGTTTGAATTTGAAAATGGCTATAAGATAAAAGTTGTAGCCTTGGAAGTAGTCTTTCCAGATCAATAAGAATTATAGATATCCAACGGTTAGATCAAAAGTAATGATAAAATTACTCGAGCTATTTCCCAGCTGTCATATTTTGAACTTCTACTCCAATGTGTTACTTTCCAGCTCAGTTTTGTCCCATAAGACATTCTATTCATAAAATCATCATAAAATACCGTTTATAGAAATTTGAGTCTTATTTCCAATGCCACAAAAATCAGATCAATCCAACGGTTGGATCAAAAGTTATGTACATAATACTGAAACTATCTCCAATGAGCTTTCTTACCATTATCTTTAACTTAGTCTTCTTCTTCATGCTATGCATTCCTTTTAAGTCCAAGACTAACAATAACTTCAAGAAAAGTTAGATAATTAACATTTAAAACATAAATAAAAATTAAGTGATCTATCATTGAAATGCACAATATATTTAAACTTTTAAAATAAAAAATCTTTAAAAATCTTAACTCATATATCAAACTTACTTTATTATGAAATCTTGAGATTAACCAAATTTTAATCATTAAAATATTTATATTTGTTATCATCAAAATCAATTAATGAAAACTTGAGGCTAACAGGACGTCTCTTATCTACTAGAGCGCTACTTGTTCACTTGGCTTTTGGTAGAGTTGTAGTGACGAGCTTGCCATTTTGGACAAAAATTATGGCTCAAATCGAATATTCCATAATGGGTGATAGGTCTTATAGTCACGCTCAAAGAGGTCGCTATAATCGGTTGTTCCCTCTCACCTTTTTTTCTAGTTAAAAAAAAAAAGTGAGGCGCATGAATGACACATCCAATCCCTTGCTTCTGATCTCTCAAACAAACAAGCCACAAGACTCTAATCAAGTCATGAATATGGATGGAACTAGGAATTTTCTTAATGGTATCATTGTAAAATTTTCTTTTAAATTTTATGGAGTTAAATTGAAACTTCTAAATATTGTGTTTTTTTTTGGGTGGGGGGGGGGGGGGGGTTTTTTTTTTGGGGGGGGGGGGGGGGGGGGGGGGGGCTAATACACTGTTTTTTTTAAATTTTAAATACTCAAAAAAATGTAGCTAATAAACAAAATTTTTAAAAATTTAAGGGGGACGAAAACGCTATTTCTTATTTTATGTGCATATATATATATATATATAATTATAAAAAATTAATAAGCACAATTTCAAGAATTTAGGGGTGGCCCCCTGGCTCGCACCTAGGTTAGTTGTCGTAAATATTGTATATAATTTCATATAGGTACGAATGTTAAGTGGATTGGTTGGTGTCCTTTTGTGTTTCTTATATTTTGATTTGTACCATATAAAAAGTTTATAAATAAAGCATATATAAAAAAACATCACTAAGGCTTGAGTTGAAGATTGCTCAAAAAATTACATTGGTGCTTTCTATTTACTGCTTTTTAATTCATCAGGTCTGCCTTCGATAACATTCGAAAAATTTAGAGAACTCCGAAAATTTCAGCAACTTAGAAACTTAAAACTACTAAAGTTTTTGATTTTTATCGCATTTCTTAAATAAGTTTAAGGTGATATTGCAATTAAATGATGAGCAAACTCGGCGGCGTACAAAGTAATGGATCAAGAGTTCTTGAAATTAGAACGACTAATAGTAGATTTGAATGTATATTTTTTTTCGAGGACTTCTACTATATGTGTGGCCATCTAACAGTCAAACTGGGTAGTGGTGAACAACTCAGTTGCGCTTATGATCAAATAATGGGTCCCAATGAGTTGTCCACTATTGACCGGCGACCGATAGAGAGCGGATAGTATTTCTCTTCTTTTTTTTTGTGGTGGGGAGGGGGTGATTATTTATCCTGTCACAGGCTCAGAAAATGACATTGATCTTTGAACTTATTGCTAGTTTTTTCAAAGATTGTATTCCCAATGAAATCCTGGATTTAAAATGTAAAAAAAAAAGTTGAGACAAAGCTCTTATACATGTAGGAAATGCTGTTACTAACTTACAACGATAAAGACGTACGAAGCATAGAGCAAGCGTAAGCAATTGTCTGTTTGTGCTTGCAGTGGAGGTAACTTTTGTTTTATTAAATAATTCATACATATTTATGAAGGAAGATGCTCAAGGCCAGCTCGAGGATTAAAGCAAATATTTTAAATAAGGCTTCTCTCATTTTTAATGTTTATATAAATTTATATTTAAATTAAATTTTTTTTTTGTTTTTTGAGGTATAAAACTATTAATTAAAACTTATTTTTCTTGTTTTTTAATAGACTATTCACTGAGTCATAATAAATTTAACCAGTCAATAAAAAAATTATTTTTTGTAGATTATTCTCCAAATGATTGAAACTAAAATAATAAAAAATTAGTAATTTAACCAACAAAATAAATAATTAGCTTTTTAATTTCACTGTAACAACTGTGGGTCAAAATAATGAGATCCAGTACAATTAGATCAGGTATGTCTAAGAAGATATCGTCGACCTAGGTCAGAAGAGGCCCAAACTCACCAGTGCCCAAATAAATGCTCCAATTGTGGTAAATTTAACCCAGATCCAACAAAGACCAAGTCGGCTGAGCATATGCAACTCCATTCTTAAAAGGACTAGGACATTGAATAATTATCCAAAAGTGAGTAACTCCTAGGAGGAGATAGAATACAATTCCCTATAGGATTATGGCATTCCGAACACTATAAAAACACATACCGTTTAGGTGCAAAGTACGTTCACTAGAGTTCTACTTCTTCGTATTTTTTATTCCATTCATTATGATTAAGCTTGCTAACTTAATCATCGGAGTGCTTTCGGCTCAAAGAGGGTCGAGATATTCTTATCATCTTCTTCTTTTGCAGATTATTCGTACTCGTCAATTCGGTTTGAAAGTTCAATCAGGCCTTCCTAAAAATCTCACCTACAATTGGCGTTGTTTGTGGGAAGGTCTGCACAACAATGAGTATCAGCTATCTCAGAGGAGGAGTCGATCCCACTGACAGGGAACTAGATAACAATCATGACGTCCCTAGTCAAGACGACACTCATTAGTTAAGTCGGCATGATGATGACTTAGTGCAAACTCCAGGAGGATATTTTATCAGATATGAGATACGATTCCCTGGAGGTAACCAGCCGAAAGGACAGAGGGTCTAGGATGGGCTCCGCAACATGCCCAAAATCCGAACCGCCGAAGGAGCTATCGCAAGAACTTGAATCCATGCCATCCAGTGGCTGCATACCCAACAATTTATCACTTCGAACAACTAAGTGGGAGATCCAGCAATGGGATGAAGAGATGGCCCATCTCAGGTCAACGATTGAAGTCATGAGGGAAGCGATTGCCAGACAAGATGGGCGAGTGCCTAACAGATCCCCAGATCGACAGAAAAGGAGGACGAATTCGAGAAACATGACCCCTCCAGTGGCATGGGAAACAGGCAGTTACACTGCCAGCACAGGGCATTATATGGACCGGCAGGAAGATTGACAGCCTCGAAAGAATTGGACACCAGTAAGAGACCAGGCAAGGGTTGAGCCAGAGCAATAGGATTGGGAAAAGTGGTTGAACGACCGGTTAGACAACCGGGATAAGCAACAAAAGGGGCGGACAGTCCAAGATATAGTCAAGAGAGCCTTGGACCAGATTGCTTCCACCTCCTTCATAGAAGAGATTGAGACTTGCCGACCTCCTAGGAAATTCACCCCACTACAGTTTACTCCTTATGATGGGAAGTTGGATCCTATTCCCCATGTTCGGCATTACAAACAGATGATGGCACTATAGAGCTATGACGATTCACTATTGTGTCAAATTTTCCCTTCAAGCCTGGGAGAGGTGGCCCTATGATAATTCGACAAGTTGCAATCCAAATCAATATCAAGCTGGAGACAACTTGCCGAGCTATTTACTAACCGGTTCATGGCAAACAACAAGCAACTTTAGGAGGTGGACTACTTGCTAACTTTACAGAAGAAAGATGACGAGGGGTTACATGCATATGCAATGAGATACTGGAAGGCTTACAACGAAATAGAGGATTGCAACAAGTAGTTGGTTGTCACACAGTTCAAGATCAGCCTTCCTAGAGAACACCAGTTAAGACAATCCCTCATGAAGAAACCAGTCACCCGGATACAGAACCTGATGCTAAGAATTGAACAATATGTACGGGTGGAAGAAAATGTAGCACAACTGACACAGGAGAAGATTGGCGAGAAAATCGAGAAAAAAAATGGGCGTGAAAGCAAGAAGCCCAGACATAAAGAGAACAATAACAATCAAAGCAAGAAGGCAACAGAAGGGGTCAACAGTCTTCAAGGACCCAATTTCAAGATTTTGCCTTAAATATGAGACAAGCCCTTCTTCAAGTGACCCCCAAAATTAGGAGGAGACCCTTCGCCCGAGACAAGAGGAAGTTATGTTTTTACCATAGGGAAAAGGGGCATCAAATGGAGAATTGTCGAAATCTTGTGAGCCACTTGGAGGAATTGGCAAAGGCAGGACATCTTGATCAGTGTATCGACGAGGAGAGGACAAAGTGGGAGGCAGTGCAGACAAAGCAGGAAGCCATTCTGCAGAAAAAAATTAGAGCAAAGCTGGCCCAGGTAATCAATGTCCTCCATAAATTGACAGAATCAACATCAGTAGACCCACACAAACACCGGGCGGAGATCCAGAAAGCAATACACCTCAGGAAGATAATGTAATTAAAAACCTTAAACAAAAAGGCAAAGGTCGGCAGCGATACTGAAGCCATAACCTTCATCGATAATGACCTGGTAGCGGTGCAACTGCCAGATAATGACATATTGGTGGTAACACTAGGATTGGGGGATTGTGATGTGAAAAGGCTACTGATTGATCAAAGAAGCTCCTTCGAAGTCATGTTTTAAGACCTTTTCAAAAAGATAGAACTAAAGGATTTTGACCTCCAACCATCTTTAAACCCTGTGATCGGATTCAGCTCGGACCTGGTCTGGCAGCTGGAAAAGTTAACTATCCCGGTTACTGCAGGAGGGATCACTATTTAGACAGAGTTCCTAGTGGTTAGTGTGCCTTCCCCCTACAGTGCAATCATGGATCGGACATAGTTGTACCTCATGAAGGCCATACCTTCGTCCTATCATCAACTGATCCATTTTCCAACTCCGAAAAGAGTATGAGAGGTAAGAGGGGACCAAGTAGCAGCTAAGCAGTACTTCTTAACGGCATGCTCCACAAAGGAAAAGACGAGGAAGGTTCACATGATGGAACTCCACGAGGACAAGCCCACAATTGATGATGTTGGGATGTTACCAAAGAACAAGGTTATTGAGAACCTGAAGAAAGTTTATATAGATTGGCATGACGAGGAAAAATACTTTGTTCTTGGCATCTCGCTGCCAAAATTTAAGGAGAAATCATTGATTAATCTATTGACAGAGTACATGGAAATATTTTCCTAGACACCGTATAACATGTTAGGAATCGACCTAGATGTAGCTTGCCACAGACTTAGTGTGGATCCACATTGCTGACCTGTGGTCCAAAAGGGGAGAAGGGCAGTTACTCAACATGTGGATGCAGTGATTAAAGAAGTTGACAGGCTCCTCGAAGCAGGGGCAATAAGGAAAGTCTACTACCCACGCTAGCTCTCTAACACAGTGGTTGTAAAAAAGAAGAATTGCAAGTGGAGGGTTTGTATTGACTTCACCGACTTGAATAAAGCATGCCCTAAAGACCCTTTCCCTTTTCCAAAGATCGACCAGCTCGTGAAAGCACTGGCTGGATTTGAGAGGATGAATTTCCTAGATGTCTATCGCGGGTAACACCAAATCCCGCTCTATGAAGAGGACCAAGAAATGACTGCCTTCATCACCCCGAGGGGTATTTTCTGTTATAAAGTCATGCCTTTTGGTTTGAAAAATACAGGCGCCACCTATCATTGATTGGTCACCATAATATTTAAGTAACACAACGATAGCACTGTCGAAGTGTACATTCGATGACATGATGTTCAAAAGCAAAATTGTCAAATTACACTTGACCAATCTAAAGGAAGTGTTTAACATCTTCAAAAACTATAAGATGAGGTTGAATGGCTCTAAATGTGTGTTCGGGGTAAGCTCTGGAAAGTTTCTTAGATTCTTGGTTACATACCGGGAGATTGAAGCAGATTCATAGCAAATAAGCACAATCGAAAACATCCAGGCCCTGAGGAGCATCAAAGAAGTCCAAAATTTAACTGGAATGGCAGCGGTTCTCAACCGATTCATTAGTCAATCTTTAGATAAGTGCCAGCCATTCTTCCAACTTTTAAAAAAAGGGGAGCAATTTAACTAGAGTCCTAATTATGACCAGACACTTGCCAACATGAAGAAATATCTGGCCCAACCAGCACTACTTTCTACACAGCTCAAACATGAAGAGTTTTACCTCTATCTAGCAGTATTAAACCATGTAGTAAGCATCGTCTTACTTCATCAGCAAGGTAGGCATGTAGAAGCCAGTCTATTACATCAGCAAAACTCTTTTGGGAGCAAAGACCAAGTATCTACCACTGGGAAAATTGGCCCTAGCATTGGTAATTGCATCACGAAAGCTGCTACACTACTTCAGGGCCCACACCATTAACGTCCTCACGGAGCATCAGCTTAAGCCACTCCTCAGGAGAGCAGATTTCTCGAGGAGACTAGCAAAATGGCCGGTGGAGCTGGGAGAGTTCGAAATCAAATTTCAACCAAGGTTGGTAGTGAAAGGTCAGGTACTTGCTAGTTTTATTGCTGAATTTTCTATTGAACTGCCCTAGGAACCCATTCAGACACCTGATTTCGATCAACCAAGTTGCGACCTTCCTTGGAACTATGGGAGACTGCTGATCATTGAAAGCTCTTTATTGACGGAGCGTCCAATGGCAGAAGACAGGATCGGGCATAATCTTAATCACACCATATGGCATGGCATTGGAGCAGGCTATAAAGTTAGAGTTTACTGCATCGAATAACGAGTCAAAATATGAGGCTCTGCTCGCCGACCTGCACCGAGCTATAGAACTCAAAATTACCGAGATAGTCATCTATATAGATTCCCAATTGGTGGTTAACCAAATCGCGGGTGAGTATGTAGCAAAAAATGATAGGATGGCGCAGTACCTAGCAAAAGCAAAAGAACTGCTCGGTAAATTTAATAAATACAAGCTCCATCAGATCAGTTGCCACAACAACGCCCGTGTCAATGCCTTGGCAACACTAGCGGTGGTCCTAAAGTCGGGATCGAAGAGGACAATTCATGTGGAGACACTGCCTAGCCCAAGCATATTTCAAGAAGAAGTGCAAACTTTGGCTATTGAGCAATTAGGGTAATCTCGAATGGACCCGATCATCTCCTACCTCAACAGGGATAAGCTTCCGGAAAATAAGAACGAGGCTAGAAGAATCAAGCATAAGTCAATGAAGTACTGGCTATCATCTGATAAGGAATTATATAGAAGATCATTCACTAGCCCTTACTTGCATTGTGTCCACTCCAACAAAGTGCAGGGCATCCTGTTTGAAATTCATGAAGGTATCTGCAGGAGTTACATTGGCGGAAGATCCTTAGCCCACCAAGCTATTTCACAGGGCTATTGATGGCCTTATAAGTAGAAGAATGTAGCCCAGTACGTTTTAAAGTGTGAGAAGTGCCAAAAGTTTTCAATGATAATTCACCAGCCTACCGAGAAGCTCACAATTATTACCAGCCCATGGCTTTTTGCATAATGGGGGTTAGACATAGTGGGACCGCTGCCCCGAGCTCCAAGGAATAACAAATTCCTCATAGTGGCAACTAATTACTTCATAAAGTGGGTGGAACCAAAGCTCTTATCGACTATCAAAGAAATTAACACTAAGATGTTTGCATGGAGGAGCATCATTACCAGATTCGAGATATCCCATGCATTGGTTTCAAACAAAGACACCCAGTTTAACGGCAACATGTTGAGAGAATTCTACAATGGGCTTGGAATCGAAATTACTTTTCCACGCTGGCATATCTGCAGTGCAATAGGCAAGTTGAGATATGAAACAAGAACATGTTGAATGAAATAAAAAAGAGGTTGAAAAAAGCCAAGAGAAGATGGGTAGAAGAGCTGCCTAATGTCTTATGGTCTTATAGAACCACTCAAAGGAGATCTACTGGAGAAACCCCTTTCTCAATGGCACACTGGGTAGAGGCAGTAATACCCTTAGAGGTCGAACTTTCAACCATTAGATCACCAACATTTGACACCGGCCTTAACGATCAAAATTTGGCGAAGGATCTCGACATTAATGAAGAAGAGCAGTTGCCCTACTCAAACTTACTGGATATCACCAGTAACTTAGCCGAGCCTACAACAAATGAGTCTAGTCAAGAGCTTTTGCTCCTAGTGACTTAGTGCTAAGGAAAGTATTAGGGGCAACTACAAATCCAGTAGAGGGGAAGCTCGGCCCAAATTGGGAAGGTCTTTATAAAGTTGCACCCTAGATCAGCGTGGGGGCATACCAATTGGAAATTGTCTAAGAAAGACGATAACTGCCCCGACCTTGGAATGCCAATAATCTTAGAAAATTCTACCAGTAGGAGTCATCTTATTCTCAAAGGATGTAATCACTTACGATAGTAGTTTGTTTTTTTAAAAATTATATATTATTAATAAAATTGAGTGTTATGGCCACAAAAACTAAGTGTAAAAACTTGGTCCTGTCTAAGTTGGGCAAGTCGGCCAACGAAGACCACAAAAATCAAGTGTAAAAATTTGGTCCTATCCAAGTTGGGCAGGTTGGCCAACGAAGACCATAAAAACTAAGTGTAAAAACTTAGTCCTACCAAAGTTGAGCAAGTTGGGCAATGAAGACTACAAAAACCAAATGTAAATATTTGGTACTGTCCAAGTTGGGCAGGTCGACTAATGAAGGCTACAAAAACCAAGGGTAAAAACTTGGTCATGCCCAAGTTGGACAAGTCGGTCAATGAAGGCCACAAATACTAAGTGTAAAAACTCAGTTCTGCCCAAATTGGACAAGTTGGCCAATAAAGGTCACAAAAACCAAAGCTTTATGAACAAATAAAAACTAAAAACAAACCTTGGTCTTGCCTAAGTGTGACTGGTCGGCCAAAGGGTGGCCAAAACTCATTTAGTTTAGTAAGAAAACTAAGTACTGTTCGGATAGAACAGTTCGGCCAAACAATATGTCTTGGCTTAAAACTAGTGTTAGATCAAGTTTAAAGTAAAAGCATAACAGAAAAGACTTAAGCTTAAAAACATAGTATGAAAAAGAGTTGGGATAGTAAAAAATCCTTTTCTATTAAATAAACAGAATATAATTGTTTCGCCCACAGGTGTAATTACAAAGAAAGCAGAAATAAAAAAGGGAGAAACTATGAGGGCGGATCAGCAACAGGGTGGCTTTAGCGGAAGGCAGGTCAGTATTGGTCCTCGCAGAGGATAGTTCGGCGGCAATACTGGTGCCAGCAGAGGGTTGTTTGGTGACGATGTTCAACTTGGCAGATGGGTTTGTCTCGACAGAATTCACATCGGCAGTAGGGTTCTTCACGGTAAGAAGCAAGTCTGCAGAAAAGTTGGTTTCAGCTTGCTTAACCCTAAGGAGAGCCTCTTCTTCTTCCTCACCTTCATCCGCCTCTACATCAGACCCCAAATCAGCTTCAGGCCGGATAGGTATCTCCATCTAAAGAGGAGAAGACTTATTCAAAGCTTGTTTTCTTAGGGCCACCTTCCAGCCTTCCCGAAAGAGTTGCTCATAGATTTGTTTGACTTGCACTTTGTAAATACCTCTAGCATCCTCATAGCCCTTTATGTATTAGGCTTGTGATTTCGCCTTCGACCTTTCCAGATTTGCTGTGGCTTCTACCAGGCCTGCCTTCGCCTCAGATATCGACTTCTCAGCTTCGGCTAGTCGAGCCTTCAGAACTTCAGTCTTTGTCTTCACCACCTCGAAGTCTTCCTCCTTTTGCCTAAAACAGGCTTGGGTCTCAGCAAGGACAACTTTGCCGTTCTACAGCGCCGTCCTCAAAGCATGAGCATCTCGATCTTGGACATAAAAATAGTCTTTCAGCTCGCCATACTTCTTTAGCAACCTCTTGTGCCGATCAGGCATGCTACAGAATCGTTGCATGGCCTCCAAGCCCTGAATGGCTCTTGATCAAAACAAAACAATTAACAACATCGGTAAAAAAAGTAAGCAAAGAATCAACCAGAAAATATAAAAGGAAGATGCCCTACCACCATCAAGGCATAAGCTGCCCCCATAAAAATATCTTCGGTAGTTGTGTTGCTCAGCTCCTTTATATCTCCAGGCGGCACAACGGCCTAGAGAGCCCCATCAGTGACATTGGCATTGAAAAGGATGGAATCTTAAGAAGTCGTGGCACGACCATAAATTTTTGGCACACCACGAACTCCTCGGCCTCTTTCTCTTCTTCATTGCTTTTGTCTTCTTGCTCGGGTCACGTCATTTTCTCTGAAGCGTCTTTAGCCTCAGCGGCCTTCACCAGTCTTCTCTTCTTCTTCGCCTCTTAAGGCACCATAGGTTCCACGAGATCCACCATTGGGGACGCAACAGGGATCGTGATAACAAAGGACGGCATAAATGAAGAAGTAGCAACAGCAGTAGTAGCGGTGTTAGTGGACGCAATTGCTTCATCCCCCTTCCTCTTCCTGGTGACATTCTTCTTAAGGAAGGCTGCCAGATTACGGGGCTGTGGACACTCCATACCACTTTTAGCAGCAAGAAGTAGTGAGACTGACAGAAAATCTCCAAGGTGGGGCAGGCTACCTTTCACCTTCTGGATGGCAATCACGTCGTCCAATACCCCATAAGTAGTCGAGAAGGATTAATACCGAATTGGGTAACCTAGTAGTTTATGAGCAACCCGACCAATTCCTCTCAACTCGCCCTTGCCCTCGTATGCTTAGACTTGGTCAAGAGTAACGATATCGACAATAACTTGTTCAAGCTCTTTGTCTTTGACGCCGAAGTCAGTTGCAAAAATAGAAACATAGTGTTAAGATCAGCAGAGACAGGTGCAAGCAGAGATCGAAGAAAAACTGTCAGAGTAGGTGGGGATCCACCTATGTTCATTAGAACCCAGGGGTATCTCATCGCTATGAGAACCTCCTCTGGGATGTTCCTGAACTCCATTGGCTCGCTTACTCTCACAATGACGTCATCAATCCCCTTCCCTAAACTGGGAAGTAACTGAACCAATTCTCTCGGTGCACTCCTAATCTAGAAATAGTACCTCTTTCTGACAGACCTAGCCCCACTCAATTCTACACCCAAGTAGGCTCAAGTTTTGGTTCAGACACCTATTCAACTTGGTTATTTCCATAACTATCTTATACCCGCTAAACAGGAGTTGGATGAGGGTGATTCCATAGTGGTTTAAGACTGCAGTAAGGAAAGGGTGAATCGGAAGCCTAAGTCCACCCTCAACAATGGCAAGGGGGGGGGGGGAGGGAGTCTCTTTTTCGTTTTCAAACCAGCCATCGTCCTTGGGCCCGATTAACCTAATATCTACTTCTTGTGGGAAGTCGTATCTATGCTTAAAGGCTGCAATGGTGGTGGGATTATCAAGTATGTTCTTAAGCTTGTTCACCATGGAAGACAACCTAGAGATCCTAGGGTTTTCAACTTGGGAATCAAAGAAAGAAGAGCGGACAAGAGGGACATACATATTTTTTTCGTAAGATGAGCAAAGTCAGAGTACCCAGAGTAACATCGATCTGGCATTTCGTTTAGAAAGGAAGACTCCTCACCTACAAAAAAACGTGAATCGACGTAAAAAAGACATCGGGTTTCCTTAATAGTCACATCTCATTACATGGCAATTGATGGTCGCACCAGGCGTGCGCCTTGTACCGTGTATCTACAACTGTATAAACACCAATCCCAACCCCATTCCAAGGGGCACTAGGGCTGGGGGCAATTGTGGGTCAAAATAATGAGGCCCAGTACAATTAGATCTGGCTCATCTAAGAACATACAGTCGACTCAGGCCAGGAAAGGCCCAAATTCACCAATGCCCAAATAAAGGCCCCAATTATGGTAAATTTAGCCCAGATCCAACAAAGACCAAGTCGATTGAGCATATGCAGGTCTATTCCTTAAAGGACTAGGACACTAAATAATTATCTAAAAGTGAGTAACTCCTAGGAGGAGATAAAATACAATTCTCGATGGGATTATGGCATTCCAAACACTATAAAAACCAAATACCATTAAGGTGTAAGGTATATTCACTTGAGTTTTAGCTCTCCATATTTTTTATTCGATTCATTGTGATTAAGCTTGCTAGCTTAATTATTGGAGTACCTTCGGCCCAAAGAGGGTTGAGACATTCTCACCATCTTCTTTTCTTGCAGATTGTTCGTGCTCGTCAATTTGGTTTGAGAGTTCAACAAAGCCTTCCTAAAAATCTCACCTACAAAGCAACTACTTGTAGACCTACAAATAATAAAAATATTACACTTTTCTTCAAAAGAGAAATCAAATAAACATCCGTTTATATAAATATATAAAAATAAAAGTATTACATAAACAAGCCTTTGATGATTATATTGGTAAAATTTACTAATTTATTTTCTAGTTTGAAACTTTGTCCTTTGTGTGTGTGTGTGTGTGTGTGTGTGTGTGTGAGAGAGAGAGAGAGAGAGAGAGAGAGAGAGAGAGAGAGAGAATTGTATAGATTGGATTTTTTATTATTCTTATATAGATAAAAGTATATGTAATTATATTTTTTAAATAGATTTTTCAAGTCAATTAGAGTGGTTAATCTAGAATTTTTTTTTCCTTCTTATGGGTCTTTTTTTTTTTTTTTTTTCATTTGAAGTAGGCATTTTTTTTCTTTTCTCATAGGTCTTTTTTCATTTAGGGTGAGACCTTCTTTTTTTTTTCCTTCTTCTTAGGGGCCTTTTTCTTATTTAGATTTAGGCTTTTTTTTTCAAAAAAATATGTCAAAGTTATACAAAATTTCAACTAAAATAAGTAAGATTTTTAAAAATTGGAGGTCTTAAAAAATTGGGGGTCTAAAGCGATTGCTTTGATTGCTTTATGGTTGAGCTGCCCATAGATGCTAAGGGCTGATGTAGTGTCGGTTTGCCAGCGCTTAATCGACGCTACGTTAGCTCGAGCCCACTCATGATAAGTGAGTTCGGGCTGACATGGGTGTGCCCGACTTAATGTGATGTCGATCATGCACCACTTAATCAACAACTGCACCTGTCCTTAACTACCCTCATTTATGAATACATTATCAATCATCATACATATTTTTTAGTCTTTAAGATATATATATATATATATATTTATATGTATATTGAATCAATAATTTAAAAAAAAGGGTTAATTATGTTTTGCACTCTTGTATTTTACATCAAATTTTACTCCAAGACATCCATTTTTAATTGCATGAATTAAACCCTTACACTTTTAATTTGTTTCAATGTTAACTTATTATCAACTTTCATGTGAGAAATAGATAGAAAATTTTCATGTGACAAGAACGTAGACTTTGTTTTAATAAATAAGTATAAAATTGGTATTTTCTCAATTAGAGATTCACTAGTGCAAATTACAAACTTTTACATAAAACTAATTATATCATATACTTTTGTTGAGCTATAAAGGTGGGAAGGGACGATCAACGTAGTAACCCTTCATTAGGCGTGACCTTAGTGTAAGCACCCCATTTTTGCCCACTCGGTGATCTCCGGCCTGACCGAGTTCGGTTTCCAACACCACACCATGTGCAAGCTCAAGATGAGCATTTCAATCTCCAATTCAGTCAACTGGTCGCTTCTCGGGCCCACAAGGACCCGCCGGAGCCATAAGCACCATTATTTCAGGCAGCTTTCCATACCAGGCGGTCTTGGAAACCAACGCCATCTAGATAGCTTCCCGGAATCAGGCGATCTCAGGGACCAACACCTCATCAAATTCCAGACGGTTCACTTCTGGTGCCTGCTAGGCCACCAATGTAGAATGTCCGTCATTCAGTAGTTCTCCGAGGCCAAGCGTTCTCAGGGACCAACACCACCCTCACAGGTAGCTTTCTGAGACCAAGTGTTCTCAAGAATCGACACCACCCTACAGGTAGCTCTCTAAGACCAGGCATTCTTAGGGACCAACACTGCACAGGTAGTTTTTTGAGACCGGGCGGTCTCAGGAACCAACACCTAGGTTAACATCGGCGCCTGCTAGCTCGACTCGGTGAAAAATGACCAAACCTGCCCCTTGAGCCTTCAGGCAAGTTTTAGGAAAGTTCAAAATCCCTCGAAATGACAAGTCCATTCTTCTAAAATGTTGTTAAACTATTAGGCGTCCCTCGCATGCCATTTGGTCCAAATTCGGTCCTATTTCGGCCCACTCTGGTCAAAATGACCATTTTACCCCTAAACACCTAAACATTGCGCAAACCGCGCCAAACGGTAAAAGACACTCTCAAAACCATCCATGAATAACCCTACACACTTAACACAACATACCAAACCATTCCTGACTATTTCCAGCCAACCCTGGTCAAAATAACCGTTTTGCCCCTAGAAGCCCAAATATGCCTCAAAACAGCACCGGCCTTGGGATTTCGAGCAAAGGGTTTCACCACACGCCCTTATTTAACCCAAGGAGCACCCTACGACACTAAGCTCACACGACGCGATAAAAGTTCCCTAGAGCGTCTCGCAGACGCTCCGCCTAAATTGTCTTTTCCCCCAATTCCCTGGATATGACGTACCGTCAACTGATTTGAGAAATGCGTAAATCAGGGAATTCTAGAAAGCTCGTCCATAGATCTTTCCATCGATACGGTTCGATCGAATAGATCGCTTCTAGAAGGCCTCGATCACGCGAAACGAAAACAGCCATTTTCAAACACCCAGGGAGCGTATCACAGATGCTCCGCAAAAGTGACCTTTTTAGCACACTTTCCAAGACGATATCACTCACCTCCAAACATAATTCAAACTTTCCAAAAACATGAAAGTTCACCGGAAGCCTTGGGAGAACATCCCGAGTGCAACTGATTCCCCCGAAACCTTCCCGGTTGACTCAATTATAGAGGTAAAGTTTGGACGAACCTTCCCGGTGATGGAGCGTATGCTACATGCGCTCAAATTTTGATCAGATCAATCGAATTTCAATCAACAGTCGAGATTTAACCAGTACATAGGGTGCCACGTGTCATTCTGGCAATGGAACAGTACCTGCGCATGTAGCACATGCGCCAAGCCTGTTCCAGATTGCCTATAAATAGAGGCCTCCCCCTTTGTATATTCCAGGTCCGAAATTGATGCGAAGTTCTGCTGAAATCATTCCAAAAACTCGAATCCTTACATATATTCCACCCTTCCAACACTTAGGTTAGATTCTACCTCTCTCAAGCCTATACATTCCATATACAAGGCCTCATACACACTTATACACTCCTCTCAAGCCCTCTTGAAGTCACTCAAGCTCCAATCAAGACATCCATTGAAGACTACAAGTGTGGTGAAGGCAAAAGGTGGTATCCCTTTTACATTTGTGTTCTCCCTCACTCTTCTCTTCTCCCTCCTAGCCTACTTAGGCTATTCTATATTTTAATCCCCATATTCAACCCCCCTTTCTTGCATGCTTGAGCCAAGAGGGCTCTTAGATCATGCCTAGAGGAAAGCAAGTGAGAGCCACCATGTAAGGGGACCTCTCACTAGCCTACTTTAAGATGGTATGGCCTACAAGTCCCTTGTTTATGTGGTGTAGCCTAAAAGCCTTGTATGTGAATCATGACCCCTTGCATATTACTATTTTGATCATATCTTGTGTGCTTGGCTTCATTTTATGTTTATTGTCATGTTCCACAATGCTTACATTGCTCTTAATTTTGTGTCATTTTCAAGTTCTACATTTCTTTTAAAAATTGTTCCAAGAGTCGGCCACTTAAAGTGTGGGATGAGATTTTAGGAATTATGCCTTAGAAGACCTCCTACTAATCCCCTAACTTTCATTTTGGTATCATGACATTTTAATTTGCATAAGAGTTGCTTTCTAATTCTCTAATTTTCAAGATTTCCATTATTTTAAGTGTAATGGTTGGAATGGCCCCCATGGAACCCTCTCTTGAGTGGTCTCCCTTTTGTTTGGCCATATGAACCCTTTCTTGATGGAATGGTCCCCTTGAAAAGTGATTTTCAAAATCCTTCTCAAGAGATGATTTTCAAAAATGCATTCTCTCTATTTTTGCATCAAAAATGATTTTCTAAAAATTGACATCCTTATGTTGATTTTTGAAACCTCTACTCTTGTCAAGATAAAGGTTACAATGACCATGAGGAAACCTTCCTTAGAATGGTCTCCAATCACTAACCACATAAACCATACTCTTGGCTAGAGTCAAAATTTTCATGGAAATGATCTTCAAAAAGTTTACCAACCAAGGTCCATGGCATAACATGTCTTGTTTTTCAAAACTCTTTCCAAGAGTGCATCAAACCAACTTTCAAAACCATTCTACAATCTAACCCTAGGTTAACTTGACCTTAGATACCTAACCCTAGGTTAACTTGATCCTAGTTATCCAACCTTAGGTTAACTTGACCCTAGTTCTCTCACCTTAGGTTAACCTAACCCTAAGTCATCCTAAACTTAGGTTGACCCAACCTTAATTAGTTAACCATAGGTCATCTTAACCCTAGGTTAGCCCAACCTTAGTTAGTTAACTATAGGTCATCTTAACCGTAAGCTAACCTAACCCAAGATAGTCAACCTTAGGTCACCTCTAACCATAGGTTAACCCTACCTAGGTTAGTACACTTCAAGGTTCCAACTCTTGAACCCTTTTTTAAATGACCATTCAAACTTTCAAATTATCCTCATGACCTATTTTTTTAAAACTTCCTACTCTCATGATTTAAAAAAAAAAAAAAACCAACTCCATAAACTCTTCAAATGTCCCTACACTCCATCTTCAAAGTATTTTCAAAAACGTTTTCAAAATGTCACAAACCTAAGGTGTCCCTAGCCCTCTCATGGTTAGGGATTCCAAGGACAAGTGATAAATCAAGAACAACCTCCAAGATTGTCCATATTAGGGTTCCAAACCCTTAGCCATTTCCAAAAACCATTCCCCAAACCAATTCATCAAAACATTCCTCTAAGGTTTTCAAAACAAGACTTTAAAAACACTTTCAAGTTCTCTTGAGTCACGACAAAGCCTTTTTTCTAAAACTCCTTTAAGGTGATCCAAAATCACTTTAAAAAAAGACTCCACCATTCAATTTCAAGTCAAAACCTCCAAGACCACAAAGGGTCTTCAATTTCCAAAGACCTCAAAGTGTCTTAAACTTTTCCCAAGACCTCAAAGTGTCTTAAACTCTTTTAAAAGACCTCCAAGTATCCAGAACTTTTCCAAAAACCTCAAAGTGTCTTAAACTTTTCCAAGGACCTCAAAGTGTCTTAAACACCTCAAAGTGTCTTAAACTTTTCCAAAGACCTCAAAGTGTCTTAAACTTTTTCAAAGATCCAAAGTGTCTTTAAACTTTCCAAAGGCCCTAATGCGCCTATTTTCTATCGGGTCCTGAGCCCAAACTACGATTGACCTGATTCTCGCCAAATGAGATACGTAGGCAACCTAAAATGGTGCGGTCATAACTGTTATTTCAACTTCAATCCCTTTTTAAAAAATTCCAATCAATTCAAAATTTCTATTCCAAACTCTTTCAAAACCCCCATTATTTTCAAACTTCTTCCAAAACTTGCATTATGCATCATTCATCTAAAAAGTGATGACTAAACCCCTTTTTCAAAGCTCTAAAGTGGATATTAAGTGGACAAAGGTAACCGGTTATTCTAATGAGTGAACAAAGGGTGATTAGACATATAGGTACTGAAAGGGCGGGGTCGGGTGATGATCTTAGAATATCTTCCCTACACGTAACCAACCCCCGAACCATGGATTTCTATTTTCAAATGACCAAAATGGAGTTATTTTTCAAAAGGGCTTAAATCTTTCCAAAAGTTACCAAACAACCTATTTTCTTAAAAACCCTCTCTTGAGGGAGTTTTCAAAAACCTTTTCCAAAAATCTTAAGTTTAATCTTCGGATTAACGCTTAGTTTTAGGTGCCCTAACTCACCTTAATCAAGTTAGGTGGCGACTCCTACTTTTCTAAAAAAACCCTTAGTCAAACCAATTTTCTAACTTAGTTGCACTTGTCCTTCTAGGAGGACGAGTTCTAGTGACAGAGTTTCGTACTTTAGGGTCTCCGAGTCGAAAGGACCTTGGACATACCAAAAAACCGGAGCGCGACACTTAGGTTCCAACTTTTTGCTTACTGTTGAATATTCGATTTAAGCCATAACTACTGGCCTAAGAAGAGTGAGCCTCTCATGCAAATGACATTAAGCCCCTTTTTAACAGCACATGGTTCATGTAATTGTTATTGCTAGCGGGTTCGAACATGCGACCATTGAGAAAATAGCTCAATTTTAAGGCCAATTACTGAAGCCAGCTAAACTACCACCTCAGTGATTAATTACATAATATAATTGATTACACTAATAATTTTGTAGTGATTTAGGAGATATTTGTAACAAATTATTAGGAAAAATAGTTAGATTTTACATCTTTGCCCTTTAATTTTATCGATATGCTTGTCACATGTGAACTTTGGCCTATTTCTCAAACTGAAGTTAACAAAAAGTTGACATTGTAACAAATTAGAAGTGTAAGGAGATAATTGTTACAATTGAAAACAAAATTCTAGAAATAGAATTTAGTGTAGAGTGCAAGAATGCAAAATATAATTTACCCAAAAAAGAATGGTAGGTGCAAGATCATTGAGCTATTATTTTTAACATGACTTTATTGATCAAATTACCGAAATATAGCTTGTTGTTGTTTGTGTTGGGTATGTGTCTTGATTCTGTGGGATCCATATAATTAGGTTGTACATGTGAGTTTTCTAATGGTATAAGAATTTTAGTTTCTTTGTAGTTTTTTTATAGTAGAGACATATATTTCTAATTGTGTGGGGATTAGGGTTTCTAATTGGCCTATAAATAAGGAACTTATGAGAATACTAGGGTTGACTTTATGTGTCCAAAGAGGAGCCATTACCAGAGAGAAGCTCGTAGAGTTCAATGGTGACTTGCAGAGAGGTAAAAGGGAGAAACTGGAAGAATATAAGAGAATGGAGTAGCAGACGTGCGTAGCTATAAGGCTCGGGACACTGAAGGAGCGAAGAAACAGATGACTTCAAGGCTTGAATACTTTTGAGTAGTTGTAACTCATGCATTAATATCAGTTAGATGTTTTGTAATTGTCTCATACTTCTAGTCTCTGTTGATAGTGAATTGTTCTCTTACCTATGAATGTAGGTAAATTATTATTCTACCGAACTATTTTAATTTTTTGTGTCATGTTTTTTTTTAATGTGTGTGTGTAAATCATGAGTTACTTCCGTATTATTTTTGCATAGTGTTAAAATTGTCGTAAAGTAGTATCAGAGTCAGGCTCTAGCAATTGAAGAATTTTTTATTTCATATCAATCTGAAAATTGTTACGTGCAATGGAAAAGAGAAAGAAGAGATTTGAAACGGAAAAAATAAAAAATAAAAAAAACGGCAGCGCCGACAGAGGCAGCGCGGGAACCAAGACGGGCGAGTAACTGTTATGCAATTTGTTTGAAGGTTTGATTTCTTTCATCACATAAATCGAGGAATATGGAAAGAAGGCAACGTAACATATTGCATTGGGTTGGTTTTGGCTTGTATTGATTATGATGCTGTGTGATACAGTCCACTAAAACAAATTTAAGGAACAACGTGATTTATGGAGTGAGTGTTCCTAAAGATTTTCAGGTGCGGCGTACTCATTGGTGAGTGCAATTTTTTTAAATTTTTCATAATTTGATGAGATTAGGGAGAGTTATGAAGTTCAAGTCGATTAAGAGCAACTAAATTGATCGCAAGAGGAGATCAAGAGTGATCGAAAGTAATCTGGTTTCAATTAATAGTAAAAGACCAATTATCATCTTATATAACTAAGACTTGAGTTGCAGGTGAAATTTACGGGGCGGCCCCTTGACTCACACGTAGATTAGTTGTGATAAATATTGTATATAATTTTATGTAGGTGTGAATGTTAAGCGAATTGGTTATGTGCTACTTTTTAATTCATTAGAATTGTGCTAAGGACAACCGTAGTTGCTCAACACAATCAATGACTGCATGCCATCTTAGTTGAGCTCCATCGGTAGCCCTTAGCAATTCTCAATTCATTATGTCTACCTTCCATAAAATTTAGAAAATTTAGAGAACTCAGGAAATTTTCGCAAGTCAAAACTACTGAAGTTTTTTGATTCTTTGCCGCATGCCTTGAATAAGTTTAAGGTGATATTGCAACTACATAATGATCAAACTTGGCGGCCAAGTAATGGATCAAGAGTTCTTGAAATTAGAGCGCGTTGATCGAATGGCTGAATATCTAATGCAATCACCGATTTAGTTGTATATTATTTTTTTGAGGACTTATTTATTTATTTATTTTTGGTACAACAGAAGATCTAAGCCAAAAAAAGAGTTAAGGAGAGAACGAATCAAACCTTTAAACTCAATAAAGGAGGTCAAAATTCTAATACGCTAGCCTAATTGATTTTTTCAAGGATTTCTACTACCAAGCGTGACCATTTAACAGTAATCCGGCTAATGATGAACAAGTCAGTTGGACTTAGTCAAATAATGGGTTCCAATGAGGGTTCCACTATCGATCGGCGACCGATCAGCGGATACTATTTCTTTTGTTTGTTTTTGTTTTGTGGGGTGGTAAAGTCGGGGTGATTATTTATCCTGTCACAGACTCAGAAAATGACTTTGGTGTTTCAACTGATTGCTACTTTTTTCAAAGAGCTTCCTTTACTTTTCTTTCTCTTTCGTCGTCTCTTTCAGCCCTCCATCAGACTTTTGTCATATACCCCCGGGCAGCCTTTGTCATATAGTAGATGTCCTGTTCCATTAAGTAATGAAACATAGTTTATAATAACGAAGTTGCAGATGACTCATCCATTTGTTTTATAAGAAATGCTTGGGTTCACTTTGTTTACCGATGATTCGCTCTCTCAAATACACGTTGAGTTGGAGCTTTTCTCGCAAGAGCACGGGTGTCAATCGAAGTAAAATCGGCAAAACTCGGTATCTTTTTCTCCCAAGGACCGAGCCCAATATAGGCGTGGCACAAGTCGAGATAACCAACAAATGAGATGAATTAATGAATTACTTAGCAAATTGAAACTATTCTAAAAATAAGACCAAAAATCATTGAATGGTGAGAAATTGTGGTTTGCTAAACTAAACTAATTAGGATTGAATTTGAAAACAACTATACTAAATTTGTAACAATTAATGAAGGGCTTGGATGCAATTACTTCAATCTACCAAATCTCTACAAGGTCTTCAATGGAGTTTTGTTTAACTCAAGCTAAGGTTCACTCCATGGAGCCTTAACCCGGAGGATTTCGACCATAAACACTTGAATTCAAGTCCAATTGAGTGCAGATTGTTGTTTCATTGTAGGAATCTTAGAGACAAATCCTGAATTGTGCAATTCCTATACCAATTACAAGATTGTGCATAGCAATTACCAACCTAGATTATGAATCTAAGTGTTCTATGTGTCTACAACTCAATTGAAGCAAGAATTATAGAAAATATAGAATAATTCATTGCAATTCATATACCTCCATTGAAGCCCATGCAAATCCTTGGTAGATCTCCACAATTACATCCAAGAGATGTTTAGCTACTTGATTCCATGGAAGAAAGTAAGAAGAATCGAGGATTTCTCATTGAATTAAGAAGAAATGGGTGTTTGTTTACAAGGAAAATGCGAGAAAATGCGAGAAAATACAATGAAATATAGATCTAACCCACTTTCTCTCTCTATATCTAATCCTAACAGAAAATCTAAGCTAAATCTGATGATAGATACAAAAATCGCGTCCTCTTTTAAGTGATACAGCTGCAAAATTCACGCACACAAGGCCGATACCGTACTTACGGTACTGTTCACCGTACGTACGATGAGCAGACCGTACGTACGGTTGGGGCTATGCTGAATTGCACTCTTTGAAGTTTGCTCGTGGTGATGCAGGCGTACGTACGGTGGGACCTACCGTACGTACGGTTAGCCCTACGCTAAATGCCATCCTTTGAAGTTGGGTCTGGAACTGGGGGCGTGCGTACGGTTGGACATACCGTACGTACGGTGTCTCCTACCGTACGTACGGTATATGCATAACTTGGCCTTTTTGCTCCACTTTTCGCCCATTTTCCTGCACACAACCCACCATCACTCATTAAGACATTTATTATGCTAAAATAGAACATTTATACAACCTAATTGGACTAACAACAACTATTTAGGAACTTTAGATTGCACTTTTTATAGTGTAATCACCACCCCCCACCTAGCTTTTGCCAGTCCCTAGCAAAAACGCAAGAAATAAAACAAGAATATATACAATGAAGATAATCTCCACTTTCGGGGGAGTCCTGGATGCATTTAGCATATGCATCAAGCCTTTGAACCCCTAGGTTACCCCTAGTGGACAAGTGGTGTCTCGTGAGGGCTTACAGTGATAATACCCACAAACATCCCTTTATGAGTTGCAACATTTAGATGAGATTAAGGAACAACCACTAATCAAGCCTCAATCAATGCATTTCACTCTCATTTCTCAACACTTATAAGATCCAAACGCCATGCAAAAGAGAGGTTTAAGTGAGTGTGTGAAATATTATGATGAAAAGTTCCATTCGAAACATCTCTAAACATAAATCCATCCTTTAAAGCTTTGATCCAAACCTCACTAGGAATACACTCTCAATTAAAAGACCCACATGATTCTCACAATGGTTTATTCAACAATAGAGTAAATGTAAAGAGGCACATCAAGTGAACATACCAAATATAAAGACCGACAAGATAAGAGTGTATCGACGTTAGCATAGCTCCATGAAAGAATATTCAAAGTTAAGTATTGATTCAAAGAAATTGACAAAATAGGCTTATACTCTATTGAAAACTTCAATCAAATACAACTTGGATCACCAATTCATGTAAAGGTAGAAATAGCAATGTAGAAGAGGTGAAAGGCGAGGGTAAAGAGATAGTAAAATGTCATAACATGTGTGATCAAGACATGAAATGGTAAATACAAAGCAACTACAACTCTCCCCCTTTTGCATCATTTGATACACTCTTCTTTACTCATTGCCCTTACTCGAAATACCTTCATATCAACTCTCTTTTTCTTTTTTTTTTTTTTTTTTTCTTTTTTTTTTTTTTTTTTTTTTTTAATTTTTATTTATATATATATACTTCAAAATGCACTTTTTGTGTTGAAATTTCTAAATTGATCTCCCTCTCTCTCTTTTTTTCCTTTTTCAACACAAGGAAGCAACACTTTCTTTTCTCACATAGGCGTCCCTTTGTGATACAAGAGAAGAAGTTACTTTGCATTTGTTTTTCAAATGATAACAAAAAAAGTTAACAAGGGTCAAGGGAAATGTATGGTTTGGCAATAGAAGGCTAATGACTATCAAGAAGAATATGGTATAGGATCATTTCCAAAGTTGTACAATCGAAGTATTTCATAGAATATAAGTGTCAATATTAAGATCAAAACTCTACTCATGAACCAAATACAAGCATAATGAAGCTATTGAACTAAATGAGGGCGAAGAATTTATCCTTGAGTAAATGTAAACGCTCAAAAGGGCGATAAATGCTCTAACACTCACAGGGTAAAAATCTCCACTAATGTAAAGATGAACATGCTAGAGGTAGTAAAGATTGATGCTCGTCATCATAATTGTGCACAATAAGGTGGTCCCCTCTACTTAAGCATGAATGAAGAACAATCCATAAAGAAATTAAGTATAGAGAGATAATGCATCAATCTTAGCAAAATAAAAGCACATGTTCCTCTCTTCTCATCTCAAATAGCACTCTCTCAAGTTATGTCATGGTACTCGGAAACCAAGAGTCAACACATCCACTATGAATAATAAAGGTCAATCAACAAACCACTCATGGATGCTAGCAATGGAAAGTACATAATGAGAGAAGCCATACAATACCGTCAACCTCTTACCACCATGTGATAGACAAAGATAAAGTATCCATTAAATCATATCTGAAAAAGAACCTGTCTATACAAGAGATTGACATCCACTAAAAGAAATATATCATGTAAGCTCAAAACAGGTATATACTCATATAAAACTAAAATGGACTACATCAAAATGCTGTAGAGTTTTAGATACATCAATGAACAAAACGTATACATGGGATGTACATGAAATGCTATACAAATGATACTATGCATGTGATGCTATCTAAACTCTGCCCTGCGTAAGTCCAAACTCATCATCATCCTGAAAATCATGCTCCCCTAGAGATGTAAGGTCAGTAGCACCAACAGCTAAATCGGGGAAATCGGTCTCCTCATCCTGTGGAAGTCTGGACAAAATATCAGTCAACATCTGATTCTGTCTCGCCTGCTCCTGTCGAACCTCCTCCTGGAACCTGGACTGAGAGGCTTGGAGCTCTGCTATCTGGGCACCCAAAACTGTCTGCACAGTAGTGATCTGTGCTGTGTGTGCAATCTCGAGAGTCGCACACCTCTGACTGAGCTCCGAATGGGCGGCCTGAAGTCCATCAACCGACTGTTGCATCGCCTGGATGGCTGCAGTCTGCCTCTCAATGTGTGAACTCTGCTGGTCAATAATCTGGGCCACTGCCTGAAACATAGGACTCGCCTGAGCTGGCTGTGGCTCGCTCTCAGTCTGAGGCTGCTGCTGCTCTCCTGGAACCTGCTCTCCCTCTGCGGGGGCCTGCTGCTGCTGTGCTCTTTGCTAGGCCTTAACCAGTGCCTCAGCCCACCTCTGAATACCCGCTAACTGACCTGTCGCCCTGTTCTGAGTGGACAGGGCTATGGGTGAAGTTATCGGAGCTAAAGGATCATCGACTGGGGCTGCCACTCCGGCGCGCATAATCAACTCGATCATCATCCCCGGAAATGGTAGTGCCCCCTGCGGCTTCATCGAAGCCGCAGACTTATAGAAAGCGCCGAACATATATCTGGGGAGATCAATACTCTTACCCGTCCCTAGGGCATAGAGTAACTGGCCTCTACACCTGCCCACCTCTCCTCATCGCCCTAACGGAAAGATCGACCCGCAGGTAAAAACGAACATCTGTGCGTATCTCGGAGCAAGGAATTTCTTCTCAATCTGAGAAGAAATCCACTGGGTACCGGGTGCACAAATCTCTGCTGCCATGACATCATGCTCTACCTCACCTTGCTGAGGCCAACTTAAAGCTGGGTCATAGACCCGGGGTAGACCAAAAAACTCCGCAAAGGTGGCTGGGGTAATGGTGATGGTCTTACCCCTAACAGTGGAAACAACACGCTCATCTCCGGCAACATCCGACAATGCTCGGATGTTAGCCATCAACTCAGCGACCAAACCCGTCCTATGCCAACTACTATACTGTGCTAATCTCACCCACCCCCGGCTCTCAAACATCTCTCTCCAAAGATAGGGCTCACCCGTGAAGTGCTCGAGAGTCATCGCTCTCTCCTGCACCAGGCCCCTCTTACTGAAAATCTGGTCAAATCTCTGTTGTGCCTTCCCGTCAACAAACCGGGAGGCATCAAAGGCCATAGGAACTCTACGGACCTTCTTGGTCCGCGGAGCCATCTATGCTAAAGGATGAAACTATGAAACTAAAATAAGCTACTAAAGAAAGTAAAGGAAATGAAAAGAAAAGGCTCAAAAAGAATACCTAAGAGTGGACAAATGACTAGCACGGGCAATGAAGACCATGGCTGAGATCCGGCAGGGCTCCGCTACACTCTCGAACACTCCCTCACTGAGTCAGCTTTGAGTTGACTCAGTTCTAACAATGAGTTATGTTTCAAAAAGGGAGGTTTATATAGAAATTGGGGGGCACCATACGTACGGTGGTTTAGTGCGGACGTACGGTGCCAGCTGGCTAGCGGATGCACGGAAGAGCTGGCGGTACCGTACGTACGCACTAATCCAGTGTACGTACGGTCACGAAGGAAAATGCACAGATCAGCCACAATAGAAACATGCCACGTTAGCGCATGAAATAGGGTACCACCGTACGTACGCGTGCACCAACGTACGTACGCTGGTACCACCCTACGTATGCTATGAAGGAAAAATCTACAGATTCAAAAAAAATTAGCCTACTCTGTACAGAAAGAGAGAAACCAAGCCAAAAATGGGCCCAAAACAATCAGAACAAGGGAGAATGCCTTGCAATCTACCCTCACCCCCCACCTAGAACGATGCATTGTCCTCAATGTCACACAATAAGCCGCAAAAACATGAATTAAGGCAACCCGGAGGCACTAAAGCAACCCATTATTTCATTAAAGATAGAAACCAAGCATTACAAAGCCAATGGTGGCTCAAGCAACATAGAAATGAAAGATAGAGGACTCCTAGAAAAGGAGTCCAAGGCACAACAACCTACAATGAAAACTACCACCCGGGTGGGTTACTCAAGCCTATTTCTTGGAAGTGGTGGACCCGGAAGACGATGCGGCTTCCTTCTTGGTTGCGCCGGAAGATGAAGAGGGTCGCTCATTAAGGAGGCGAGAGGCCACCAAACACACAACCGTGACGGCATCGTCCGAAGGAAGGCGGGATAAAATGGTGCATGCGTAGGCTTGCATCAACACGGCATAGTTTGGGTCTTCCATCTCATCGGAATGCGAGGCTTGGGGGGCCTTTTCATTAGCCTTGGAAGAGTCCTTGGAAGCCATGGAGAAGGCTGAGACAAAGAGTACAAATGCACAAATGAGGTTGAATAATGTGAGAGGTGAAGGCAAGGAAATGAGAGCGGAGGTCCCTTCTCTTATACACCCAAGAGATCACATGGAAAGCATCAAGGATGAATTTAAGGAATGTACAAGGCAGCTGGAAGATGCCCTGCACTCAATCAAATGAAATGATTCTCCCCAACAACATAAGGCTAGGCCCACAAAACAACCTACTCCTACTCCCAAATCAACCTAAAAATGGAAAAAAAAACAAACTACTACAAACTCAACTAAAAACTAGGCTACATGACTCTATGAAAGAATCCTATTCCTAACACCATGTGAGTTACCAAACTAGAAACAAACAAAGAAAGCTAAGAAAAATTGGTCTAAGCTACTCTTACTCCTAAAGATTAGGGCAAAAATCATCATCAATCAAACGGTGGTGGATCAATGAGATCCACACACTCCACTTCTCCTTGGAAGGTCTCGAAGTAAGGCTTCAATCTTTGGCCATTCACCTTGAAGGCCGCCCCATTAGTAATATTTTTCACTTCTATGGCTCCATGGGGAAAGATGTCAGTAACAACGTAAGGACCCACCCATTTACTCCGTAATTTGCCCGGAAATAAATGAAGGCGCGAGTCATAAAGTAGCACCTTTTGACCAACTTTAAATGATTTGCGAAGAATGTGTTGGTCATGGAACCGCTTCATGCGCGCCTTAGCAATCTTAGCATTTTCAAAGGCATCATTACAAAGCTCATCGAGTTCATTCAATTGAAGCTTCTGGTGGGCTCCTACAACCTCACTATCCTCATTGCATTGCCGTATGGCCCAATAGGCCTTGTGTTCAATTTCCACCGGGAGGTGGCATGCTTTCCCATACACAAGCCGATATGGGGATGCACCGAGCACGGTTTTGAAGCCCGTGCGGTAGGCCTACAATGCATCGGTTAGCCTAAGGAACCAATCCTTCCTACTAGGGTTGACAGTTTTTTCAAGGATTCTCTTAATCTCCCTATTGGCTAACTCGACTTGCCCTTGGGTTTGCGGGTGGTAAGGTAGACCGACTTTATGAACCACACCGTACTTTTTCAACAAAAATGCAAAGGGCTTATTGCAAAAGTGTGAGCCACCATCACTAATGATGGCTCGGGGCATTCCATATCGTGAGAAAATATTTTCTTTCAAAAAATGAACCACCACTTGATGGTCATTGTTCCGAGAGGCAATGGCCTCTACCCATTTAGACACATAATCCACCGCCACCAAGATGTAAAGGTAACCAAAAGAATTGGTAAAATGACCCATGAAGTCGATTCCCCAACAATCAAAGATCTCTAATATGGTAATGGGCTGAAGGGGCATCATGTGACGCTTTGTGAGAGTTCCTAATCTTTGGCACCTATCACATGCAAGACAAAATGCATGCACATCCCTAAACATGGTTGGCCAATAAAGGCCACATTGAAGAATTTTAGCAGTGGTCTTTTTGGAGGAGAAATATCCTCCACAAGCTTGGGAGTGACAAAACTCCATGACTTGCTTGAATTCATGGTTAGGCACACAACGTCGGATTACTTGATCCAGATAATATTTGAAAAGGTGAGGATCATCCCATGAAAAGTAACGCACATTCCGAAGAAATTTGCGCCTATCAATGGATGACCAATGGGATGGAACCTCACCAGTCACAAGGTAATTGGCAATATCTGCAAACCACGGTGGGGAAGTTTTCTCCAAAGATTGCACATGCAAAATTTGCTCATCCGGGAAATGTTCATTGATAGGGGTTGGGTCGGTGGCTCTCCTATCAAGGGGAAGCCGAGACAAGTGATCTGCAACTACGTTTTTTACTTTTTTTTTATGTCGCATTTCTATATGAAATTCTTGGAGCAATAGAATCCACCGGATGAGGCAGGGTTTTGCATCAGGTTTAGTGAGAAGATATTTAAGGGCCGCATGATCGGTGTAAATGATGACTAAAGACCCTATCAAGTAAGATCGAAACTTGTCCAATGCAAAAACTACCGCAAGAAGTTCCTTTTCAGTGGTGATGTAGTTGACTTGGGCATCATTGAGGGTTTTAGAAGCATAGTAAATGACATAAGGCTTCTTGTCAACTCGTTGTCCCAAAACAGCCCCCACAGCATAGTCACTCGCATCACACATAAGCTCAAAAGGGTGTGACCAATCAGGTGCACGTAAGATCGGGGTGGAAGTTAAAGACTCTTTCAAAACATCAAAGGCTTGTTGACACGATGGAGTCCATTCAAACTGTACGTCAAAGGACAAGAGTTGACACATGGGCCTAGCTATCGCACTAAATCCCTCAATAAAGCGTCGGTAGAAACCGGCATGCCCAAGGAATGAACGCACATCCTTGACACAAGTGGGAGGAGGTAGTTTTTAAATTAACTCAATCTTAGCCTTATCTACCTCTATCCCTTTAGAAGACACAATGTGTCCTAACACAATTCCGCTAGTAACCATAAAATGACATTTTTCCCAATTAAGTACTAGGTTACTCTCCTCACATCTCTCCAACACCTTACCTAAATTGGCAAGACAACCCTCAAAGGTGTCTCTATAAACCGAGAAGTCATCCATGAACACTTCCACAATGTGCTCCACCATGTCACTAAAAATACTCATCATACACCTTTGAAAAGTGGCCGGTGCATTGCACAAGCCAAAGGGCATGCGTCGGTATGCATAAGTACCAAAGGGACATGTAAAGGTGGTCATGGATTGATCTTCCAAAGCAATCTCAATCTGATTGTACCCGGAATAGCCATTAAGAAAGCAATAGAAGGCGTTTCCGGATACCCTCTCAAGCAGTTGGTCAACGAATGGCAAGGGGAAATGATCCTTTCGGGTCACGGCATTGAGGCGACGATAATCAATACACATCCGCCACCCGGTTTGGATACGGGTGGGCACTAACTCATTCTTCTCATTCTTTACTACCGTGACATCGGATTTCTTTGGCACTACTTGGGTAGGGCTTACCCACTTAGAATCGAAGATGGGATAAATGATACCCGCATCAAGCAGTTTTAACACCTCCCCCTTCACCACTTCCTTTATGTTGGGGTTTAACCTCCGTTGCATTTGACGCACGGCTTTAGCCCCCTCTTCTAAGAAAATACAATGTGTGCATAAAAGAGGACTAATACCATGGAGGTCGGTAATGGTCCACCCTATAGCCTTTCTATGGTGTTTGAGCAAATCTATCAAACTCTCCTCTTGGCTCGAAGATAGGGTGGAGGAAATGACAACGGGGTATGACTCACCATCACCTAAGAATGCATATTTCAAGGTTGTTGGTAATGGTTTTTTATCGGGAATGGGAGGCTTGGCCTCCGATGGAATCGGCTTTGTATCACTAGGTTGGAGAGGTTCAAAGGAAGGGATCCATTGTTCCACATGCATGCATTGGGCTCTCTCATGACCTAGAGATGAAACTTCTCCTAAAGCCTTATCTTGACAATCCAAAGCCTCATGAGGCTCACTCCTCAACTCAACAACACCTTCTCCAATGAGTCCTTAAAGAACTCATTCTCAAAATGATCTTGCACTATGGTCTCGACAATATCAACCTCCCGGATATCCTCACACTCACCCGGTTGTTTGGTAACCGAAAAGATATTCAATTCGAATGTAGTGTTACCAAATGAAAGCTTCACTAACCCATTCCTACAATGGATGATGGCATTGGAAGTAGCTAGGAAAGGTCTCCCTAAGATGACGGGGATTTGGTTGTGAGCTATGCAACTATCCACGGGTTGAGTGTCCAATACTATGAAATCCACGGGAAAATAGAAGTTATCAATTTGGATGAGCACATCCTCAATGATACCTCTAGGCACCTTGATAGACCTATCCGCTAATTGCAAAGTGACTCGGGTAGGTTGCAACTCCCCTAGACCAAGTTCCTTATACATCGAAAATGGGAGAAGATTAACGCTAGACCCTAAGTCTAACAAAGCGCGGTCTATCCTAGTGCCCCCGATAGTGCAAGAAATGGTAGGACATCTGGGGTCCTTGAATTTCGGAACAGTTTTGCATTGCAAGATTGCACTTTGATTTTCATTCATCATAGCCGTTTCCTTGACATGTAGCTTTCTCTTGAAAGTACATAAATCTTTTAAGAACTTGACATATGATAGAATTTGCTTAATGGCATCTAAAATAGGGATGTTGACCTTTACTTGCTTAAGCACTTCATAAATTTCAGCATTTAAAAGTTCATTTTTCGATTTGGTCAACCTTTGAGGAAAAGGGGCATGTCTCAACATATCCCTCCTCTTATCCCTATTGGTCTCATTTGAAATCTCAAAAGGAGTAGTAACGGACTCCTTCATGTGATGCTCATCACTCTTTCCTTCCTCTCTCAATTGTTCCTCTTTCTCACCTTCCTTTGCCTTACCCTTCCCCTCTTGGTCAACACATGACTTAGAAGCTACATCCTTTGATGGAATGGTTTTATCAATGACTTTACCACTTCTAAGAGTGGTGATGGCTTGTACTTGTTCATGGCTTGTTTGAGGGTCCATACCACCCTCGGTAATGTGTACTTGCCTAACCACCGGATTGGGTTGAGGTTGGGCCGGGAATCTCCCCGGGACATGTTGGGTCAAAGCTTGTGTCAATGTCGACATTTGTTTTTGAATATCCTCAAGCATCCTAATATGTTGATCCAATACCTTATCTTGCTTATCTACCCTTGCGTTAACCCCCCTCACATCATTGGATAATTGATAAAAGTTATATTCCACGGGTTTCTTATGAGGAGGTTGGTACGGTTTGGGTTGATTTGGAAGTTGTGCCATGGGTTGGGGTTGGTAGACTTGAGGTTGAGGTGCTTGGAATGGGGAAATGGGAGTGGAATAGTGTTGAGGGTTTTGATACCCTCCTTGATAAGATTGGGAGTTTGAACCCCCTTCATTCCTCCACCCAAAATTAGGGTGATCCCGCCATCCCGGATTATAAGTGTTAGAGTAAGGGTTACCCCCTCCTCTTTGAAATTGGCCAATTGCATTGACTTGGCCATGCAATGCTTCTTTCACCCCCGGAATGATGGGACATGAAGATGTGTCGTGGTCGGTGGTATCACAAACTATGCAACAAGTCTCTTTTCTTATCTCGCTCTCGACCGCTAACACCTTTTTCCTTTCTAAAGCCTCTAATTTCTTAGTCAAAGTGGTCACTCTAGCACTCACATCATCAACATCTTTCAATTGATATCTCCCTACCCCTTGTTGTACGGAACGACCCTCGGGATTTTGAGTCCCGGTGAGTGCCCAATCCCTAGCCTTGTTTACTAAACTATCAAAGTATTCATAGGCTTCATGGGGTTGTTTGTCAAGGAATGTCTCCGCACACATTAACTCAATCAAATGTTTAAGTTGGGGGGTTAGAGACGAATAGAAAGTGTTGATGATGTGCCAATCGGCAAACCCATGGTGAGGACAAGTGTTCAAGAGGTCCTTAAACCTCTCCCAACATTGAAAGAATGTTTCCCCTATCATGGGGGAGAATTGAGAAATTTGCCTCCGGATGCTCTCGGTTCGGTTTTCGAGAAAGAACTTCTTTAAAAACTCCCATTGGAGTACGTTCCATGAGTGAATAGACATAGGCCTCAACAAGTTGAACCAAAGTTTAGCCTTGTCTTTTAAACAAAAAGGGAAGAGTTTTAACAAGAAGACCTCTCTCGGGCACGAATTATCCATGATAAGGGAGCACGCATCCTCAAACTCTTTTATGAAGTTATACGGTTGTTCAGAATTCATTCCGTGAAATTGAGGGAGCGTTTGCATGCTTCCCGGCCGAATGTTAAGGGAAGTGTAATGTGGCGGGAATACTATGCAAGAAGTTGGTGCTTGACGTGGAGGGTTCAAGTAGTCTCATAAGGTCCTTTGATAGGGGGTAGCCATGTCGCCATGGTTGCTCCCTCTCTCCATGTCGTCGTCACCCCCTACATTATGATCTACCCCCGGAGGAATGGGCTGAAAATTAGGATGGACTTGTGGGTTGGGTGCATTCGGTGCAACATTAAGATTCGGACGGAAGACATTGGGTAAACCTTGGTCATTCATGTTAGCCATAGGAAGAAATCCTAGGTCCACAACTAATGGAAGGCCAGGTGTGAGTGGTGATGAACTACTCTCACTCTCAAGCCTCACAAGTCGGTTATGAATGTCCTTAATGAAATGTGGCATGCGATGATAAATGCAACAAATAATAGATCGTCCAGGTCATACAGCACATCATACACAATCATACATTGCCGGACAACGGCTTTTTCTCTTGTTCACCAACCGATCCTCCAATCTCCTTATACAAAGTAGTACCACCGATTTGCAAGATAAGCACACTATCCTATCTCTACTAAATGTCTCCTTAAAAGGAGTCCTAACAAAATGCAATGCAGCTATACCTAAGTCAAACAAAACAAACTAAACAAAAAGAACCAAAAATCGAAACACCTTAAAGGAGAAAGAGATTACCAAGGCCCAAAGCCGTAGATGCTTCCGTCGAGGGTGAGTGATCAACTCCCACCCGTTTGCAATTTTGTTGTTCTGTTTAGTTTTCTTTTTCTCCTTTATTTGCTATTTTTGGATTTTCTTATATGCGATTTGCCAAGTGCTTCTCCAATCTGCAACTGTTGGTGTTCGCCTTATGCTTTCGATCCCTGGCAACAGCGCCAAAACTTGATTCGCTCTTTCAAATACACGTTGAGTTGGAGTTTTCCCTGCAAGAGCACAGGTGTCAATCGAAGTAAAACCGGTAAAGCTCAGTATCGTTCTCTCCCAAAGACCAAGCCCAATATAGGCGTGGCACAAGTCGAGACAACCAACAAATGAGATGAATTAGTGAATTACTTAGCAAATTGAAACTATTCTAAAAATAAGACCAAAAATCATTGAATGGTGAGAAATTGTGATTTGCTAAACTAAACTAATTAGGATTGAATTTGAAAACAACTATACTAAATTTGTAACAATTAATGAAGGGCTTGGGTGCAATTGCTTCAATCTACCAAATCTCTACAAGGTCTTCAATGGAGTTTTGTTTAACTCAAGCCAAGGTTCACTCCATGGAGCCTTAATCCGGAGGATTTCGACCATAAACACTTGAATTCAAGTCCAATTGAGTGCAGATTGTTGTTTCATTGTAGGAATCTTAGAGACAAATCCTCAATTGTGCAATTCCTATACCAATTACAAGATTGTGTATAGCAATTACCAACCTAGATTATGAATCTAAGTGTTCTATGTGTCTACAACTCAATTGAAGCAAGAATTATAGAAAATATAGGATAATTCATTGCAATTCATATACCTCCATTGAAGCCCATGCAAATCCTTGGTAGATCTCCACAATTACATCCAAGAGATGTTTAGCTACTTGATTCTATGGAAGAAAGTAAGAAGAATCGAGGATTTCTCATTGAATTAAGAAGAAATTGGTGTTTGTTTACAAGGAAAGTGCGAGAAAATGCGAGAAAATACAATGAAATATAGATCTAACCCACTTTCTCTCTCTATATCTAATCCTAATAGAAAATCTAAGCTAAATCTGATGATAGATACAAAAATCGCGTCCTTTTTTAAGTGATACAGCTGCAAAATTCGCGCACACAGGGCCGGTACCGTACGTACAGTGAGCAGACCGTACATACGGTTGGGGCTACGCTGAATTGCACTCTCTGAAGTTTGCTCCTGGTGATGCAGGTGTACGTACGGTGAGACATACTGTACGTACGGTTGGGCCACCATACGTACGGTTAGCCCTACGCTAAATGTCATCCTCTGAAGTTAGGTTTGGAACTGGGGGCGTGTGTACGGTTGGACATACCGTACGTACGGTTAGACCACCGTACGTACGGTGTCTCCTACTGTACGTACGGTATCTGCATAACTTGGCCTTTTTCTCCACTTTTCGCCCATTTTCCTACACACAACCCACCATCACTCATTAAGACATTTATTATGCTAAAATAGAACATATATACAACCTAATTGGACTAACAACAACTATTTAGGGACTTTAGATTGCACTTTTTAAAGTGTAATCAACCGACTTACTGACATTTGAATTCGATAACCAACATTTTGGTCTTAGATTTTATTTTATTTTTATTAAAACTATAAAAAGATATTCCCTTATTTCTTTTTTCTTTCGCACTGAAACTCCACCTGCAATTTTTGTATTCGTTGAAGAGTTTTCTTTACTTGTATTAGGATGTTCTCCATTTTAAGACTGGAACAATAATCATAACTACAATAAAAATGTATGATAAATTATTTAAAATTTACTTAAAAATAATAAATTTATAGTTTTATAAAAATAAATAAACTTCAAATTAAAAAAGGCATAATACTGATAGATACTCAACGATTTTAACGATATTTCATGAAGTCAAAGAGTGCATTGTCGTGTGTATGTGTTACTTATTTGAAAATGTAAATCACTTTAAATTTAAAACGTAATACATTGATTCGTTAAACTATCTATTAATATTAATCAATACGTTCTATTAACAACTGAAAATGGTCATGTAACTTACACATGTTTATAAGTTCTCTTTTTATTATACTGTCTGATGACTATAGTATCTTTGGATTGCCCTTGAATTTATATGTCATTTCAAGGGCATTTTAGTCATTACATAATTAGTATAATAATAAAATACTAATTTAACCATAAAATTATACTTTTGTAAACATGTGCAAGTCGCGTTATAATTTTTTATCGAATCTCCTTACATATTGCTAATAGAAATATTGATTGATACAAATTATTAATTTTGTAGTGAATTAATGTGTCACATTTTAGAGTTTAGAGAGAGTTTAATAATACTGAGTTATAGTTTAGAAATGTATTTTTGTAATTATCCCATCAAATATTTGCATGATCCCATCAACAAAAACTTATAAAGCCACCATTGACATACATTTATTAAAATGAGTTCCACTTACTTGTGTCTTGGTGGGAGAAAATAAATTGATAAATTTATTTATGTTTAACATTACTCTAAATCTAATGATTGTAAAATAAAAAGAATTAGATGGATGAAAATGTTTATTTGTTCTTCGTATATGACATTGCCGCATCTAGTGCCGAAAAAAATCTTTCTGATTTATGATTTGTTGTGTTACATTAGAACACAATGGGTAAAATTTTCTCTAAAAAAAATTATACAAATCAAGTCTTAGAGATCATTACATAATTGGGATTGCTTTAACAAAGCAATTTTTTTCCTACGTAAGTCTAATGATGAGTGTAAAAGAAAATGATTTTTTCAGTTTATGGGTAAAAATTTTCCCCAAAAACATTTAGAGAAATATATTCTTAGAGATCATTTCATAAGGGGAATTGTTTTAATGAAGCAACAAATTTCTATAGGAGTCTAGAGATTGTAAAAGGAGAAGAATTGGTTGGACGAAAGACTTTTAACACTAAGACAAAAAACTAACCCACACCACACATTATACATACATACATATATATATATATATGAACGTATGAACGTATGCATGTATGTAAGCTCTCATGTGTGCATATAATTTTTTAATACTATTTACTTGTGTACATAATTTTTAATACATTTTTTTTTTACTTTTGCCTAATTTTTTTTAAAAAAATTTGATTGCACCATCATGCATTAGCGATGGAAAGATTTGCAAATCAATGAAGCTGAATAACCCCTCCTAGTGAGAAGGATTGAAATCAAGTTATTGCTAACAGATAACACTAGCTTGGCTGGAGAATGTGTTAAAATGATGATGGGGATAATGGTGCAGTTGAATTTCATTAGATCGTTGTATTTTAGAAAACCAAAACTCACATCGTAGTCATCTAGAAACTATTCATAGTGAAAGGGGGTATTTGGATGCCCTGTGTATAAATTATAAGCTAGTTTTAAAAAGTTATATTTTTAAATAATTTAAAAAAAAAACCTAGGTAGACATAAATAACTTTTTTAAGTTAAATATCTAAATACATTTAAAAAAGTTATAAGTGTAATCTATAAGTTATCAAATAAACTTGGTCCAAATACCCCAAAGTCACGGGCACATGAAATCCATCATAAATGCTAAAATCATGATAATATAATTAATATATTTTAAGTCTGTGCTTGTTGAAGACCTTGGAAAACAAGCTGAGCATTGAAGCCTACAGATCTTCAATAAGCTGTGAATTCAAGTACTCCAGTCTCAGCACTGGCAGACCCATGAACTTTTTCAGAAGAGGTAAAAAAATACTCTTAAATAATTATTTATAAATAAAATAATAAATTTTAAAAAAATGTAAAGAATACAATTCAAAACTTTATATATTGATAATAAAAAAAATTTTAAACAAAATAATGTTCAAATTAATATGACAAACTACAATGAAACAATGAAATTAATGTGATAAATTATAATAATCTTTTTCGTTATTTCATATTCTATAATTTTTACAAAATAATTTAATTATCTATTGTGTTGAATTTGTCTTTCAATATATGTCAAGATACTTAACGCACTTTGATCCATGTGGTTGAGGTGTGTTTCTTCTATAGTACCACACAATTGCTGTAAAAGCTTGACGTACAGCTCCAAGAACCTTTAAAGGGTCCTATCACCGACAGACATCCTAATGCGCCATAACTAAGTTGTGAGCTCTATGGCGTGGCTTTGACATGTGACTTATCCACACATCTTACATGGTAATAAAGTCTCTATAATATTTATTATAGAAAAAATTTTCTCAATGGATAAAGTTACAATCGGTTAAGATCACTGTTAGCTTCACAAGTAAATATATTAATGGGTAGATAATATCATTTTCTCATTTTAAATTATTTTTGAGCAAGTCCATAAATTCTTATCACTTCAGAAAATTGATCATTAAAGCTTATATCTAGAATGTATCTCTCAAGTTGATTATCAAATAGCATAAGTTCTAGCAAAAAAAATCCAAGAAGATAAAACTCAACATACTGAAACAACTTTTTCCTTCTCAAATGCATATAATGAATCGCTTCGATCAAGAAATGTTATACACAATAGTAACTTCGTATTCACCTCATTAAAACGGTTATTCAACTTTTGAAATTGAATACCTATCGTTGTACAAAATAATTCAACACGATGTATTTCATATGAATACGGGCTTGAGTTGGGTTAAAAACAACTGAAATGGATTTGCAGTTTGGTCAAGCTAGCAAAGTTTATTCTTAACTAGGTCAAATTAAAAAAAATTCAAAATTCAATGGAAACGGCTGATGCCACTCGGACAGGCGTCGGTCTGCCACTGAGTCTCAGACATTACAAATAATTTAATTAAGTGCTTGAAATTTGCAAGAGATATTTTTTTAGAGCTAATTACACTTTGCACCTTATACTTTGCGCTAAATTTCAGTTCAAAATTTTTATTTTTATTTTTAACAATTAAGTGTTTATATTTGTAACTGATTGTAATGTCAACCTTTTAATAATTTTTATTTGAAAAATTACTCAAAACTTCGAATGTGATAAGCACATGGCCAAATTCAGGGCAACGATGTAAAATTTAACTCATTTTCTTAATAATCTACTATAAAATTTTCCAACATAATTCTAAAATTATTAATTTAATTAATTTTATGATGTATATAAGATTCTAAATTTTTTTTTTAATTAATTTTGTGATTAGCAAGTCTGTTACCAGAAAGGCATTCTTCGGTTGGTCAGAATGCATTGGCCAGGCAGCTATAGGCACTCCCACAGTGATACTCTCCAGGCATGAGTTCCATCCACAATGACTCATGAACCCGCCTGTGGATGGGTGCCCCAAAATTTCTAGTTGAGGAGCCCAATCTCTAACTACCATTCCAACTTCTTTTACCCTTTCTTCGTAAACTTCTGGCAATTGAGCTCCTTTTACATCTTCTGCAAAAATGTCTCCTTTATCTGCGTCTCTCAACACCCAGATGAACTTCTGTTTGCTTTGTTCTAACCCCATTGCAAGCTCTTTGATCTGTTCATCTGCCATTGAAATTGTCGTTCCAAAAGAAACGTATAACACAGATTTTGGGGCCTGTTTATCAAGCCATTCCAGACATTTGTGCTGACTATTTGAGTTTCTACCCTCATATACTGTCGCCAGGTTCAATGGCCCAATCGCCCACAGCTGCTTGTTTGTACTAGCATTTTTATCTGCCTGTAAATCAAGGTAAGTACCTTCAATCGATCTGCATGTGTTATAAATAGATCCAACACTCAACTTCTGAAAATCAGACTGAAGAGCTATAAACTTCAGCATCTCAGAGGTGTAACATCCTTCTACAGATGGCGGCCCTTCTGGTTCTTCTACCTGGAAGGGTTTTCCCCTCCTCTGCCATCCGCCAAAGAAAGAAGCGAATGCAGAAATGGGTTTAAAAACATAGGCTTCTGCATTTGCTACAATAGCAGTGTCCTGAACCACATAACCCATGAGGGCGTCGTGGATAACGGTAACTCTTCTAGCCGTGGTCGAGATTTTGTGTAAGAGTGCGGCCATGGGTTGTCGGAGATGCAAAGAGGCTTCAAAGGATGGCTGGAGATGTGCCGGAAATTTACCGGCGGCGCTTGGGTTGGGAGGAGGTCAGAGGAAAGGAGGCATAGGGAGCTCATGGAAATGAATTTTGGCGACATTGTCGAGATGGTTTATGCCATCGAAACGTAGTTTGGCCTGGTGGATGTGGGTGGCAGAGCAAGCATAGTTCACTGAAATATTGTAGGAGGAGATCAGGCAGGAGAGGTGGAGGAGCTGGTTGAGATGGCTCTGGCATGGAAAAGGCACCATGATCACAGCCACTTGAGCTTGGTTGAAGTCACTCACGTCATGGCTTGGATGTTGGCTATGGACATCCTTGGATTATAGTTTTCCTGCAAGAGTTTTATTGATCTCCTATCTGGTTGGCCTCCCAGCTTGAGTGAGTTGGTTGTTTATAACAGGAAAAATAGAATCATTTCGAAAAGGAGTTGTTGAAAAGTCAAAATAGCATCATCTTAAAACGGAATTTGTGATTCATGCTCAATGGATAGTCAATTTAATTAGGAGTACGTATGTATTTCTAGCTCGACCAGCTTTCTTAAGCCAGTGGTTCACATGACAATTCAATAATTGCTGCTGCTTTTTCTTCTTCGATCGTCTGTTTCCCTCTTCCTGCAACCTTTGTCTTCATCTTTGACACGTTGTTTCATTGACACAGACTTTAGCAGATGTCTTATTATCCTTTTCCCTCAAGTCGCGAAACATGGTTTATATTCACTCAATCTCTGATATGGCTCTCGTGTAGGAACTCTTATCTTTTATTGGAATTTAAAAGACATTATTTGGTTCCCTTGAAGCGCTACAACACTCTTATTCCTTTCACAATGAGGTGAGTCTTTCACCTTATAATCGTAGGATTGTAAAATGAATCAAGTTATTTGAGCTCAGTTAAATAAAAGTTCGTTTAAAATCGACTCGTTATATAAACAAGTCAAACTTAAACATATTTTAAGGCTTAAAAATTTTATGAACTTGGCTCGATTAAAGTTTTTTTGAACTCGCATTGAAGGTTAAACAAATCAAACTTAGATACATTTTAAAACTTGTTAAAGTTATAAAACCAAACTTGAATAACTCACTACTCGATTCGGTTCGGCTCATTTACAACCCTATCAGTAGGTGGGGGTCTTGGTGGATGTGTTGGAGATCCATCTAGCACAGGGCACCCCCCTCCTTGTGAAAAGAGTAGTGATATGGGCTCTTGGAGAACTCATTTCACGATCGTGATGTGGTGATGGCATTTTTCTAATTAAAAACCTCATGATGAATATTTTATTTGAAGGTAAATAACTCTCATTTAACAACACAATTTTATACAGAAATTCAGTATGACTTATTTATTTATTTATTGTGTAGCACTACCAAATAATTTTTCAGGAATTTAATTTCTTATACTCATTAGCAGGTTAAGTTCTGGTGCAATCATACTGTCATTCAAATTTGTGCCTTTTTAACTTATATTGAAAATAGGACCTACATGTTTATAGAGTTTTTCTAGAAGGATTATACTTAGAATTGATTGGAAGAACTTTAATTAACCTTTTTATTCTTCTTTAAAAAGATGTTTGGAATATTTTTATAGTATTTTTGTTTCTAGTAAAAATGTGGGAAGCGACGACCAACCTAATAAACCTCCTTGGGCATGACTATGGGGGCTCTCATTCGCTGCAAAATGTTCGTTTTAAACCATAACTACTGATTCATAAAGAGTTAGTCCGTCACTGTCACTCCACTGAAATGTAAGTGACATTCAACCATTTCTCAATAATATTTGGTTTACGCAACTACTACAGTAAATAAGTTTAAACGCTCGACCAATGAGAGAATAGTAAAATTTTAAGCCTAGTTGCTAAAATCAACTCAAGTATTTGACCATCAAGTCTTTCTATTCAAATTAGATGGCTAAAATTGTCAAATAATATTAATTTTGTCGTATATATGATATTTACAATAAACTTCATAAAATAGTACGCAGCTTCACATCATTTCATACAAGGTTAGAATGTATGTTAAAAAAACCTATTGATAGTAAATGACCAGACAGATCATTACTCCACCAAATCCTTGCTGCAATTAGCCTGCTTAAGGGCTGTACGGATTATTTCGTAAGTAGCTTCCATTTCACTTTTTATGGAACTAACACGGCCTATATGATATGATTGGAAACTAGTCCGTATAAAGTAATTAATATGTATAAAGTAATTAATGTATTAAGCCCACCATTGTTGAAGGCCTTGAAAAATTAGTTAGTTGCCTCTAGTTTCTATTAGCGAAACCTATAGATTTTCATTATGCTGTGCTGTGAATGCAGTATAACGATAAGGATCCTCTCCATTACATTCATGAAAGATTGACGTTTTGCTAAAACTGAAAATTTATGAAGGAAAATGAAGTCAGATCAGTTGTGCAAAATTACATTATTTTTCAATAAAAATTATTTTTTAAAAACAATGAGAATCATTCATTAGGATTAAGATCAACTAAGGATCTCCATTCAATCCATGGGATAGAGGAGATGTGAATCTATGTTTGCAAGGAAAATTTTTATCCTTTGTAGTCTATACCTTTAGCCTGCCCTTTGATTTATGCATACACGAGGCATTATCAAAATTTCAAGAAACCATATATAAGCTTTTTATTTATTTATTCATTTATTTATAGAAGAAACCATATATAAGCTTGACTTCTTGCAATTGCATTTGGATTTGAGTTTTTAACAGCTATTGTAACTTTTTCGAATTCCTTTTGGATTTATATTTTTAATTGCTACTCTAAGTTTTTTACATATTTTGAATTTTTCTTCATATTGGTTGCCTATCCTGAGGCCCATTCTCATTATTATATGGTTTCAGATTAGTGTTAGTTTTACAGGCTAATTGTGTTTTTTGGATTGGATTTAGGGCCCGTTTAATACAGCTTATTTTTAGTTTTTTGGGTTTATATGCAAAAAAATTATTTTTTTTTTTTTTGTTGCTTTTATAAGCTAAAGATAAGCACAAAAACAAAACAAAAAAGCTAAAATATCCTAGTTTTTTTTAGCTTGTAAGCTAATAAAAGATAAGCGAAAAAGTTGTTCTAAACGGATCCTTAGAGTTAGTGATTAAAGACCACTAGTTGTATCAATATATGCCCGACGACCCGTGCTTATGACAATCACCAACAAAATCTGTATTAGGTCCCATATGACCTTGAGAGCTTCGGGCATGAAGTTGAAGGTGAAAAATTTACCATGACAAGCATTTATAGAGCAATGTAACAAAAATAAAGAAGAAAGAAGTGTGAGGAAATACCAAATCTAGAAAGGAGAAGATTCTCCAACGAGAAAAAGACAGAACTGAACAAGGAGCCCTATGAGGTGAAAATTGTATTTCATTTTTTTTACTCCCCTAAAATCATTATGCATAGCGAACTAGCTTAATTGACGAAGGCAACTTTGACAAATTTAGAAATTCGATTTGGAGAATGAAGAAAAGATGGGAAAAAAATGCATATCGACTGTTATACCTGTTCCTGAAAAAATTGTTCTTTTGTTGCAATAGGAAGCACGAGAGTTAATTGTTTATTTTTCACATTTGATAAAATTAACATGAATTTTAATTGTTTCTCTTTGGTATATATGCAGTAATTGAAAAAACCATACGCATAAAGGCAGGTGATTTGTTTTAAGAGATAAAAATAAAAAAACCATAGCATTAAATGTTCTAGAACAGTATAAGCTATATAACATGTAGTGAAACAGCACTTGACAGTTGAGAACAGAGAGAAAACTATGGGGAGATTAAAGATGAGAAAGTTGAGAATATTGTGTGATTTGTGAAAACATGAGGGGGGAGGGGGTATTTATTGAAAGAAATTTTAACTGTTGGGCGGGAAACAAAAAATCGACCGTCAGTGGTCGGGCTAACCAACCATCGAATTTCTCAAAGCTTCTTGGCGGGAACAACTTATAAATCAAGGCCTAGGTTGGTCTAAGGGGGTGGCCTAGGTTTGGCTGGACATGGACCAAATTTACATCCCTACGGCAATGGTGAATTACAGTGCCTTGCTCGTGGAGGGCCTCAACTTATATATACAGTCTTGATTAACCTAATATTTGTGATAAAAAAAAAAACTCTCATACACCGAAATACAAAGTAACAGTGGAAAATCCAATTTAAGGTGAAAGGGACCAAACAATCCCACAAGTCGCAATAATAATGGAAAATAATCTTAGGTTCAGAAATAAGTTTAACAACCACACTAAAACATAAAAGACAAGTTTCTAAGGAGAGTGATGACTGTTGAATAGTCCCAAGTTGTCTAGAGTACACATTCAGTTGTCCCTATGCTTACCTGAAAGGATAATATAAAATTGGTGAGCTTACAACTCAATAAGTGATTATATATGTAATGAATAGTATATATAAAGTCTAGAGATAGTGGTTCAACATAGTCATTATGTAAGAAAAACTTAATAAAACAAGTTTATCATAATCTCAAGGTTTCAAGTATAAAATATCATAAATAATAGCATAATCTCATGGAACTAATATATCACTAGTGTCAGATCATAACTCAGAGTAACATTGGTCACTTTGATCTAAAATCATATTTAGAATGAATTCAATGATTGAAGAATTTTCTCAAGTAGATGTCGTTCATCTTTTCACCACATCATCTGATGTTGTTGACAATGGTCAATATTCTAATGAAATACTCAAAAATTGACTTCTTTTCTTGCATCTTCAGTACTTCCAAATTCATCTTTCAACATTTGAAGGTGAATTCTTATTGTCTTCTCAATACCTCAAAATTATCCCAGACTGCTTTGAAACTGGTGGCGGAAGAAATCTTCTAAAAATTGGCTTCTTCAAGGGCTTGGTATATTAGGTACTACTCCTTCTTGTCATTCTTTCTTGCTTCTTTGAGCGTTGACTTCGCCATCTCACTCAAGCATCTTTTACGACTTTAAAGGTTGGTTCTGAATAATCTTGTTCAACAATATCTCATAAATTTTGTGAAGCAATGAGTATTTTCATTTGAATATTTGCTTAAGTTATCTCAAAATTGCTTAACTTAGGCTTGATACCATTGTTGGACGGATGAGAAGATTTAATTGCTTGTGTGACTGAATTATAAACACAGTGTATAACACATAACTAGAAACTAACTCTTTATTCAAATTTAAAATATTACAGAGAACTCTCCTTCTATGTTTTTTTCTTTTAACTCACTTCTCCTGTTTTGTTGAATTGGTACAATAATACAGAGAGTTCTCCCTATAGATAAAATTATACATAATATGAATGAAGAATGTAAAAGGGCCAACAACTTTCTTCATTTATAGTGGCTTCGTTAATGGTAGCTTCTTCTCTTCAAGCATGGTTGCTGCTTCGGGATGGTTGGCTTCTAAATAAGGTGTCAGGTTTACACTCTCACAAAACAAACCTATCTGGTTATATGAGCAATGAAAGAATCCAACTCCATGCGAGAAACACCACCTTCCTTCACCGACTCCCGGACGGCAACCCCAAGTTCCTCAGCCCTATTCCTAATCTCTTCCCCTTCTTTCGATGCCATCAACCTTTTGACAACTTCTCCAATGGTTGATGAAGTCACTAGCTCCTCCCTTTGTGCCCACTCTTTAACGGCCACACCAATCTTCAGCATGTTTGTTACCAGAAAGGCATTCTTCGGTTGGTCAGAGTGCATCGGCCAGGCAGCTATAGGCACTCCCATGGTGATACTCTCCAGGCATGAATTCCATCCACAGTGACTCATGAACCCGCCCGTCGATGGTTGCCCCAAAATCTCTAGTTGAGGTGCCCAATCTCTCACTACCATTCCAACTTCTTTTACCCTTTCTTCATACCCTTCTGGCAATTGAGCTCTGTTAGCATCTCCTGCAAAAATGGCTTCTTTATCTGCTTCTCTCAACACCCATATGAACTTCTGTTTGCTTTTTTCTAACCCAATTGCAAGCTCTTTGATCTGTTCTTCCGCAATTGCAGTTACAGATCCGAAACAAACGTATAACACAGATTTTGGAGCTTGTTTATCAAGCCATTCCAAGCATTTGTGTTGGCTATTCGAGTTTTTAACTGTCGCCAAGATCAATGGCCACGCCCACACCTGCTTGTTTGCACCAATCTGCTTTGCCTGTAAATCAACGTAAGTGCCTTCTATCAATCTGCAAGAGTTATAGATTTCTCCAGCAGTAAATTTCAGAAAATCATATTGAAAAGATATAAAATTTGTGATCTCGGAGGGGACACATGCTTCCGTAGATGGTAGCCCTTCCGGCTCGTCTACAGGGAAAGGTTTACCCTTACTTAGCCATCCGTCAAAGAAATAAGAGAATGCAGAAATGGGGATAAAAGCATAGGATTCGGCATTTGGTACAGTAGCAGTGTCCTGAACCACATAAGCCATGAGGACGTCGTGGATGACGATAACTCTTCTAGCCGTGGGGGAGATTTTGCGCAATAATCCGGCCATGGGTTCGCGGTGATGCAAAGTGGCTTCGAAGGATGGGGGGAGATCTGCCGGATATTCGATGGAGGCGTCCGGGTTGGGAGGAGGAGAGAGGAAATGAGGGGTAGGGAATTCGTGGAAATGGATTTGGGCAAGGTGAAGCCGGTTTATGTCGTTGAAGCGTTGTTTGACCTGGTGGATGTAGGTGGCGGAGCAAGCGTAGTGAATCGGAATCTTGTAGGAGGAGATCAGGCAGGAGAGTTGGAGGAGCTGGTTGAGATGGCTCTGCATTGGAAAAGGCACAACGATTACAGATATTTGAGCTTGTTCGAAGCTGCTCAACTCATTGCTTGGATGTGGGTTATGGAGATCCATGGATTAAGTTTTCTGAAAGAATTTTCTTAGCCTCCTATCTGGTTGGCCTCGAATCTAAACTGAGTAGGTTCTTGATTTATAACAGGAAAAACAAATAGAATTGGTCTTCAACTGAATGAGTAGGTGGGGACATCTCTTGCTGGGCAAGCTTTCTTAAATTTGTGGTTTTCATTTGTTTGTCCATCGCTTTCTTTCCGACAATAATTGACAATTTTATATAGCTAAAAACTTCATACACAATTTCTGTATTAAATGACGAGGACGAATGAGAGAGCCATTTATTGAAATAAATAAACCCTTGTCACAGTTAATTTTAACTATAAAAATATTATTATCGAATTATTTGATAATTTTTTTTAATAATTTTTATGAAAGATTAATATTTTTTATTCAATAATTGCTTGTGGCATCATTTATATGACAATTGGAGAAGTGTATTTCAATCTTTTTGTTTTTTCTTTCAGTGTTTCATCATTTTACCTGCCACGTTTGTCTTCATGTTTCGTTTACATTGGACTATACATTGAAGTTTTGTCGATGAATTCTCCATTCAATGACGAAACATAGTTTTTTTTAAAATTTTTTTTTTTTATATTTTTACTAACCGGGTGATTGAGACAGTTTGAACACACGTAAATTAATTTTGAAAACTATTCAATCCCTCGGAAGGAATACACTTTAAAGTTCCACATCATGACCGTCAAGCCAACCATTTGAGGTTGATGGTTTATGTTGATGAACTTCTGATGATCCTCGTGTAAGCAGCTGATTTCTTTATAGGAAACTAATTATATACTCGTCAGAAAAACCCTGTCCCATATGTATTGCGACAGCCCTTTTAACTGTTGTCGTCTAATTATATGGCCGTTTGATAAAGGCTAAAAAGCCGGGAAAAGCAGCTGAATAAAGCAGAGTAAAAAAAATATTTATTAGGACGCATAGTCTAATATACATACAATAAAAAAATTTAATACATAATTTATATATAAAGTGATATAATTGAACGAGAGCCTTTCATTTTAAAAGAAGACACTCTTTATAATTGTTTTTTATTACATTATCATTACATTATTTTAGTGGGATTTATTTATAAATTTTTTAGAGAAAAATCAATTTTCAATAGAAAAGTTATGAATTTTTATGGGCTTAGGACTTTGAAGAGTATATAAATTGCTAGCTTGCTAGTAAAGTAGATTTTTGGACATCATACATACGGAATATATAGGAGGGCCACGCACAAGTTGGGGGTGCAACTTGTTACGGGTCAGGCACTTGTCATACAACTTAAAAATTGAAGCTATTAAGTGGTGTTGTCTACCCCCCTTACATACTCTAAGATCTTTCTCTTCCTATCCGATGTGGAATCGTGACATACTTTCCTATCCGAATTCGAGATGCCCTCATCGCGGGTCGGACCACCCTATTTACTCTACATGAGCACTTGGCGTAAAATCAGATTAGAAGTTAGGTTGCTCTGACACTACTTATCACGAACTGGGCGTTTGTTATCCAATCTAAAAGCTTAAACTATTAGGTAGTACTACCCACTCCCTTATATGGCCCAAGATCTCCCTCATTTTATCCAATGTAGGATCGTGACAAATTACACTGCTCACTCATTGCGTGGTTCCGCACCTGACCACACCATTCGAGTAGTGTAAAGTGCAGGGCATCTCTCTTATAGTGTGAGATGAGTGGGAGATTGGTGCAGGAAATGAAGACTAAGCGGGTGAGGGATACACAGATAATGTTAGAGATGTTGGACGTCTCTTATGTGTGCTGGGCATACTACATATGAATTTGGTGAACACCAATAGTATAGTCAAGTATAATATGAGCGATGGAGTGAGAACATGCATTGTATTGTTGTAATAAATAATGATTTTATTGTATTTTTAAGATGTTATTTTCAGCTTCTATTGCGTAATTAACAAAGGTCCTCGATCCACTTTTATACCAACCCATTATTTATAAATAAAAAAATCATAAAGTCATGATATAATATTATAAGTCGTCCACCTCTATTGCATATATTTCACATAACAAAATTCCACTTCCAAAGTTAGGCAACCTGGGAAAGTTGGAAACTATAACACTCTCATCAAGTCATGAACATGGGCCGAACCAGGAAATTATAAGGACCTGTTTGGTGGTTGAATAAAAAAATACGAGATAAGTAATATTGTAAAATTAAAAAAGTAATGATGAGTGATAAGTAATATCATGATATGATGGGAGATTATTTATATTATGATTGGTTAAGATAAAATAGGAATAAGATAAGTAATTATAATATAGTAGATAATATAATATCTATTATATTATTTATTAATGTAGATTAATATAATATATTGCCCTAGTATAATATAATAATATTATAGATAAAAGTATTATACTAAATATTAATATATATTAACGTATAATAATATATGTTTGTACTTTTTATTTTTATTAGTACAATATATAATACAATATTTTAATACCACAAAACAAAAATAAATATACTATAATTACATATCATAGCTATATAATAGTATGATAATATAATGTAGCCCAAATTATCGTACCTAATATAATATATTAATACAAAAAAATATATTAATAATGTAAGGGTGGGCAAATCTCACTCCTCTCGTAGGATGCCTTATTCTCCATTTTAGGGGATCCCTTTATTTTATTTTCTCCAAACATGGGATCAGGAGAGGCCCATGGAACCACCAAAGGTAGTAGTATGGTGGTAAGTGGGTTTACTCCCAAGTGGTTTGGCTACAAGAGGTCACAGGTTTAATGCGTGTTAATGCCTCTTCTCCAGTGACTCTATTAGATCGTTACTTGTTCACTTGGCCTTTGGTAGAGTTGTGGTGACGAGCTTGCCCTCTTGAACAATAACTATGGCTCAAATCGAACATTTTAGAACGGGTTAGAGCTCTTATAGTCACGCTCAAAGAAGTTGTTATAATCGGTCGTCTCCTCTCACCTTTTTTTCTAGCAAAAAAAAAAAGGTAAGGCCCATGAATGACACATGCAATTTTTTTTTTTTGGGGGGGGGGGGGGGGGGGGGGGGGGGGTAATACACTGCTTTTTTAAATTCTAAATACTCAAAAAAATGTAGCTAATGGTGATGATGGTTTCCCGACCGGGCCAGGGGCCGAACTACCAGTCTACCTGGTCGTCTCCCAACCAGGTCTCCCCAGCTGATCGCCCTCGACCTCCAGGAGCCGAACGGAGGCTCATCAGTTCGGCGATCAAGTCGGCGCCTGACCAGGCCGATAGGGCCCACTTCTGACACCGGCCACCCTGGGACACGTTAGGGGCATGGGTGTGACGTGTACTTGCAACCATCCCCCACTCCTCTGACACACGCCACCTTGGAGTGTAGGGATGATCCTCTCGAGTGTTCTGACACCGTTCTGACCCTCCAATTGGAAGTTGCCATGTGAAGAGACCACCTACCACCCCTATGCAGGCATACAAGGGGATGGTTCGACCGCTTCGAAGGTATGAAAAACACATAATCCCACGATTTTCTCCCTTTCCAACACTTGAATCTAACTTGAACGCCGAAGGGTCTTTGGATCCCATCACACCGGTGGGCTTTTGTGTAGGAGATCGTCGGCCGGCCAAAAAGCGGTTCATCCCGGACCCGGGGGCAAGCCACCACGAGATAGCTGCATCATTAGCTGGCGCTGTCTGTGGGAATCGACTTCTCTCGTGGCATTTCATGGTCTTGACTAGGTCTGGGATTAGCACCATCCCTGAAGGAACTTTAATGGCCGATTCCAGTGCAGAAAAGATAGCCGCCTTGGAGAAGACGGTGGCTGACATGATGGCCAGCATGCAGCAGCTGGTCCGTCAAAACGCGGAGTTGCTCCAACAGAACCCCCCTCTTCCACCAGAGATTCCACCACAGCCTAACCCGCCAGCGGAAGAACAACAGGAGCAGGAGGTCGACAAGGATCCATCCATCCTCCCCAATGGCGGTGAAAATGGCAATAGAGGGCGGTTTGAGGACCCTTTACTTCACCGCGAGCCCTACATCGAAGAAGCGCAAACGAGTCATGCCATTCCATTAAGGACGGAGATGGTAAGCGACAAACCGGAGAGCTCCCATGCTTGGGACGAGCAACTGAAAGCCATGCAAGCTCAAATGGCTGGAGTGTTAGCAGCGGTGGAAGCTAAAACTCCAAACACTGTGGATGCCCTCATTGGTCGAACGGCTTCCCCGTTCACACAGAAAGTGATGGAATTCCCACTCCCCCCAAGGTTCAAAATGCCAACCTTGGACGCGTTCGATGGTTCCAAGGACCCGGTAGATCACTTGGAGACATTCAGAGCGCTCATACACCTGCAAGCGGTGTTGGATGAGATAATGTGCAGAGCTTTCCCCATCACGCTGAAGGGTTCGGCACGAACTTGGTTTAACAAAATCAAGCCGGTGACGGTCTCCACCTTCAAGGAACTCAGCAAGCTCTTTGTGAGCCACTATATCGGGGCCCAACGGCAAAGGAGGCCCGTGGCATACTTGCTGACTGTGAGGCAGAAAAAGGGGGAGACGCTACGGGAGTATGTTGGGAGGTTCAATCAGGAGACTTTGGCTGTAGACGACATAGACGACAAGGTGGCCGTCACAACGTTCATGAGCGGCTTAAGAAGTGGGAAGCTCCTCTTCTCCCTGTCGAAGAGGCCACCCCAAGACATAGCAGAACTGATGCTCCGAGCTCAGAAGCACATGAATGCGGAAGACGCCATGAGCGCCAGACGAGACAATGATGAAGGGAGCGGCTAGCGCACGGAGAAGAAGAGGTCAGGTGGAACCTCAAACGATGAGAGGGAGACAAAGGCGAGCCGAACTAGTAACCGGTCGAGGAATCGGGGAGAAGAGAGGCGCGAGCACTATCGCGGCATAGACCGAACGTTCACCCCCCTCACGACAAAGTTGAAGGACGTCCTAATAGAGATCAGAGATGACCCGGACCTGAAATGGCCCGAACCTCTAACGACGCCCTTGAATATGAGAAACAGAAGGAGATACTGTCGGTTCCACCGTGATCACGGTCATGATACAGAGGACTACATCGACTTGAAGCAGCAGATTGAGGATCTGATCAAACGAGGTAGACTCAGCCGCTATGTGGCCGGCCGAGACTGAACATGAAGTGAACGACGTAGCCCAGCCAGAATAGAAGCGACCACCCAGCCCATTGGAGAGATAAGGGTCATTGAGGGGGGATTTGCTGGAGGAGGGGAGTCCTCTTCTACAAGGAAAAAGCATGTTCGAGACATCCGAATCGAAGCGGAAGTAATGCTAGTCAGGACGGCCAGCAAGAAGACAAAGTCTGAGGGTCCCGTGATCACCTTCATGGAATAAGAAGCAGCAGAGCTGTATCAACCCCACGACGACCCCCTAGTTATTTCCGCTGTGGTCTCCAACTTCAAAACTTGGAGAATTTTGGTCGACGACGGAAGCTCAGCTGACATCCTGTTCTGGGAGGCCTTCGAAAAGATGCAGATTGGCCAAGAGAAGTTGAAGCCAGTCAGTTGCCCCCTGGTCGGCTTCACTGGAGACCGGGTGGTCCCTCTCGGGTCCATCGCCCTACCGGTAACCCTTGGAGAGGAACCACAACGGGCAACGAAAATGGTCAACTTTTTGGTTGTGGATTGCCCATCTGCATACAACGCATCATCGGCCGGACCGTTCTTAACCAATTTAGAGCAGTGGCTTCCACGTACCATCTCCGGATCAAGTTCCCGACCGACACTGGGGTCGAGAGAGCAAGGGGCGACCAGAAGGAAGCACGAGAGTGCTACATGGCCTCCCTCAGAGGAGAACATAGCAAGGAGACCTTGGTCATTGAGGAGCTCGAGCCTAGGGATAAAGAGGAAGTAAGGAAAGGCGAATCGACCGAAGAACTGGAAGAAGTCCCAGTCGGGATCCCCAGGCAGGACAGGACCGTGAAGATAGGGACTGCCGCGCCCGAGGAGTTGAAGCGACAGCTGAGGGAGTTCTTAAAGAATAATGCAGACGTGTTTGCCTGGTCTCACGAAGACATGCCCGGAATTGACACCCGAGTAGCCACTCACTACTTGAACATTGATCCCAAGGCCAGGCCGGTTAAGTAGAAGCGAAGGAACTTTGCGCCGGAAAGGAACGATGCCGTTGCTGAGGAGGCAGAGAAGCTGGTGCAGGCGAAGTTCATCAGGGAAGTGCACTACCCCACTTGGCTCTCCAATGTTGTCATGGTGAAGAAGTCTAACAGGAAGTGGCGGATGTGCGTTGACTTCATCGACCTGAATAAAGCATGCCCCAAAGATAGCTTTCCACTACTGACCATCGACCTCCTCGTCAACTCCATTGCGGGGTATGAAATGCTCACCTTTATGGATGCTTTTTTAGGATATAACCAGATTCGGATGGCGGAGCACGACCAGGAACACACGACCTTTATCACAGACCGAGGGCTCTATTGTTACAACGTCATGCCGTTCGGATTAAAGAATACAGGGGCAACGTACCAGAGGCTAGTTAACCTCATGTTCAAGTCACAAATTGGTCGTAATGTGGAAGTTTTCGTGGACAACATGTTGGTAAAGAGTAAGGAGGCCACTGACCACCTGCGGGACCTTGAAGAGACATTCCAAACACTCTGCAAGTACCAGATGAAGCTCAATCCCGACAAGTGTGCTTTTGGCATCGCCTCGGGGAAGTTCCTAGGTTTTATGGTCTCACAAAAGGGGATTGAGGCGAACCCAGAAAAGATTCAGGCCATTATCGACATGCAGGCGCCCCGGACGACGAAGGACGTTCAGCGACTGGCAGGACGTGTTGCAGCTCTGAACAAATTCATCTCTCGATCCACCGATAAGTGTCTTCCGTTCTTTAAAATTCTACGCAAGGCATTCGAGTGGAATGAGGAGTGCGAAGCAGCGTTCGGTCAACTCAAATAATATCTTGGCTCAGTCCCGCTACTCAGCCGAACTGTTTGGCAGTGTCGGCGATAGCAGTGAGCTCAGCTCTCGTCCAAGAAGAAGGGGGAATCCAAAAGCCAGTATACTACACCAGTCGCGCCTTATGTGGAGCAGAAGAACGGTACCCAAAGATGGAACTCATGGCCCTCGCCCTGGTGACAGCAGCTCGGCGCTTGAGGCCCTACTTTCAAGCCCACACGATCGTGGTACTCATTGACCAACCCTTGAAGAATATCCTATACAAGCCTAAGACGTCAGGACACCTAGTGAAATGGTCCGTTGAGCTTAGTCAGTTCGACATCCATTACCGACCCCGACTGGCGATCAAATGGCAAGCCGCTACGGAGTCATCGCAGAATTCACTAACCCGCCCCCTTCCACCATTGAAGCCAACCAATCTGACAGCCACTGGGTCCTGAACGTTGATGGTTCTTCCACTCATGATTCCGGTGGTGCCGGAGTGGTCCTCGTCACCCTGAACTGCTACAAAATGGAATATGCGCTCTGCTTCAAGTTTCCCGCCACCAACAACGTGGCCGAGTACGAAGCACTCATTGCCAGACTTCGAATGGCTCGGCGAATGGGGGCCGAACAGATAGTGGTGCGAAGCGATTCTCAGCTTGTAGTGGAGCAGGTCCAAGGAGAGTATGAAGCTAGAGAAGACAACATGAAGCAATACTGCCATGTGGCGAAGAGCCTGGCTAAAAGATTTGCGAAGATACTTTTGGAATGTGTCCCAAGTTTGCAGGATGAAGAGGCAAACCGATTGGCCAGAATTGCCTCGTCAAATGAGCCTGACCCGTACGTCCCGCTTGAGATTCTTGATTCACCCAGCATTTAGAGCCCAGAAGTCGACCATATTGTACCCCGAATCCTCATGGATGAGCCAGATCAGGAATTACTTGGAGAACGGAGCCCTGCCAGAAGACCAGAATGAGGCGAAGCAGATTCAATATCGTTCGAGCAGATACCTCATACAGGACGGGATACTATACAAAAGGGGACACACCATGCCGTTGCTTCTCTACGCCAACGAAGAAGAGGCAGACTACATAATGTGGGAGGTCCACGAAGGGGCGTGTGAGAACCACTCCGGCGCTCGGTCTCTCGCCAAGAAGATTTTACGAACGGCCTATTATTGGCCCACTATGGAGAAAGATGCCCAGGAATTCGTCAAGAAGTGCGACAAGTGCCAATAGTTCGCCAATATCCTAAGACTGCCCTCTCAAAAGTTAACCCTGATCCAAACCCCCTGGCCCTTCGCGCAGTGGGAACGTTGCCGCTCGGCAAAGGACAGACGAAGTTTGCAGTAGTGGCCATTGACTACTTTACAAAATGGGCGGAAACAGAGGCCCTGCCGACGATCACTGAGGAGAAGATGAAGAAATTCTTGTGGCAGAACATCGGGTGCAGGTTTGGAATCCCTAGGGTCGTCATCACGGATAATGGGAAGCAGTTCGAGGGTAGGCAGTTCAACCGGCTGTGCACAGACTTGGGAATAAGCCACCATGCTTCGTCCCCCGAGCATCCTCAAGCCAATGGCCAAGTCGAAGTCACCAATAGGTCCCTCTTGAAGATCATTAAGACGAAGTTGGAGAAGGCCAAGGGTTTGTGGGCGGAGGAGCTCCCCAACATCCTTTGGGCCTACAAAACAACGGAGAGAGTATCCACAGGACAGACCCCGTTTCACTCACCTTCGGCACCGAAGCTGTCATCCTAGTAGAGATCGGCCTCCCTAGCCCCAGAACGGTGCAGTTCGACCCTACAACCAATGACGAGGAGATGAATGTTGATCTTGATTTTTTGGAAGAAAGGCGGCTGCAAACGGCCATAAGGATGGCTTCCTACCAACAGAAGATACGCCAATACCACAACTCTAGAGTCCGACCAAAAGACTTCACGACCGAGGACCTCGTTCTGAAGAGAGTCAATCAGTCTACTAAAGATCCCAGAGAGGGTAAGCTCGGACCCAATTAGGAAGGACCTTACGAGGTGATCTGCAGTACCAGGAAGGGGACGTATAGGTTGAGGAACTCAGAAGGCAAGGAGCTCCCGCACCCGTGGCATGCAGAGCACCTAAGGAAGTACTATTCTTGAAAGACTCGTACTTGTAATTCACCAGAATATCAATAAAATTGACTGTTCAGCAATTGTCTGCTTGAATCAACATTGAATCTGTCTACTCGCGTGGAAACAACATTGAATCTGCTCGGCCAAGTGTCGAGCAGAGCTAGAGGGCCTTGGGTGGCAATGGCACAGAAATTGAATCTGCTCGGCCAAGTGCCGAGCAGAGCCAGAGGGCCTTAAGTGGCAATGGCACATAAATTGAATCTGCTCGGCCAAGTGCCAAGCAAAGCCAAAAGGCCTTAAGTGGCAATGGCACAAAAATTGAATTTGCTTGGCCAAGTGCCGAGCAGAGCCAGGGTCTTGTGGCAACGGCAGAAATTAAATCTGATCGGCCAAGGCGGAGCAGATTTTGAAAGCTTTGAACAACAAAGCATTGAACCCGCTTGGTCTAACAGCGAACAGTGTCCGGGCTTAACTGAAAAGAGGATTAAACCTGATCGGCCAAGGGCCGAGCAGATCCATATGGTGGACTTGATCGGTTTTCGCTGTCGATCAGGTTCAATGCGCCCACAAGCATTACATATGTCATTCCAATCAAACATCCAAGAAACATAGCCGACACAGCATATGAAGACAAGTATATTCCATTAATGAAGAGAGGGGTACAAAGGCGAGGCGCCCATAAAAAAAAAAAAAAAAAAGGCTATTACAAAAGGAAAGACTACTCAGGTCTGAGCTTGCTCCGCAGCTACCCCTCCGTTCTTCTCAGAGCCCTTCTGTTGAGCCCCTTCGGCGGGAGGCACTTCCTCAGCACCGAGTTGAATCTCAATACTAATCTCAACAGTGGGAGTAGGAGCCTCTGTCACAACCTCCTCACCACTTGGAGGAGCCTCTTCAGAACGCTCCAGAATGGAGAAGTCCAAATCGGGGAACTTCCTTGAAGCCTGACCCCTGGCATGCTCGAAACCTTGGAGGAAGGTTGGCTCCAGCAGAGCTTGAAAGTCATCCCCCTTCTGGAACTCTTCCACCGCCGCACTCTTGGCCATCACAAGCTCTTCTTTAAAAGCTACCTTCTCATTATCCAATTCCTGTTGTTTAGCCTGTTCGGCCGAAAGACCCAGTACGAGCTTGCTGGTGGTGGCATCAAGTTTCTTGTACTCGTTCTGGGCCTTCTTCAGGTCCGCCATTGGCGAGTCCCTCTCGGCGTGAACAACGGTGATCTCGTCCTTTATGGCACGAGCCACAGTGATCTCCTCTTTCATCCCGTTCAGCTCGGCGAGAAGAGCCGCACAAGTACTCTTCTCATGGTTAAATGCCCTTTCCAGGCCTGCTAGACGGTGGCCTATCTTGATGTTCTTGGCGACAGACTGGCAAAGACTACATGTTAGAACAAAGAGAAAGAACGGAAAAGAAAAGACGGAGTAGCGGGCACGTACCCTGAGGAGATCATGGTTCATATCTTTCACCAGGCGGTTGTTATTATATTTGTCGATCCTTTGAAGGTCGGTGTCTTTCACGGCAACCGCCGCCCTCGCCCATGCTTCCACCGGGCTCTCGAAAACGTTCGTGGGAGAAGGGGTGGCTTCGGCCCGGGTTTGCTGCTCAACTGTAGCGACTGTACTGCGCCTCCTTTTGGTCTGCGATGTAGGTGGCTGAACCTGAGGAGCTTCGGTCGTCTTCGGCTAGGGCACTCAAGCCGGAGCCGTATCCTTCCTGGTCTGCTTTGCTTCGACGACTTTTGTCCCCTTCGGTTCAGGCTCGGACCCGCTAGCTTTCCGCTTCTTTAAAAAAGCGACGTTGAAGCTAATCTCGTTGGCAGTCTGATCTTGAGCAGGGGTGACTGCCTGAGGGACAATAGCGGGGGCCGAACTGTCGACGACGACTGCACCAACTGCAAGCAAAACAGATGTTAGTTCGGCGGTATTGGAAAGCTCTGCAAACAGCTAAACACTCACTCCTCTCACGTTCAGCAGTAAGGGCCTCTTTGGTGGGTTCGGGACCTAGCAAGTAGTTTGACAAGCTCTCGGCAGTGACAAAGTCTTTGTGACTATGAACATCATGCTGTTGAACCTTCCTTATGGCTGCCCTTACCTCCCTAGATATTCGGGGCTTGCCTCGACCTAACACCCAAGGCAACCTAGGTCAGGATACCGACACTTGAAAATAAAAGGAAACCGAGTTTGGTAGAGAAAGAACGTACCCTTCTTGCTTGGATAACCTCATTGCTGGGGGACCCGAGCAAAAAAGTCAGTCTCTCAGGGTTGGAATTCCCATCCATCTCCATTGACAAAAAAGAACCGATCCTTCCAGTTCTTAACCGAAGAAGGAAGATCGTCGATCAGGTTGTACTCCTTCGACCTGCCCGAGAAGTACCACCAGCCTGTGCCCCTCTCCGCTGACCTGTAGCAGAACAGAAATTCCTCTGGCATGATGTCCCTTTTATGGACGATCTGCCAGAGGACAGAGCAGCTGAGCAGGATCCTCCACCCGTTCGGTTGTATCTGCCCCGGAGACAGGCGAAGCCATTGCAAGATCCTTCTGACAGACTGAGGAAAGGGCATCCGAAGGCCACCAGCCAACGCGCCCTCATACACTGTGATCTCGCCCTCCCTGGCCGAGCAAGCCCAGTCGTCCTTCTTGGGGACCCTGAGCCTTAAATCCCGAGGGATCTGATAGGCAGCCCGCAGGCCCCCCACCTTCTCCTTGGTGAGAATAGAGGACACCCCGACAGCTTTATACCCGTGATCGTCCTTTTCTGACTCTCCCGACTCTCCTCCCTCTATAGCATCGGAGTCGGTGGGCTTTGCTTGACCTAACTCGAGAACATGCATAAATTCCCCAGAACCACTAACAGAGGCCCCATCCCCAGCCTTACGTCTAACTACTTCATACCTATTCGAGTCTGTTTTCCCAGAATCTGAACTCATATGCTTTGGGTTCTCCATAGTGCCTAGCCGTTTCTTGTTTTCAATCCTAAGCAACACGGGTTTGAACAACAGGGCGATTTCCTCAAATATCGACCTAACGAACTCCGACCTACCAACAAACCCTAAGAGATTGGGGATTTTGGCCCTCTTTTCATAAACCCAGATGCAACGAGTTGCCAACCAATACATATAACTGGGAAACGAGGCTTACCACTATCCGAAGCAACTACGACGAGTTCCGAAGGAAGCCGGCAGTACGACGCGAACAACGATACCTTTTCGACTGGCCGGAGGCGACGAAGACAACGATGGCAATAATGAAGTAAGCTTTGTTTCTCTCTCATCTTCTTTGCGTGTTTGGTAAAAAGTTGTGAGGGCGAAAAAGGGGGCAACCGCCTTAGAAAACTCCCCCCACATCTTTGAAATCAACGGCCTAGATGGCCTGCAGTGACGGGACACCAACGGTCGAGATGCGACGTGTTTTTTCGACTGCTGACAAGCAATCCCTGGCCGCCACGTGGGGACATGTGAAGCGACGCAATGACGCCCGTCATTATTGTGCCACCCCCGCTATAAATGCTCCCCGTGTTTCGCAGTCGGACCGTCCTACGAAATTTCCCTAGCCCCGAACAGATGGTCAGATGAATTGGAGGCATCTGGTGATGATGGTTTCCCAACTGGACCAGGGGCCGAACTAGCAGTCCACCTGGTTGTCTCCCGACCAGGTCTCCCCAGCTGATCGCCCTCGGCCTCTAGGAGCTGAACGGAGGCCCGTCAGTTCACCGATCAGGTCAGCGCCCGACCACGCCGATAGGGCCCACTTTTGACACCGGCCACCCTGGGACACGTCAGGGGTGTGGGTGTGGCGTGTACTTGCAACCATCCCCCACTCTTTTGACACCATTCTGACACACGCCACCTTGGAGTGTAGGGATGATCCTCTCGAGTGTTCTGACACCGTTCTGACCCTCCAATTGGAAGCTGCCACGTGGAGAGACTACCTACCACCCCCATGCAGGCATACAAGGGGATGGTTCGACCGCTTCGAAGGTATGAAAAACACACAATCCCACGATTTTCTCCCTCTCCAACACTTGAATCTAACTTGAACACCGGAGGGTCTTTGGATCCCATCACACCGGTAGACTTTTGTGCAGGAGATCGCCGGCCGGCCAAAGAGCGGTTCATCCCGAACCCGGGGGCAAGTCACCACGAGATAGCTGCATCATCAGCTAATAAACAAAATTTTTAAAAATTTAAGGGGGACGAAAACACTATTTCTTATTTTATGTGCACATATATATATATATATATATATAATTATAAAAAATTAATAAGCACAATTTCAAGTATTTAGGGGTGGTCCCCTGGCTCGCACCTAGGTTAGTTGTCGTAAATATTGTATATAATTTCATATAGGTACGAATGTTAAGTGGATTGGTTGGTGACTTTTTGTGTTTCTTATATTTTGATTTGTCCCATATAAAAAGTTGATAAATAAAGCATATATAAACAAACATCACCAAGGCTTGAGTTGATTTGTCCCATACTTGCTGCTTTTTAATTCATCAGGTCTGCCTTCCATAACATTCGGAAAATTTAGGGAACTCAGGAAATTTCAGCTAGTTAGAAACTTAGAACTGCTGAAGTTTTTTATTTTTGTCGCATGCCTTAAATAATTTTAAGGTGATATTGCAATTAAATGATAATCAAACTTGGCGGCCTTTAAGTAATGGATCAAGAGTTCTTGAAATTAGAGCGACTGAATATATAGTAGATTTAAATGTATATTTTTTTTCGAGGACTTCTACTATAGGTGTGGCTATCTAACAGTCATCTGGGTAATAGTGAACAACTCAGTTGGGCTTACGATCAAATAATGGGTCCCAATGAGTTGTCCACCGTTGACCGGCGACCGATAGAGAGCGGATAGTATTTCTCTTCTTTTTTTTTTGTGGTGGGGTGGTGGGGAGGGGGTGATTATTTATCCTGTCACAGGCTCAGAAATTGACATTGATCTTTGAACTTATTGCTACTTTTTTCAAAGATTGTGTTCCCAATGAAATCCTGGATTTAAAATATAAAAAAAAAAGTTGGGACAAAGCTCTTATATATGTAGGAAATGCTGTTACTAACTTACAACGATGAAGACGTACGAGCATAGAGCAAACGTAAGCAATTGTCTGTATGTGCTTGTACTGGAAGTAGCTTTTGTTTTATTGGTCTAAAGCAAATATTTTAAATGAGGCTTCTCACATTTTTAATTTTTATGTAAATTTTTATTTAAAATTAAAATTTTCTTGTTTTTTAATATGCAAAATTATTAATTAAAACTTATTTTTCTTGTTTTCTGATAGAGTATTTACTAAGTCACAATAAATTTAACCAGTCAATAAAAAATTTGTTTTCAGTAGAGTATTCTCCAAATGATTGAAGTCAACATAATAAAAAATTGGTGATTTAACCAATAAAATAAATAATTAGTTGTTTAGTTTAACTGTAGTAACTACTTGTAGACCTACAAATAATAAAAATATTACACTTTTTTTTAAAAGAGAAATCAAATAAACATCCATTTATATAAATATATAAAAATGAAAGTACTACATCAACAAGTCTTTGATGATTATATCGATAAAATTTACTAATTTATTTTCTAGTTTGAAATTTTGTCTTTGTGTTTGTGTGAGAGAGAGACAGAGAGACAGAAAGAGAGAGAGAGTGTGATGTGAGAGTTTAGATTTCGAAATATCTACACATGAGAGAGAGAGAGAGAGAGAGAGAATTGTCTAGGTTAGATTTTTTTATCATTCTTGTATAGATAAAAGTATATGTAATTATATTTTTTAAATAGATTTTTCAAGTCAATTAGAGTGGTTAATTTGAAATATTCTTTTCTTCTTCTTATGGGTCCTTTTTTTTTTTTTTTTCATTTGAAGTAAGCATTTTTTTATATTTTCTTATAGGTCTTTTTTCATTTAGCGTGAGACTTATTTTTTTCCTTCTTCTTAGGGGCCTTTTTCTTATTTAGATTTAAGCTTTTTTTCTTCAAAAAAATATGTCAACATTATACAAAATTTCAACTGTAATAAATAAGATTTTTAAAAATTGAAAGCCTTAAAAAATTAAGAGCCTAAAGCAATTGCTTTGATAGCTTTATGATTGAGCTGCCCATAGATGCTAAGGGCTGATGCGGTGTCGGTTTGACGACGCTTAATCGACGCTACGATAGCTCGAGCCCACTCATGATAAGTGAGTTTGAGCTGATATAGGTGTGTCCGAGCTGACGTAATGTCGATCATGTGCCATTTGATCAACAACCGCACCTGTCCTTTACGACCTTGTGAATACATTATCGATCATCATACATATTTTTAGTCTTCAAGATATTATATATATACGTATTCATATATATGTATATTGAATCAAAAATTTCAAAAAGAGAAGGGTTAATTATATTTTGCACTCTTGTATTTTACATCAAATTTTACTCTAAGACATCCATTTTTAATTGCATGAATTAAGCTCTTACAATTTTAATTTGTTTCAATGTTAACTTATTTTCAACTTTCATATGAGAAATAGATAGAAAATTCTCATGTGACAAGAGCATGACATTTTTTTAATAAATAAGTATAAAATTGGCCTTTTCTCAGTTAGAGATTCATGAGTGCAAATCACAAACTTCTACATAACTAATTACATCATATACTTTTGTTGAGCTAAAAAGGTAGGAAGGGACAATCAGCGTAGTAACTCTCATTATGCGTGACCTAAGGTTCCAACTTTCTATCTATTGCCGAATGTCTCATTTAAACCATAACTACTAACCTAAGAAAGGCGAGCCTGTTATGCAAAAGACATTAAGTCCCTTCTTAACAACACATGGTTCATGCAATTATCATCACAAGCGGGTTCGAACATGCGATCATTGAGAGAAGAACTGAATTTTAAGGCCAACTGCTGAAGCTAGTTCAACTACTACCTCGGTGATTAATTACATAATATAATTGATTACACTAATAATTTTGTAGTGATTTAGGATGTATTTGTTACAAATTATTAGGGAAAATAGTTAGATTTTATATCTTTGCTCCTTAATTTTGTTGATATGCTTGTCACATGTGAACTTTGGCCTATTTCTCAAACCGAAGTTAACAAAGAGTTGATAATATTGCAATAAATTAGAAATGTAAGAATATAATTATTACAATTGAAAATAAAAGTCCAAAAATAAAATTTAATGTAGAGTATAAGAATGCAAAATATAATTTACCCAAAAAAAAAAGGTAAGTGCAAGATCGTTGAGCTATTATTTTTAACATGACTTTATTGATCAAATTACCGAAATCTAGATTGTTGTTGCTTGTGTTGGGTGTGTCTTGATTATGTGGTGTCTATATAATTAGATTATATATGTGAGTTTCCTAATTATATAAGAATTCTATTTTTTTTTGTAATTTTCTATAATAGGGACATATATGTGAGGATTAGGGTTTCTAGTTAGTCTATAAAAAAAGAATTTATGAGAATATTAGGGTTGGCTTTGTGTGTCTAATGAGGGGTCATTGCTCGAGAGAGGCTTGTAGAGTTCAATGGTGACTTGCAGAGAAATAAGAGAGAAAGATTGAAAAAACACAAGAGAGCAGAGTAGTAGACGTGTATAACTATGTGGCTTGAGACAATGAAGTAGCAGAGAAGCGGATGGCTTCAGAGCCTGAATATCTTTGAGCAGTTGTGATTCAGGCATTAGTGTTAGTTGGGTATTTTGTAATTATCTCAAATCTATAATTTCTATTGATAGTGGATTGTTCTGTCACCTGTGAATGTAGGTAGATTGTTGTTTTACTGAACTACTTTAATTTTTCTTTAATGTGTGCGTGTAAATCATGGGTAGCTGCCGTATTGTTTTCGCATAGAGTTAAAATTTTAATAAATTGGTATCAGAGCCAGACCCCGGCAATTGAAGAATTTTTGATTTCGTATTAATCAGAAAATTGTTACGTGCAATGGAAAAGAGAAAGAAGAGATTTGAAGAGGGAAAAAAAAAGCGGCAGCACCGAATCGGCAGCACGGGAACCGAGACGGGCGAGTAACTGTTATGCAATTTGTTTGAAGGTTTGATTTCTTTCATCACATAAATCGAGGCATGTAGAAAGAAGGCAACGTAAATTATGGCATTGGGTTGGTTTTGGCTTGGATTGATTATGCTGCTGTGTGATACAGTCCAATAAAACAAATTTAAGGAACAACCTGATTTAATGGAGTGAGTGCTGCTAAAGATTTTCAGGTGTGGCGGATTCATTGGTGAGTGCAATTTTTTTAAATTTTGCATAGTTTGATGAGATTACAGAGTTATGGAGATCAAGTTAATTAAGAGCGACTGAATTAATCGCAAGAGGAGATCAAGAGTGATCGGGAGTAATCTACTTCAATCAAAAGTAAAAGGCCAATTATCATCTTATGCAACTAGGGCTTGAGTTGCAGGTGAAATTTACGAGGCGGCCCCTTGGCTCACATGTAGGTCAGTTGTCATAAATAGTGTATATAACTTTATATAGGTATAAATGTTAAGTGGATTGGTTACTTGCTGCTTTTTAATTCATCAGGGTTGTGCTAAGGGCAGTCACGATTATCCAACACAGTCAATGACTACTTGTCATCTTAGTTGGGCTCTACCGGCTGTCCTTAGCAATTCTCAATTTATTATGTTTGCCCTTCATAAAATTCACAAAATTTAGAGAACTCAGGAAATTTCCGCAAGTCAAAACTACTGGAAGTTTTTTGATTCTTTGCGGCATGCCTTAAATAAGTTTGAGGTGATATTGCAACTAAATAATGATCAAACTTGGCGGCCAAGTAATGGATCAAGAGTTCTTGAAATTAGAGCGCGTTGATGGAATGACTGAATATCTCATGCAATCATGATTTAGTTGTATATTACTTTTTTGAGGATTTTTTTTAGTACATTTTAAGAAATTATATTAAAAAAGATCTAACCCAAAAAACAAATCCAGAGAGAACGAATCAAACCTTTAACCTTAATAAAGGAGGTCAAAATTCTAACCCTAATTGAGTTTTTCAAGGACTTCTACTACCAAGCGTGATTATTTAACAGTTATCCGGCTAATGGTGAACTGGCCAGTTGGACTTAGTCAAATAATGGGTTCCAATGGGGGGTCCACTATTGAGCGGCGTAGTATTTCTGTTTTTTGTTTTTTTAGTGGGGGTGGTAGAGAGAGGGTGATTATTTATCCTGTCACAGACTCAGAAAATGACATTGGTGTTTCAACTGATTGCTACTTTTTTCAAAGAGCTTCCTTTACTTTTCTTTCTCTTTCGTCGTCTCTTTCAGCCCTCCGTCAGACTTTTGTCATATACCCTCGGGCAGCCTTTGTCATATTGTAGATGTCCTGTTCCATTAAGTAATGAAACATGGTTTATAATAACGAAGTTGCAGATGCCTCATCCATTTGTTTTATGAGAAATGCTTGGGTCCACTTTGTTTACCGAGTTACATGACATTTGAATTCGATAACCAACATTTAGGTCTTAGAATTTTATTTTATTTTTATTAAAACTATAAAAAGATATTCCCTTATTTCTTTTTTCTTTCGCACTGAAACTCCACCTGCAATTTTTGTATTCGTTGAAGAGTTTTCTTTACTTATATTAGGATGTTCTCCATTTTAAGACTGGAACAAAGATCATAACTAAAATAAAAATGTACGATAAATTATTTAAAATTTACTTAAAAATAAATAAATTTATAGTTTTATAAAAATAAATAAACTTCAAATTAAAAAAGGCATAATACTGATAGATACTCAACGATTTTAACGATATTTCATGAAGTCAAAGAGTGCATTGTCGTGTATATGTGTTACTTATATGAAAATGTAAATCACTTTAAATTTAAAATGTAATACATGATTCGTTAAACTATCTATTAATATTAATCAATACGTTCTATTAGCGAATGAAAAATTGTCATGTAACTTGCACATGTTTATAATTTCTCTTTTTATTATACTGTCTGATGACTATAGTATCTTTGAATTGTCCTTGAATTTATATGTCATTTCAAGGACATTTTAGTCATTACATAATTAGTATAATAATAAAATACTAATTTAATCATAAAATTAAACTTTTGTAAACATGTGCAAGTCGCGTTATAATTTTTTATCGAATCTCCTTACATATTGCTAATAGAAATATTGATTGATACAAATTAATAATTTTGTAGTGAATTAGTGTGTCACATTTTAGAGTTTAGAGAGAGTTTAATAATACTTAATTATAGTTTAGAAATGTATTTTTGTAATTATCCCATCAAATATTTGCATGATCCATCAACAAAAACTTATAAAGCCACCGTTGACATACATTTATTAAAATGAGTTCCACTTACTTGTGTCTTGGTGGGAGAAAATAAATTGATAAATTTATTTATGTTTAACATTACTCTAAATCTAATGATTGTAAAATAAAAAGAATTAGATGGATGAAAATGTTTATTTGTTCTTCGTATATGACATTGCCGCATCTAGTGCCGAAAAAAATCTTTCTGATTTATGATTTGTTGTGTTACATTAGCACATAATGGGTAAAATTTTCTCTAAAAAAAATTATACAAATCAAGTCTTAGAGATCATTACATAATTGGGATTGCTTTAAACAAGCAATTTTTTTAACTACGCAAGTCTAATGATGATTGTAAAAGAAAAACGAATTAGATGATTGAAAGAGAGCTTTGTTCTTTTGGTATATGACTTTGTACCGTAGACTAAAAAAAAAACAAATTGATTTTTGCGGTTTATGGGTAGAAATTTTCACGAAAAACATTTAGAGAAATATATTCTTAGAGATCATTTCATAAGGGGAATTGCTTTAATGAAGCAACAAATTTCTATAGAATTCTGGAGATTATAAAATGAGAAGAATTAGTTGGACGAAAGACTTTTAACACTAATGGACAAAAAACTAACCCACACCACACATTATATACACACACACACACACACACATATATATATATATATGAATGTTTGAACGTAAGAACCTATGAATGTATGTAAGCTCTCATGTGTGCATATAATGTTTTTATACTTTTTACTTGTGGACAAATTTTTAATATATCTTTTTGTACTTGTGCCTAATTTTTTTTTAAAAAAATTTGATTGCACCATCATGCATTTGCGATGGAAAAATTTGCAAATCAATGAAGCTGAAATAACCCCTTCTAGTGGAAAGGATTGAAATCAAGTTATTGCTAACAGATAAACCCTAGCTTGGCTGGAGAAAGTGTTAAAATGATGATGGGGATAATGGTGCAGTTGAATTTCATTAGACCGTTTTGTTTTAGAAAATCAAAACTCACATCGTAGTCTTCTAAAAACTATAAAAACTATCCATAATGGAAGGGGGTATTTGGATGCCTTGCGTATAAGTTATAAGCTAGTTTTAAAAAATTATATTTTTAAATAACTTTAAAAAAAAACATAAGTAGACATAAATAACTTTTAAAAACTAATTACTCAAATATATTTGAAAAAGTCATAAGCATAATTTATAAGTTACCAAATAAACTGAGTCCAAACACTCCAAAGTCACAGGCACATGAAATCCATCATAAATGCTAAAATCATGATAATATAATTAATATATTTTAAGTCCGTGGTTGTTGAAGACCTTGAAAAACAAGCTGAGCATTGAAACCTATACATCTTCAATAAGCTGTGAATTCAAGCACTCCAGCCTCAGCAGTGGCGGACCATGAACTTTTTTAGAAGTGGCAAAAAAATACTCTTTAATAATTATTTATAAATAAAATAATAAATTTTCAAAAATGCAAAGAATACAATTCAAAACTTTATATATCAATAATAAAGGTTTCTTACACAAAATCATGTTCAAATTAACTTGACAAACTACAATAAAATAATGAAGTTAATGTGACAAACTACAATAATCCCCTTCATTGTTACATATTCTAAAACTTTTACAAAATAGTTTAAATGCCTATAGTATTAAATATATGTCTTTCAATATATGTCGAGATACTTAACGCACTTTGATCCATGTGGTTGAGGTGTGTTTCTTCTATAGTACCACACAATTGCTGTAAAAGCTTGACGTACAGCTCCAAGAACCTTTAGAGGGTCCTATCGCCAATAGACATCCTAATGCGTCGTAACCAAGTTGCGAGCTTTATGGAGTGTCTCTGACATGGAACTTATCCACTCATCTTACATGCAATTATGTAATGAAATCTTGATAATATTTATTACAGAAAAAATTTTCTCAACTGATAAAGTTACAATCGTTTAAGATCATTGCCAACTTTACAAATACATATACTAGTGGGTAGATAACATTATTTTCTCATTTCAACTAATTTTTGAGCAAGCCCACTAATTCCTATTATTTCAAAAAAATTGATCATTAAAACTTATATCTAGAATGTAGCTTTCAAATTGATTATGAAGTAGCATAAGCTCTGGTGAAAAAAACTCAGGGAGATAAAACTGAACATACCGAAACAATTTTTTCTTATCAAATGCATATAATGAATTGTTTGAATCAAGAGATGTTATACACAATAACAACTTCGTATTCACCTCATTAAAACGGTTATTCAACTCTTAAAATTTAGTACCTATCATTGTACAACATAATTCAACATGACGTATTTCATATGAGTATGAGTTTGTGTTAGGGTTAAAAACAACTTAAATGGATTTGCAATTTGGTCAATCAAAGTTCATTTTTAACTGAGTCAAATTAAAAAAAAATTTAAAATTCAGTGGAGACGGCTGATGCCACTCAGACAAGCATCAGTCTGCCACTAAGTCCCAGACATTACAAATAATTTAATTAAGTGCTTGAAATTTGCAAGAGATGTTTTTTAGAGCTAATTATATTTTGCACCTTGCACTTTGCACCAAATTTCAGCTCAAAACCTTTATTTTTATTTATAACAATTCAGTTATTATATTTTTAATTGATTGTAATGTCAATCTTTTATTAATTTTCATTTGAAAAATTACTCAAAAATTCGAATGTGACAAGCACATGGCCAAATTCAGGGCAACGATGTAAAATTTAACTCATTTTCCTACTAATCTACTATAAATTTTTTCAACACAATTCTAAAATTATTAATTTAATCAATTTTATGATGCATATAATATAATTAGGCTTCATGTAAAAACCTGCAATTTGATTCACATGCGATACACATGACTTGTTGAATGGAAAAGACCTGAATTTTACCATTTTTTCTTTTTAAAAAAACGATGTGTGCTAGATGAAAATTTTCTTTCTACTTCTCAAATAAAAATAGCAGAAAGTTGACATTGCAATAGATTAAAAATGTGAGAGTAAATTGTTACAACAAAAAATAAAAATTTTAAAGTGAAATTTAGTGTAAAGTGTGTAATTAACCTATTTTGTTTTGAATTTTGAAAGCTTTACTTTCAGCGTGCCCTTCTATTTTTGCTTTTAACAACTATTGTAATTTTTCGGATTTATAGGATAATTGTTTTTGATAAATGCTAACATATCCCAAAAGCACACATTAAAGAAAGACTTAGGGTTCGTTTGGCGCAGCTTCTAAAAAATGGAAGTGCTTTAAGAGAATGGACCTCATGAGAAAGACTCTAGTATAAGGATTTTGAAAGAAAATATATGTTTGGTGAATAATAATTTTGAAGTCCTTCCAACTTAGTGAGTATTTTCAAGTAGACATTGTTGCCTTTCCAATTACAATAAATTCAAAAGTTATTTGTTTGTGAAAAAGAATACAATAAAAATTTTTAATAATTCACCCAAAAACAGAAAAAAGAACCACTCATTGATTCAAAAACTTATAATTTTTTTTCAATGCCAATCGAAATGCATTAACTATAAAAAAATACACATTTGCATTCAAGATAGTGAAGATAAAGAACTAATTAGGTGAGAAAAATGAAAATAAAAAAAACACCTTGGTCGGATTGTTTTTATGAAGAAGTCCTTGATTTGAAATATAGATTGCAATAAAAATGTCTGTCTATATGTATCTATATACATACACATAGATGCACATGTACATATGCACACACAAATATATTTATATTCAGGTGAGAAAAATAAAAATATACCACGCAACTTGGTCGGATTGTTTTTATGAAGAATCCTTGATTTGAAATATAAATTCTAATAAAAATATCTATCTATATATATCTATAGACATACACACATATGTACATGTACATATATACACACAAATATATTTATACTCATCTGATCTTTTTGTAGGTGTGAAGATTGTTTTATTTGATAAAATAATGTATATCAGGAAGAAATATGTCCATCACTAATGAACCTGTGAAATCCTAGTTCTGTTTCTGTTTTTGACATTCATCGTTTGCAATAAATGATTGAGTTAGATATTGTGTTACAGCACAAGAGTAAAGTGGGCATTTAATATGATTTAATGGGGACCACATGGGCAATGTGTGTTTGTTAATTAAATCATCGCGAGAAGTCATTTGAAAAGTGAACTTGACCTCCTTCTCGAAATGGACTTCTAGGAGGGCCGACTTCCTCTACAAGTCCTTATCTATCTACTCACCAAACACACACAACTATTTTAGAAGGACTTCTAACCTTAGAAGTGCGTTTAAGAAGTCTCGCCAAACAACCACTTAATGTATTTGTCTTTTTTTAAAAAATTGTGCTAATATATATCCTAGGAGTACATTTTAAGGAAGTTGAAAGATGTTATTGTAATATAATGAGAGCCAGGCTTACATCAACTCCCAAACGTTTGAAACATTCTTCAAAGTTCAATAATAATGCTTTTAACTCCTCTATCAAAATAAATAAATAAAAACCTTTTAAAGAATAAGATCAAAACTTAGTGGCAGCGACTCATTCTCAACCAAATCAGAGCCCCTCACGCTTGTTCGGACCTTGATGAGGTCACAGTTCGCCGCGTTCCGCCCGTAACCCAATTAGATCGCACAACCCCCATCTGGTCCCGAGCAGGTCAAGCGTTCGGTGAACCCCTGATCTATTCAGCCTCATTAACACAATGGGCCCCACATCTGACATTGGACACCCTGGCACATACTTAGAGCATGGACATGGAGTGTACAAGTGACAACCCCTTTACCCCTGACACTATTCTGACACACGCCACCATAGAGTGTAGGGAAGACCTTCTTGAGTACTCTTCTACAATGCTAACCCTCCAATGAAAGACAGACACGTGAAAGAGCCACCAACCACTCTCATGCAGGCGTACAAAGGAGAAACTTAACCCCTTCTCTAGGTACACAAAAAAAAAAAAAAAAATAGTAAGCCCTAAGGGTGTTCTACCTCCATCAACATTTTTCTTCCTTGAACCTAACTTGAACGTCGGAGGCCCCTTGACAGGCACCGCATCGGTGTGTTAGAACAGGGGATCACCGATCAGCCGATTCGAGAGCTTGTCTCAGACTTGGAGGAAAGACGTCGGGAGTTTACTGCATTATCAGCTGGCGCCATCTATGGGAACGACTATTCTCGTGACTTTTCATGGTCTTGACTAGGTCTAGGGTTAGCACTCTCCCTGAAGAAAACTCGATGACAGATTCAAGCGCGGAGAAGATAGCCGCCCTAAAGAAGACAGTGGCTGAGCGGGATAAGAACGGGGAAACTCTTCTTCTCCTTATCGAAGAGGCCACCCCAAGATATGGCCGAGTTGATGCTTCGAGCTCAGAAACACATGAATGCAGAAGATGCCATGAGTGCCAGGCGAGACAATGACGAAGGGAATGGCTCGCGCGTAGATAAAAAGAGGTCAAGTGGCATCTCGAACGAGGAGAGGGAGACAAAGGCGAGTAGAATCGGCCACAGGGCACGAAGCCAAGGAGAGGAAAGACGCGAACACTATCGCGGCCTGGACCGAACATTCACCCCACTCACAACAAAGTTGAAGGACGTATTGATGGAGATACAGGATGACCCGGATGTGAAATGGCCCGAGCGATTGAAGACACCCTCGAGTATGAGAAACAGAAAAAGGTATTGCCGGTTCCACCGTGACCACGACCATGACATAGAAGACTGCATTGACCTGAAACAATAGATCGAGGATTTGATAAAACAGGGAAGACTCAACCGGTATGTGGCTGGCCGCGACCAAACACGGGGGGAACAACGCAGTCCCACTCGAGCCGAAACAACCACCCAGCCCATTGGGGAGATAAGGGTCATCGCTGGAGGATTCCCTGAAGGAGGGGAGTCTTCTTCAGCGCACAAAAAGCATGCTCGGGACATCTGAACCAAGACAGAAGTGATGTTGGTCGGGACGGCCAGCAAGAAGACGAAAACCGAGGGCCCTGCGATCACCTCCATTGAAGAAGAAGCTATTGAGCTACACTAACCACATGATGACCATTTGGTCATCTCCGCGGTGATCTCTAACTTCAAAACCTGGCGAATCCTGATCGACAACGGAAGCTCATCAGACATCCTGTTCTGGGGGCCCTTCGAAAAGATACAGATCGGCATGGAGAAGTTGCAGCCGGTCAACTCCCCCTTGGTCGACTTTACAGGGGACCGGGTGGTCCCCCTCGGGTCCATCGTCTTACCAGTGACCCTAGGGGAGGAACCACAACGAGCAACAAAAATGGTACTTTTCCTGGTAGTAGATTGCCCATCTGCATACAATACCCTTATTGGATGAACGGCTCCGAACCAGTTCAAAGCAGTCACGTCTATGTACCACCTAAGGATTTAGTTCCCAATTGAGACCGGGACTGGATGCACGAGGGGTGACCAGAAGGAAGCAAGGGAGTGTTACATGGCTTCCCTAAAAGGGGAACCTGGCAAGGAAACCTTGGTCATTGAAGAGCTCGAGCCGCGAGATAAAGAGGAAGTTTGAAGGGGCGAGCCAGCGAAGGAGCTCGAGAATGTTCCTGTCTGTGGCCTGGAGCAAAATAGAACAGTGAAGATCGGGACCACCGCATCGGAGGGATTGAAGTAGGAGCTAAGGAAGTTCTTAAGGGACAATGTCGACGTATTCGCCTGGTCGCACGAGGACATGCCGGGTATTGATACACGAGTGGCAGCTCGTTACCTGAACATCAACCCAAAGGCTAGGCCCCTCAAGCAGAAGAGAAGAAACTTCGTGCCGGAGAGGAATGACGCAGTGGCTGAAGAAGCTGAAAAGCTAGTTCAAGCGAAGTTCATAAGGGAAGTGTAATACCCCACCTGGCTCTCCAACAGCGTCATGGTGAAGAAGTCCAACGGGAAATGGCGTATATGCGTTGACTTCACCGACCTAAATAAGGCCTACCTGAAGGACAGTTTTCCCTTACCAACAATTGATCTCCTCGTCGACTCCATTGCAGGTTATGAAATGCTAAACTTCATGGATGCTTTTTCAGGTTACAATTAGATTTGGATGGCCGAATGCGACCAAGAGCGTATGGCCTTTATCACTGACCGGGGGCTCTATTGCTACAACGTAATGCCGTTCAGACTGAAGAATGTAGGGGCAATACCAATGGTTGGTCAACCTCATGTTCAAGTCGTAGATCGGGCACAATGTGGAAGTCTACGTGGACGACATGTTAGTGAAGAGCAAGGAGGCCAGCAGTCATTTACAGGACCTCAAAGAGAAGTTCTGAACATTGCGCAAGTACCAGATGAAACTCAACCCAGCCAAATGTGCCTTCAGCATTGCCTTGGGGAAGTTCCTGGGTTTCATAGTCTTACACCGGGGAATTGAGGCAAATCCAGAAAAGATTTGTGCCATCATTGACATGCAAGCACCCCAGACGACAAAAGATGTTCAACAACTGGTAGGACGTGTGACAGCTCTGAACAGGTTTATCTTTCGGTCTGCCGATAAATGTTTACCATTCTTCAAAATTCTATGCGAGGTGTTCGAGTGGAACGAGGATTATGAAGCGGCATTCAGTCAACTCAAACAATATTTGAGCTCAGTCTCGTAACTCAGCCAAACTGTCCCGAGGGAAGAACTGTTTCTTTATTTGGCAGTGTTGGCAACAGCATTGAGCTCAGCTCTTGTTTGAGAAGAGGGAGGAATCGAGAGGCCTGTGTACTACACCAGTCGTGCTCTGCGTGGAGCAGAAAAACGTTACCTTAGGATGGAGCTTGTGGCCCTTATGTTGGTAATGGCGGCTCAGCATTTGAGACCCTACTTCCAAGCGCACACAATCATGGTACTCACCGACCAACCCTTGAAGAGCATTTTACATGAGCTAGAGACGTTAGGAAGGCTAATGAAATGGTCAATTGAACATAGCTAGTTCGATATCCATTACCAACCCTAAATGGCGATGAAGGGATAGACCGCTGCTGATTTCATTATAGAATTTACTAACCCACCCATTGCCACCCCTGACGATGACCCCATTGACAATCACTATATCCTCAACATCGACGGCTCCTCCACTGATGGTTCTAATGGCCCTGGTGTGGTCCTTGTCACTCCTGATGGACACAAGCTCGAATACGTTCTCCGCTTCATGTTCCCTGCCACCAACAACGTTGCTGGGTACGAAGCCCTTATTGCTGGACTCACAATAACTCAGCAAATGGGGGCCGAATAGATTATTGTGCGTAGCGACTCCCAATTCGTGGTGGAGCAAATCCAGGAAAAGTACGTGACTAGGGAGAACAATATGAAACAACATTGCCAAATGGTTAGAACCTTAGCCAGGAGGTTCGCCAAAGTACTGCTAGAACGTGTCCCAAGATTGCAGAATGAAGAAGCAAACCGACTAGCGAGGATCACGTCGTCCAATCACCCTGACCCGAATGTCCTGATGGAGATTCTTAATTCACCGAGCATCTAGAGTTCGAAAGTCAACCAGGTCGAGCCCAAAACCTCATGGATGAGCTAAATCAGGAATTACTTAGAAGGTGGAGCCCTACCTGAGAATAAGAACGAAGCAAGGCAAATCTAGTACTGCTCAAGTAGGTACCTCAAACAGAATGGTGTTCTCTACAAAAGGGGGCATACTTTACCATTGCTCCACTGTGCCACGAAAGAGGAGGCAGACTATGTTATGAGGGAGGTCCATGAAAGGGTGTGTGAAAACCACTCTAGTGGTCGGTCCCTCGCCAAGAAGATCCTACGAACGGTTTACTATTGGCCCACCATGGAAAAAGACGCCTAGGAATTCGTCAAGAAGTGTGACAAGTGCCAACATTTCGCTAACATACCTAGATTACCCACTCAAGAGTTGACCTCAATCCAAACCCCATGGTCCTTTACGTAATGAGGAATTGACATCGTTGGACCGTTGCCGCTCGGCGAGGGGCAGATAAAGTTTGCAGTTGTGGCCATCAACTACTTCACTAAATGGGCAGAGGCGGAGGCCCTGCCAACCATCACAGAGGAGAAAATGAAGAAGTTTTTGTGGCAAAACATCGTTGGCAAGTTCGGAATCCCATAGACCATTATCACAGATAACGGGAAGCAATTTAAGGGCAGACAGTTCAACCAATTATACATTGAACTAAGAATCAACCACCACGCTTCCTCCCCCAAGCATCCACAAGCCAACGACTAAGTCGAAGTTACCAACAGGTCCCTCTTGAAGATACTCAAGATGAAGATGGAGAGGGCCAAGGGCTTGTAGGCAGAAGAACTCCCTAACATCCTTTGGGCCTACAGAACAACGGAGAGAGTTTCCACAGGGTAAATGCCGTTCTCGCTTACCTTTGGCACCGAAGCCGTCATCCCAGTAGAAATTGGCCTCCCCAGCCCGATGACGATGCAGTTCGACCCCGTTACCAATGACGAGACATTGAATGTGGACCTGGATCTATTGGAGGAAAGGAGGCTACAGGCAAGCATGAGGGTGGCATCATACCATTAGAAGATGCGCCAATACCACAACTCCAGTGTCCAGCCTAAAGATTTTTCGACTGGAGATCTTGTTTTGAAAAGGGTTAACCAATCTACCAAGGATCCCAAGGACTGAAAGCTAGGACCCAATTAGGAAGGCCCTTACGAGGTGATTGGCAGCACCAGGAAGGGGACCTACAGACTGAAGAACTAAGAGGGCAAGGAGCTTTCAGACCTATGACATTCAGAACACTTAAGAAAATACTACTTTTGAAGGGATCCTAGTTGTAAGCCGATGGATTATCAATGAAAGCGACCATTCAACAATTGTCTACTTGCATGAAATCGATATAAAATCTACTCGGTCCATGTGACTGAGCAGAGCCAAACAGCCTTAATGGCAATGGCACAGAATCTGCTCAGTCCACGTGACCGAGCAAAGCCAGACGACTTTGATGACAATGGCAAAGAATCTATTCTGTCCATGTGATCAAGCAGAGCCAGACGGCCTTAATGGTAATGGCATAGAATCTACTCAGTCCATGTGACCGGGCAGAGCTAGACGACCTTAATGGCAATGGCATAGAATCTGCTCAATCCATGTGACTGGGCAGAGCCATACGACCTTAATGGCAATGACATAGAATTTGCCCGGACCACGTGACCGAGCAGAGCCAAACGGCCTTTGTGGTAATGGCATAGAATCTGCTCGATCCACGTGACCGAGCAGAGCCAGATGCCCTTTGTGGCAGTGGCACATAATCTACTCCGTCCATGTGACCGAGGATAGCCGCACGACCTTAATGCCAATGGTATAGAATCTGATCGGTCCATGTGATCGAACAGGGCTAAACCTCATGGCATTAGAATGGGACCTACTCGACCTAGCGTGCATGGCAACAACACTACCTAACCCTTAACATTCAACCAGGCAAAGACGACAAGAATACTACAATCATTCCACAAGTTATCTCAACAAAACATTCAAAAAATGAAGCAAACACAAAGTATAAGGAGAAATTTTCATTAACTGTTGAAAAAGTACAAGGGCAAAGTGCCCGCTTAGAATATATATATATATATATATATATAAACAAAAACGACAACAAATGAAAAGTTGGACCACAATCATAGCTGGGTCTGCTCCCTAGCTGCTTTTCCATCCTTCCCCTCAAAAGCTCTCTATTAAGCCTCTGCAGTGGAAGGCACTTCCTGGGCACTCTGACGAACTTCGGCGACCTTCTCAGTAACCTGACCAGAAGCTTCTTTGTCAACCCCTTCACTGGTAGGAGGGGCTTCCTTAGTAGGGTCAAGTCCGAAGAAGTCTAACTTAGGATACTTCCGGGAAGCCTAGCCTCTGGCGTGTTTGAAGCCTTAGAGGAAGGTGGGCTCTAACAAGGTCATCTCCGTCCTTGAACTCCTCTACTGCTTTGATTCTGGCCTTCACGAGTTCTTCGTCGAAGGCGACCACTTTCTTCTCCAACTCATGCCTCTTGGCCTGCTCGGCTGAAAGGTCCAACAGTAGCTTACTCACCGTGGTGTTAAGTTTTTTATGTTTTGTCGTCGCTTTCTCCAAATCCGCCACGGCCGAGTCCCTCTCGGCACGAGCAATGGCTAGCTCTTCCTTCATGGCATGGGCAGCAGTGATCTCCTCCTTCATGCCGTTCAACTCAGCAATGAGAGAAACATAAGTGATCTTATCCTGATTGAACACCCTCTCAAGATTGGCCAGTCGGTGGCCCAGCTTCATGTTCCTGGCGATGGACTGGCAAAAGCAACATGTCAAAACATATGGTGAGAAAAAAGAAGGAATAAAAGAAAGCCAAGTGGCGAGTTCGCACCCTGAGGAGGTCATGATTCATGTCTTTCACCAGGCGGTTGTTGGCGTACTTGTCTATCCTCTACAGGTCCCCCGACCTCATCCACACCTCCTCCGCGCTCTCGAAAACGTTCCTAGAGGATGGAGAGGGTTTGGCCCTAGCCTGTTACTCGACTGGCGCTATCGAACTGTGCCTCCTCATGGACGGTGGTGGAGGGGGCTAAACTTGAGGCGCCTCTGTGGGTTTCAGCTCGCTTGCCCTGACCGGAACTAAATCCTTCCTGGTTGGTTTCGAGGTCTCAGCGGTCCTTGGTCGCCTCGGCTCGATATTGGCTCCATCAGCCTTCCTTTTCTTCAAGAAAGCAATGTTGAAGCTCATTTCCACAGCCACCTGATCAAGAACGGGAGCAGCAGTTCCAAGGACAGCGGCAGGAGTTGAAGTGTGGAAAATAACCGAACCAGCTGCAAGTAGAAGAAATGTTAGTCGGACAATGTTTGAAGGCTCTATAAATGACTAAACACTCACCCCTTTCACGTTTTGCAGCTAGGGCTTCTCGTGTCAGCTCAGGACCTAGCAGGTAGGTTAACAAGCTCTCGACAGTGACCAGGTTCTTGTGACTATGGACGTCATGTTGCTGGACCTTCTTTATGGCCATCTTCAACTCCTTAGGTATTTTGGGTTTAGACTGGCCTGACACCCAAGGCAGACCTAGGTCAGGACACAGATACTTGGAAACAAAAAAGAAATAGAAACCGAGTTCAGGAGATAGAGAACGTACCTTTCTTGCTCGGGTAGCCCCATTGCCTGAGGACTTGAACAGAGAAGTCAGTCTCCGAGGGTTGAAACTCCCACCTATTTCCACTAACAAAGAAGAACCAATCCTTCCAATTCTTGATCGAGGAAGGAAGCTCACCGATCAGGTTGTATTCTTTCGACCTGCTAGAGAAGTACCACTAGCCCCTGCCCCTTTCGGCTGGTTTGTAACAAAACAAGAATTCCTCCGGCATGATGTCCCTTTTGTGGACAATCTGCCAGAGGATCGCGCAGCCAAGCACAATCCTCCATCCGTTCGACTAGATCTATCGTGGCGAAAGGCAAAGCCATCGCAGAATCTTCCTAATGGACTGAGGAAAGGGCATGTGAAGGCCACCTGCCAACGCACCCTCATACATCATAATCTCGTCCTCCCTGGCCGAGCACGCCCAGTCTTTCTTTTTGGGTATCCTAAGTTTCAAACCCCATGGGATCTAATACACAACCCACAAATTCTCGACCTTCTCCTTGGTCAAGACAAAGGACACCCTGACAGCCTTGTACTCGGGACCTTCCTCTCCTTCCCCTTCCTCTGGCTCTCCTCCCTCTCCCGTGCCGGAGTAGGAAACCTCAGCCTCCCTCGACTCCAGAACCTCCAGAAATGCCCCAGAGTTACTAACAGAGGCCTCATCTCCAGTCCCATGTCTAACCACCCTAGACTCATCTGAGTTCGTCTTATCAGAATTCGAAATTATGTGCTCTGGGTTCCCCATGGTGCCTAAGCGCTTTTTGTTCTCAATCTTAAGTAGTATGGGTTTGAACAACAAAGCTACTAACAAACAGAGCCTATCAACGAACCCTAGGAGGTTGGGGATTTTTGTCCTCTTTTCATAAACCCAGACGCAGTGGGTTGCCAACCAATACATACAAACCGAAGAGAAAGTCTTACCACGATTGAGCTGCAAATCGAATGCTTGGAGGACGATCAACGATGATGGCTGGAAGTAATCGACCCACCGAGAGCACTGAATCAGTTCAAAGGTTTTTTTTTTCTCTCTCTCTTGTATCTCTATGCTTTTTTGGGAAAAAAAAACTGAGGAAGGAAAGTGAGAAGGCAAGGGTAGTAACCGCCAAGAACAATTCCCCTTCCTCTTTAAAACCAACGGTCCAGATGCATTGCTTTGATGAGACGCCAACGGCCAAGATTCGACTTGTCCCATCACCCAACTATTACGAATCGGCAGTCGCCACATAGCAGCGCACGAAAAGGCGCACGCATTGGGACCATCATTGCGCCGGCATCGCCATAAATGCACTGCGGGTTTCGCGAATGGGTGGACCCATGGAATTCCCCTGACCCCAAGTAGATGGCCAGATGAATTGGGGACATCTGGTAGCGACTCATTCCCAACCAGATCAGAGCCCCTCACGCTTGTTCGGACCCCGATTAGGTCGCGGTTCACCGCATTCCTCCTGTAACCCGATCAGATCCCACGGCCCCCATCTGGTCCCGAGCAGTTCAAGCATTCGGTGAACCCCTGATTTGGTCGGCCTCATTAACACAACAGACCCCACGTCTAACATCGGACACCCTGGCACATACTTAGAGCATGTACATGGAGTGTACAAGTGACAATCCCCTTACCCCTGACACGATTCTGATACACGCCACCATGGAGTGTAGGAAAGACCCTCTCGAGTACTCTGTCACAATTCTGACCCTCCAATGAAAGACAATCATGTGGAAGAGTCACCAACCACTCCCATGCAGGCGTATAAAGGGGAAACTTAACGCCCACTCCAGGTACACAAAAAAAAATAAAAAAGTAAGCCCAAAGGGTGTTCTACCTCCATCAACATTTTTCTTCCTTAAACCTAACTTGAATGTCGAAAGCCCCTCGGCAGGCACCGCACCGGTGTGTTAGAACAGAGGATCACAGATCAGCCGATTGAAAAGCTTGTCTCAGACTTGGGGACAAGACGTCGCGAGTTTGTTGTATTATCACGTAGCATCCATCCTTGTGAATGTATATGTAGTAGAAGGCTCACATAGCTACTTTGTGTCTAGCTATTTTAACTGACATCATGATGTCACTAAAAATCCAACCAAACAAATTAATACTAGTTACGGTTGGCCTTCTTCTTTTTTAACTTCTTTTATTTTCATCCTTTAATAAGATAAAACTGAAATGTGTATAGACACATCATTAATAAAATAACAAGATCATACTTTTTTTATATGTCAGCAAATGATGATTAGATACTAGAAAATATGTTTTAGGTGTGGAGAATAATTCTTTAATATGTATGCGAAGTCAAAGGAAGAAAATAACTAATATTTTCGCATCGCTTCAAAATTCGATAAAATTACCTTCGTTTTTGTTTTATTTTTGCCACATAGCTCAAAAAATAAACAGTGCATGAGCTTAGTGTATCATATAATAATTATTCTATAATTATATTTCTTCCACATCAAACATTTTTAAATTAATTTCTCTTTGTGTGCAAGCCTTATGGTATACTAATTATTGGACGTTTATGCTTTATCCAAATCAAATATTCTGAATTTCTCTCTCTCTCTCTCTCTTTGTCTCTGAGCTGCAACTCAAAACGCATTTTAAAACTTTTGCATATAAATATGGGCAAATAACTATACATAATACATAAAAGCAATGTTTTGAAACTCAAACTGTAGAGCAAATCGAAAAAGTCATTAGGTCAAGAGTCACGGATTCAACTATTCAATCAACTAGAGTTGACCCGTGATGTCATAATTACGTCATAAATATTTAAATAAAATAAAATAATCAATTAATTAAATTAAACACAAAAAAATAGCAATTAAAGAGAGGCATTCACCACTAATATATGTCTAGACCCTTTCTAGAAAGACCCTGTCGCCCAAAAGTAAAAAAAAGGATTGGCGTGGACTGAGGCAGAGGTTTCCGAAAGACCAAGCAAGTAAGAAAAACCTTCATGGTAAGACTCGTGCAATCAAGGAGGGGGTCTTAGTCTTACCACAAATCATTTTATGTAAATCTATCTTCCCGGTTTTGAATTCATTCCATTCCTATCCCATTCCCAGTTCTTCTTTCATTTTGTTACCAGTTCACTAGGGATAGTTATCGAGTTGCCTATGGAGTAAGGGGGAGCCCCCTTTGAAATAAGTGCTTTAGTATACCTATCTTTCATTAGTCAAAAGACTTATTCAAACTAGCCCATAGGTGAAAAGTATAACCGAAAAAGGGCTAATAATCGGCTTTCTTTAAGGCTAGGAATGTAACTTGTAGTAGTACCCAATTTTGAGTCTAATTGCTTGTTATCACTTGCATAAGAATGATGGCCCAATCAAACAACACAAGGTCACACACCCATCTCAACTCACTCAAAAACAAAAACTATTTTGAGTGGCATTACATGGAATAACTTGAAGACATAACCGTCTCTTCACGAGAAAATATGTAATACAACGGTGATATCATATCATTATTATTGACGTAATATCATAAGTTAATTAAATGTATTTATGTATGTTGTGATGACATATTATATCAGTTAATAAAATAGTATAGATAAAATATCATAATTAACTCTTTAATTCTAAGTGATGAGGATAAAAATTATATTTTGATACAATTCTATTAGCTTGTGATATCATTTCAAAATGACGACGTGACATTACCATCATAGTGAATATTTTCTCCTTTTTTTTACGGCCAAATCTCATAACCCTTGAATTTTCAGAACAAACAAGTTTACCCATGTCATCAACGAAGTAAGCCCAATGAAACAAATTAATTCAATCAAAGAAAAATTAAACTCATACATGGATATTAATTACCAAACAGAATAACCAAAATTGTATTTCTTACTGAAGAGGATATGCAGAAAAAAAAAAAATGAGAACAGTAATACATATTAGGACAGTGGTTTGTGAAGGAGAAGAAATTAACAAAAAAATTATTATATACTATAACATATGTATAGAGTCGTGTGTATTGAGAATGTACGCTTAACATCGATATAGTTCTGTGTACATATGTATACGTACACCAGTGGTTGGCCAAACGATCGTCATCGCCGAACGTTGGTAGTCGGAGTTATGTGAGAGAGAGAAATCAGCCGTTGGCGAGGGGTTGTAGTCAGTCGGAGAGAGAGAGAGAGGGGCTAAACGACGGTCGTCGTCGGCGGCGGCGGCGGCGGCACGAGGAAGAGAAGATGAAGATGAATAATCTGACTTGGCCCTAAAACCGTGTATATTGTCAAAACCGGCCAGTTAATGAACGGTTCATACGGTTCAACCGCGATTTGAGCGGTTTTAGAAGATTCTTAGCTAAATCCGGACTGGTACTTAGACCTGTTCCCGGTTTTTCCGGTGAACCGGACGGACCGATCCAATTTTCTAAAAATTCGGTAAGGGTATATTATGATTTTGCCTTAGGTTTTAAATTATATAAAAAAAATAAATAAAAAGTTGTTTTCAATTCAATATAAGTATGCATATTATACTATTTATGAGCAACTCCTCTAAATAGATTTTGTATTTTTTTTTTTTTTGCATTTCATATTTTGTTTAAATGGAGAATAAGTACACGGCACCTAGATCGGTTTACAAGTGCGGACCCATGGCTTAAACCATGCAAAACGCCGAGGCTTGGCATGTAAGTGCATCGGTTGTGCTAGCTAACTGGGGATTAATAGGTGAGTTCACTAACTGTTTATATTCCACAGATTTAAGAGTGTGAGTCTAATAGTTTTAGTTTTTTAGAAGTCTAATTTTGTCATTTAAATTAATTAACATAAGTATTGATAGTAGCTACTCACATTAAAAATTTAAAACTGGTCAATTTTGTCATTTAAATTAATTAAAATAAGTAAGTATTGGTAGTAGCCACTCACATTAAAGCAGTACATAGAAATATGCAAGTGAAAATGAAAACTAAGAATATAAATGATTCTTAACCTATGCCCTATGTTAACAAAGTTTTTTGCCAAAATACCATTATGTGTGAAAATAATTCCTTAACTAATACTCTCTCAAAAACAAATCCCAAACTAACATCCTGGCATCAAGCCTAAATGAAGTATTTTATCAAAAAGCCATTATAATTTATTACAACTATATTTTTACCTAATATTTGAATACCTATTTTCAAACTTGTTGCTTCCTTTTAGGACCAAAGGCAAGCTCACCCTTGCCGTATATTGATGCTCATTGCTTTGAAAATTGAAACTCCAAAAACCGCAATAAAACTCTAGTTCAATTGAATAAAAAAAAAAAAAGACCATCATTTGATTCCAAAATGCTCATTTGATAAGTATGAAACCCAGGTAGGAAAAAGCTTTGAAAACTTTTGGTCTTACAACAAATTCTAGTCTTCTCCTTCTCCACTTTCTGCTTCTCAACAATCAAGTATAATATCAATTGCAAATAAATCTGGCCAAAAGACTCGAAATAATATCAACATAGCGAAACACAAGTATACAAAAAGATAATTCTCGGGCTTCAATTAAAACCCAGCAAAAATTTCAATAACTAGCAATGGAACTCCAATAAAATTTTCACATTAACATCGATTTTTTTGGTTTTGTTTTTGGTCTTTTATAATTTCTATCGTTGTACAAGTGATTAAGTGTTGCTACACCCACATATAAAATATCCTTATCCCATCACGGTTACGAGGACCCATCAAAAGCAAGGATTTTCATATTAGCAGCATACTACGGCCAATAATCAAATGCAACATTGAAATGGATTTTTGGTATTTTATTCGTAAAGGAAGACTTTCTAGTTAAACTGCTCTAACATTTATCAGAAAATAAGAACATAGAAGCTGAATCACATCCTCTCAGCCTTTGTCACATTTGATCGATTTGGTGACTTTGAAATTGAATAATGTTGAGATGGCGGTATCACGAATCTCATCATGATATTAATTTTCAAACATATGTTCAAATATTAGGGTGCAAATACAATTTTAATAAATTACAATAGCATATTAATAAATAATCTCTTTCAAGGTTAGTGTCAAGATCTCAGTTTGGATATTATTTTTAAGAGAGTATTACATTAGGAATTATTTTGTAAGAAAGTGTTACTTGGCTAAAAACACTATGCTAGCATTTGCCTTTCTTGAAAAGCAAAGTATTAACTCTTAAGCTTTAATGATTTTTTTAAAAATGTAATTAATGAGATTGTTAGTACTTCATGAGCACTTATATTGTATTGTGTATTTTAAATTCCAGATATACCCTTATAAGTTTACATATCTATCTAATTATTTTAATTACAAATAAGTAAAAACCATTTAAAAATATTTTAGAATAACTAAATTAAAATGATACTATTGCATATCACAATTTTACCCTACAAACACTTAAAAATTTTGTGGGGAATCAAAAAGGCAAAAATAAATTGATATAGTAAAATAAATTAGTAAATATAAAAATTAAAAGACATTTGTCAATAAATGATGTCTCAAGGTAGCTTTAACAAATTGTAAGAGATTTGGAATTCAAACTTTTCATTACTTGGGTAGTTGTATTGAAAGATAGTGCATTATGTCATATTTTGTTTCATCTACACTTCTGAAATGATCCTATAGATTTGCGACCCATTGCTTTTTTCTTCATGTTGGTTTCAATTATAGGCCCCTTCTTTTGATGTTATTAAACTTTAGACTAGTTACACCCTAAGTCACATAGTTTTTATAAGTAGGTAGACGAACCATGCTGTGGTTACACAATTTTGATTTTAAATTTTTAAATTCAAATAGTTAAATTTTTGAATTTTAATTTTAACCAATAATTAATTTCTATGCTTATTGTTATGCTTTTAAAACATATAATAACACATTCTATATTAAAATTTTGCATAAAAATTTCTTATAATTTAATAAATAAATGACTATTATGTTTATCTATTTTAATATTGTAAAATGAGATATTTTGAAGATACTGTTGCATACAAAATTAAAAATTATTTTAAGAACCCATTCTCTAGGCTGTCAGAGAGCATCGGGCAGCTACAGGCACTCACATGATGATATTCGCCAGTCAATGGCCGGCCCAAAATTTGAGCGAAACAATTGTCTTGCACTACCTTCACGACTCTTCATTGGGGTTGACGGACTTTTTTGAGTGATAGGTGGTATTAACTTTTGGCAAAGTAACATGTAGTTTTCTTTCTTAGTTTAAGAATATCTTTAAAATTATTACGAAGTGCGAGGAAGTCTAATTTTTTTTGTAAAATTATTAAATTTTTTAAATTATAAAACTTTACAAAGATATGATCAATCAATGTAGGATAAATATAGATTCATAAATATCAAGATACGGCTTAACTTGAAAAGATTAATATCAAATATGCACAAAACCACACAAAATGAACACAATTGGTTGTGAGATGATCAAAACCATATCAGTGATAATGTAGTGATGTAAGCGTGAACTACACAAATACTAATGAATATTTATTAGCTTGCGGATTGACACACTTAGAAGTCAAACCTGTCTTATCCCATGATCTTGATTTTTTATTTTATGAAAATCCAATCCTATCTCTCCAATGATGGAAATACTCAAATATAAAGATACGATGACTTTCACACACATGAGTAGATAGCGTTCTTCTCTTGTCATATAACAATAATATCTGCACTCACATTTATTGGTAGCCATTTTCATAAATGATGGAGAAAATAGGCAAAAGGTCAATTTAAGTGTTCCATAATCCTCAAATTTTTAATAATGGTAGAACCAGCTAAAATAGATTATAAAGACAGTTTACAGATTCTAAAATATCTCGAGAAGTGTGTATTAAGATGAGCATGAATCATCAATATGACAAAAATCATCAAAACCATTAATTCATATTTATGTAAGGGATCGTACTTGCAAGATTCAATATCAAATAAGTATGCACATCAATTTGTTCATAATTGAATATTTACCGTAATGATTGTGTACCTGTAAGATAGAAACAATTGAAAAACATTTTTTTTTTTTTGCTAAAAGTTTATTTTTTATTATATATATATATATATATATATATTTTTCAACGATTCAATCATCCCAGGCTTGTCAATATATGCTAGTCTTTCTTTTGAGAGTATAGCTACTTGCTTCTTTGCCAATACATCTTTCAGGGGTCACTCTTTGGACTTCAACAAGCTATGTGAGCGATCCTTGTGTCTCACCCCTCTATATTTTTCCTCTCTTTGCACTTTCTATTTTCTATCTTCTCTTTTAGAGTCAGAGATTATTTCTGCTGAGGGTGGTTCTTATGCTGTTCAATCCTCCAAGTCGGGATAAAACATTTTAAGGAGAAATTTCTAGAAGAAAACATTATTCATGGAAAGCCTTGAGACAATTGACATAAAAATGAAAACTTTGAACCCTTTTCATTTAGATGATATTGTTTTCATGCTCAAATTTAAATTGAAAGCTAAAAGACGGATTTGAAAGAAATCCCTCTTTTTTGGAGTAAACCCCTTCAGCGGGTTTTGGAATCACGCCGGCATCCTTCACACTCCATTTGCTGTGTGTTTCATCTTATTGAGCAGGGATGGCTAAGCTTAAGGATTGGGTAGAGTGGCAACATGGTGCTGAGGTGATGGCTGAGAGAGCATCTTATGAACTGGGTGGGATGCTGGAGGGTCCCATAGGTTTGTTTGTGCTCTTGGGCCTAGAAAAAAAAAAAAAAACAAAATATAGTTAGCATGTGGAGCTGGAGGTTTTATGTGATACATGTCCTATGGAGGTTCCTTGCTTGAGGGAATCTAGGCATGATGCTAAGTCCATTTTGGAGGTGAGGATTTGCCATTGTATGCAATACAATACCTCTTCGGTATGGACCAGTTGATACTTCTTTATTTAGGCAATCTCACCTTCATGGATAGAGGGAGATTTAGGCACCTCTTGAGATATGATTCCATGCATGCCATGAATCCTTAGTGTTACGGGGAACCCTTAGGAGTTTAGGTAGGTTTGATTAGAAGTTTAGGTAGATAGAGGGAGATTGGATTGACCCTTTCTCTCTACGGTTGATTGCATACACGAGAATGTAATGACTTGAGTTTTTCAGAACTCTTATCTTGGAATGAATAACGATGCATAAGCAAAATAATAGAAAGTACATAAGCATCATAATGGTAGTAAACGAGCAGTTTAGAAGACCCCTTTTTTTTTCCTTACTTCAGCCTTTGGATTTCTTAGCCTTGGGAGAACAGGGAGAGGATAGAAGACAAGAAACACAATAGAAGTTAGTGCCTTGGTTTGAAACTTTTTATGCAATGCATGCCTTAGAACGGCCCCTGCTTTGAGAAGGGGACTAAGCATGATTTTTTTGGCTCATTTTTGGACGTAAAGGTTGCTATGCAATACTACATATGTACGATCCTATCCATTCATTTATTCATACATTCATTTGATAAAAGTAAGAATAATATTTTTATTACATTTGATTTTTATTCATAGAATTGAAAGTACATTTGAAGAGGAAGGGGGAACACTTTCCATAGGACTTGTTGCCTATCTAGAAATACAATGAAATCCTAAACTACTCTTGAGTCTTCGGATTCGCCTTCTCTGATAGAGGTCGGTAAGAGACTTTATTTCTAGATTGCCCCTTGTCCTCTTGGAATCCCTATCTTAGTGAGCGAAGAGGGATTGAGGCCCCTATTTATAAGATGATCTTGATACATGTCATGAGTTTTTAGAGTCACTTGGTACCCTTAGGAATCTAGGTAGGCTTTAAATGAGCGAGACTGGCTCTGAGCAACTCTTTGGGGGTTAATCATATACATGAGATGCAATGACTCAAGTTACTTTAGAACTTTTATCTTGAGATGGATATGGATGCATGAGCAGTATAACAGTAGTGAATGCATGAACACAGAATGTTTGCATAGTAATAAAAAATGCGTAGGCAGTATAAAAACAAGAATTAAGCCAACACTTAGTAAATTTTCACAGTTTCACCAACACGGCCACTGTCCGTCTAGACTGGCTGTCCGGACAGGTCCCTTAGGGCATCCGGACGGCCAGTTTGCCCTCACAAAAATTGTAAATCTCAAAAAGTTGTATGGAATCGACATATTATAGGCCTTGATAGCCTTCTTAGTTTGAGAAATATGATTTTTCAAAGTTTCAACTTTGCATGCTTCAACAGCTTGCATCACAACTTTAACAGCTTGTACTCTAGCAGCATTCTCTTAAAACCTGTGTCTAAAATATATCCGAAATCCTTCCATTTACACTCAATACTTATAAAAAGCATAATAAACTTAGTTAGCACTAAAAAATAACTAAAAAGACATAAAATCATAAACTAACACTAACAAAGCACTAGTTAAGGCCTTATAATTGCATTTTTGAAGCACAATCAATAGAATACCGAGCTTTTCCTCCCCCAAGTTGCAGAGACTTGGAGGGCAAAAACTGGGGTGCGATAGTTGGTGACTCCACTATAGACGTTTAGAGGGTTAGATCATTATCATGCCTCTTCAACTTCATTCACCCAAAGTCTCCAGTTCCTTTGTTCAATTTTTCAAAAAAAAAATTCAAAATGTTTTCAAAAAATGTCATCACTTGCATCCATGCATATCATCTCATGCTCTTACATATATTATTCATCTGTATCATGCATTGAATTTTTCATAAATGTACGAACTCTGTGCATTTCTTTTGTAGGTGAACCTTTGTTCATATTTTACTTTTACACTCATTAACTGTCATGCATGTACTAAATGAACAGGATGGATAGGAGTTATTGGGCCCTTTCCTCTATTTTTTGAAAACTCGACCCACACTTGGTGCATTCACTTGTATTTGTATAATTACCTGGTTACTACCTTTCTAGCTAGAAGGGAGAACAGTATATTGGTTGTCGGCGAATGCAGTATTTGTTTCTTAGCCAATGGCCTCTTGATAGTTCCCCCACTCGAACGACTAAGCAAAAATGGGGTTCGCCCTTTTGGGGGTGGACGCTAGAGGTTTGAAGGTCGGGAACCAAGCTTTTTGGAAAGCATTAGTAACCCCCCAACCTCATGCTCATGTAGCACCTTATGCATAGCCGAACCTCTGTCGGATTTAAGACACACATGTCAATTTCAAAATTAAGGATGAAAGGGCGACCACTTTACTTTTCCTTATTTACGATCCATTAACCTGTCCGAACGCCCTTCAGACCTATTTGGATGCCCCATCACCATACCCATCGGGATGCCCCGCCATGGGCCAGAAATCTGTTAGGGTTAGGATTGACGTCTTTTTAAGCCCATATGAGTTCTTTTGAGTAAAGGAGAGTTAGAAAACTTTATGGAAAGTTAGGAAACCTTAGAGTTAGAGTATTTTTAGGAGTAGGAGTAGTTTTATTGATCTTTTCACCTTTCAAGAACCCTAATTTTTGTATTTATTCAGTTTTTCTTTATATTCTTTCAATTGTTGCAAGCGTTCAATATACTTTTCATGTGCTTTCTTATGACTTTAAGTTGCTAGATCTTTTCTTAGCATGGATTGAAAAGGTAAGTAGGTTACATGTAGAGATTCAAGATAGTTATTTATTTTCCAAGATTTCAAGATCTTGAATCAAGATTCATTTTCTTACCCATGAATATCTTCGAAAATAATATTCTGGATTATATCTAGCATGTATGTATAGACTGATTTGCAAGGAGAGATATGTATACCTTAAATTTCTGATAAGAGTGTTGAATGGGACCCTGGTATGAACACAGTAAATAACCGAATATTAACTCCAAATAGGTAATTAAATCTTGAGTTTCTTTAATTAAGACTATCTTGGAGACCTACTTGTAGGCCTATTAATTGGATCAGTCCTACCAAGACCATTTGTTTATTGTTATCTAATTAAGCTTTCTTAGTATAAATTTATTTTCATTGCCTAAAATAATTTCAAACCGAATCTCAAACCAAATTTTCCCTTTACATTGTAGAGTTGTTTTTCTTGAGAGTTGTACTTTCCCAAAGTGAGTTTTACTATATTCCATCCTTATTCCCTGTGGTTCGACCTCGGACTTACCGAGATATTATTACTGTATCGCAACCATACATTGGCTGATATAAATTGCACTATTCAGGAGCGATAAGGTTTTGGTTGTTGCTAGGTAGTTTTGCAATTGGCGTTGGTGTGACAATCTTTGGAGAAACCAATTCTGGAAAAAGCAACTTCATCAATCAATCTACAAAAATGAGGCAACTCAATATTTAGCTTGCTTGGGTACACTCGTTCCATCCCTTTTTAATTTGCAAGAATATTTTTTTTATTTGTTTATTTTTTCTATTTTTATTTTTAGTTAGATTTGTTTATCTATTTTTTCCTTTAGTTGGGAGATTTCTAATGGAGATTGAGAGGAGTAATTTATTATGAATTGGTGGTATACATATGTGGAGATTGGAGGATGGGTCGGGTAACTTTGAGAACATGACAATGGGTGTGTATGATGATGATATGAGCAAGTATGGTTATGAGGAGGCACAAGTCCCACCATGCTGAAATATTGGGGATTATTTAAATGCATTTAGACAAACATACACTCCTTACTTAGAAACCTACCATCCGGGGTGGCAAAATCACATACACTACAACTAGATGAATGAGAGTGTAGCACGCTCTCAACAATATGACCAATCACATTACCCACAAGATTTTAATTATTATCAAACACCACACATAGGGTCACTAGAGGACACTCCATATACGGAAACCTATGATTTGGGGTGGCAACTTCCCAACTTTAGTTGGAGTAATGAGGAAACTTTAAGCCCTCAACAATACCAACCCCCGCCACTATCTTATGAATCACAAGCTTTTGAAGTCTATCAATATCAAGAGGAGACACTAGAGGATACCTTGTCACAATTCATACAATCCCAAATAGAGTGGAACTCTAGGATGGCTGATAAGCTAGATGATCTTAAGAGTCTTGTAATACAAAGCTTGTGTGTTCAAGAGAATGGTGAGTCTCCTTCCCTACCTCAACCTCTACCTAGCCCCACTAGCATCGCCCACACAAAAGAGTCTCTCATTAACTCTAATTTTGACCATGAGCCTAATCCAACCAAGATTAATCCTTATCTACGTAAATTATAATTTATACCACTAACGAATTATAATTGCACTCCCTGTTATA